>JABTTQ020002894.1:0-341070 GCA_016081115.2 Rehmannia glutinosa
TTACGTATTGCTGAGTGTATTACTTGGTTTAAGTAATTTTCGACTTCAGGCAACGCGGATTCTCTTTCAGCTATCTCGCTCGAATGTATTTTCTTAACTTCCCTGACTTCGGTAGCCGCCTTCTTCCAATCATCGATGACTCTTCTCATTATTTCAACTCGAGACTGGGTCGCCTCGAAGCCGACTCCTGACCGATATCACTCAACGATTCTCACCGTGACCTTCACGAGTTCTCGTATTCTTCCTCGCTACACTCACTGCCTTTTCAATGAGCTTTCTTCAAGTCTCTAATATCTTCGCATGCTCAGTATATTGATTTGGATTTCCACTTGACTCAAATTTATCTATTACATTGCAATTCTTACAAATAAAAATGGGGTGCTAACTTTCTATTCTGTTTTATGGCATTCATCAAAATCTAAAAATTAATTTCCCAACAATTTCTCCTTTTTGATGATGCCAAACTTAAAACATTCATACAATAAAGTAATAACAAAGATTTGTTCTATATCTACACAAGTATAGAAATTTGAACGATTTTATTCGATGTGTATGACTTACATAAAAATGTATTTACATAGTAAAATACATGTAAGGGGGCAAAGAACACTTCATCTCCTTTCACGCTCTTCTTTCATCTTCTTCTACCAAGGCTATCTTCCTCGACCTTTTTCTTTTTCTCATCTTCAAATTACTCTTCTTTTTCCTATACGCCTTCTCAGCCTTCTTCATCTCTTCTCTGTTTTCTTCTTTTTCCTGATATCTTGAGTTTGTCTTTTATTTTTCTTCAATTCTCTTTACATACTCAACATTGTTCTTAGCCATCATGTGTAGCTACTTCACAACCAAATTCTTCTACCAGATTCTCCTTTCTTGCCTGACTTATGTATTAATGTTTTTAAGCAGATCAGAGGGGTCTCAAACCTCTTCCTCCACCACCGCTTCTTCCTCTCCGCTCTGGGCGTATTGTATGGGGCCTTCTTTTTCCTGGGCTTGAGTGATAGCAGAGTGACCAAGAGTCCATCGCTCGTCGCCTTTTTTCACATAGTTTGAGATCTTTTTCCCCAAGATAATCCCGTGCTTGAGCCATGGACATATTTGGCGAAGTAACCTTCGGGATGCGAGCGCCTTTGAATTCATCAATGATTCGCTTGTTCCGGATCCAAATGGCATAGGTGTTCTCGTTGGAATGCCTCCATGTTGTTTTCGCACGTTCATAACTCGCATCCATCTTTCCTTCCACTTCCTTCATCCCCGCTTCCAATCGCCTTTTTCTTTTCAACCATAGGTAACGCAGAGTGTTGGAGTGGCAGAGTCATCGACTTTGGTCGATGATATCACCGACAAGACCTTGTTGGGGGTTTTAGCAATCATCAAGGTCACATCTTTCGAACCTTCTCCTCAACAGATTTTTCTTTTCTTCTCTCTTTTCACTTCCTCAAATT
Source organism: Rehmannia glutinosa (assembly GCA_016081115.2). Taxonomy (NCBI): domain Eukaryota; kingdom Viridiplantae; phylum Streptophyta; class Magnoliopsida; order Lamiales; family Orobanchaceae; genus Rehmannia; species Rehmannia glutinosa. The sequence goes on from JABTTQ020002894.1 coordinate 1,446, forward strand.
GTCTTTCCTTCACAACAAGGTTTTTCCCTTTTCCTTCTTGCAGATCCCTTCAAAGACCTTTTGGTATTCATCTTCTCCTTTTGGCATCATCAAAGAAGAGAGGAACCCTAGAAACAAGCTAGAAAGCATGAAGTCTAGCGGCCGAGAACAGTTCTCGTCAATCTGCCATGCGGAGTATCGCACGGAATTCGAGCGGTGGCGTTGGATTCACCACTGCCAACTTCATCTCAAAGAATGAGAAGGCTGAACTTTCGATCTATGTTCTCTCTACGCATGAGCTCTTTCTTATTATATTCACGCAGAGTCAGATCTCGTGGTGTGAGATTCATGCATTTGTTTGATGTGCTCTTGCATTCTTGTCTTTGCATCAAGATTCTCACCGGCCATCAGCAATTTGTTGAACAATGTCCAAATATCGAGCTTGTTCCACGCGCATTGTGCCATCGTTGCCACCATTCCCGGATCCTCGACAATTATGCTCGCAGATCCAGCAAAGTTTGCATCTCTCATTATCCAAATTTCATGTCCAGTGAGACCCGTGCCTCTCCATCTTTTCAATCTCTCGGAAATATGGCTTTGAAAACTTCCCGAACCTCACAAGCATTTCCCGCCACCATGCCAAGCGGCGTCAAAGTCATAGTTTGGTCGAACAATGGTGTCCGGGAATAACATGATCAGGTTTATGGAAGTGCTCTCGATCTCTAGTCGATTCTTCGGAGGTCGTACCTCCAAGAGAAGGGAAATGATTCTACAAAAGGATCACCACGGGCAATCGGAAGTCGCTCAATGACAAGGTGCGTGGAAGTCTCCTCGGTGGAGTCGATTCGCGCAGACTTGGGAGCATGTTATTGACTGCTTTGTTGTGGTCTCATAGAACTTGACTTCCAGCCTTGCCGAGTCACTGCGCCTTGGGTCAGCCTTCTTCGGTCTCACTGGTTTTTCCACACGGAGCCGACCGGGTCTCGGCCATATCGATACAGTTACGTCATCGGACGATGATGAGATTTGGCGGTGGCTCATCATCAAAGTTAAATGTTTCGAGTAGTCTTAAGGTCGAGGACTTGCTCGTGGTTGGAAGAACATCCTACCGAAGTCTTTTGGATCGGCAATAGGGGTTGACTCAACTTCATCTTCACTTTCGGATCCCGTGAAAGGTTACATCAGATTATCCTCGGGAATCGTGAAGAGCACTTATCTCCTTTTCGGATGGGTCGATGATAGCGGGAGGATGTTCTCGTGCTTCAGTTCTTTACCTAGGGAAGTCTCAACCTCCGTTGGCCTTCATTACCTCCCGCGGTCTCAAGCGCGCCGAGGGCTCGATCCCTTCGGCTGTCGTCACTGCCTTGGGGTCTTCTCGAGGGGCATCCACGGAGTCTCAACTCCATAGATTGCACTTTCATTGCCCAGTGTTAACTCGGCGCTTCCTTCTCGTGCCTCTTTGCATCAGCAGCGTCATTGCCTGCAGAGCGATTGGCACTTCAATTTGAGATAGTCTTAATCGTCTGAGCCACAAGTCTGACAACTTGCCGTGGTATTCGATTGTTGTTCCTTCTCCACCGCCTCCGAGATTCATTTGTGGAGTCGATGCAGATCCTCCGACTTTGCTGCAGTGGAGGAGTTTCTCCCTCGGGATTAGCTCACCACCGAGTGACTTGGAATGGGGTCACTCGTCTCCGGACTCGGCTATTCCCATTGAGTATTCAGATTTGCAAAGGCGGTGGTAAGACACCTTCATTAGGGTTGGCTCGATCGGGTCCCCACAATCCTAGTTTCATCGCCATTTCTTTAACACCTTCTTTTCGAATAAGTGGGAAGTGGTGGCGCAACAACAGATGGCAATATCTCGCACCACTCCCATAGGATCAACCTCCGGTGTTTGTGATTTGGAGGACTCCCCTGGTCCCTCCATCATCCTTCGCTCATGTAGGATTTCGATTCTTGCATTGCTTGCAAAGCATTAACTCTTCGTAGCGGCAAGAGGGTCGATCCTCTTCACTTTCTCGATAGACGTGGTGAGGATGTATGATCGGTGGTGCAAAGGTGAGGGCGATCTTTGGCCTTCTCACGTGCTTCAACGTCTCACCGCTTCTAGCCCGCTTCGTTTTCTTTAGAATACGCAAGTGATATTGATACAATTATCCTCACAAGGGCTTGCATCACGTGTCAACCTCAAGAAACTCGAGCAGCTTCTTCTTCAAAGAATGAACTAGTCATTTTCAAATCGCACTGATAGGCTTAGCTTCCATTTTCTCCACTCATGAGATGATTTTGGATGTCTGGATACAATGGAGAGTCCATGATTATGTCGTCTTCATCATTCTCTTTGCCGCCTCGTTTCAGGATTAAGGGTAGCAGACTTATTCGCTCGACATCCTCGTAGCCTTTCTATTAAAGTGAGAGACACAACCCTGTCAATAGGTGATTTGGTTGTCTCGGCCATTCCTTATTCTCACATTGCTGCTTTGTTTGGGTCTTCGAAAGTTGTTTTTGCTAATCGGCTTCCGGCAGACTTGGCCGTTTCATCAATACCTTCCGAGACTCTAGGCCTCAAAGAAGCCTCTTGTATCTTTTCCATTGAGTGGTGAGACTTTGCCTTCTCAAGCTCGTAGAGCTTGGAAATTCTTCTTCTTTTTGTTTTCACTAGAGGACATCCGGTTCCACTTCCTCCCGGCTCGTTGAAGGTAAATGCCTTCTCGCTTGTCTTAGAGGCACCGCTTCCTTGTTATGGCGCCTTTTTTCTTGATCGGAGAAGGGGATTGCGATTCTTTCTCCTGCGCTATAGGGGCGAGAGACATGGCATTGCGAGGCAGTGTGACTTACCGCAGGGGCAGGTGCAGATTTCTTTTCTTTTGCAGGGTGATCTTTTGGCAACAAGTAGGAGCAACCTTCTTCTTTGGAGGAGAGGAGAGACGATTGTATCTTCGTGGTCGGTGATTCCCCCTCACTCGTGATCAGCCCTCTTAGCGTAAGCTCTCTCAGGCGCCAGAGAGGTTTGATCGAACATCCTCTTGTTTACATGGAACGCCTTTTCCATGTCGAAGAGGGACTCCTTTTACTTCCATCATTCGGCCAATCACCGTGTCAGATCCAGGAACCTCCAAACGTACCATCCTCCTTGAAGGATTTATTCCCAATAATGGGCAGAGTCTGCGTATACAAGCTCAGCCACCTTCACCTTCTTTTCTTCAATGATCGCAGCCATCACAATCAACTTAGCTTTGACGGCCGGGTCAAAGCTTCCAAATTTGATGTCTATGCATTCGCAACGATGTCCGGCAATTTTGGTAGTCCTCTTTCTTTGACTTCTTATTAGTCAGATAGACCACTCGCGCACACGGTCGGACTTGGCTACTTTCTTCCAAGCGGCAGCCGAGGTCAACATCAGCTTCATAAATCTCCAGACTTCTTCCGCGGCAACATATAGTGTTCGAGATCCTGGAAGTAATGGTGAACTCTTTTCCATGAACAGAGGACTTGATGCCCTCATCGTGAACCCGTTCACGAGAACTGTGCGACCTCTTCCACGTAGGTCATTTGGAAAGTCCATCGTCAAAAATGGTTTTAATCCAGATTTTTCCACTTTACATGCTATCTTCTTCACAAGGGTGTCGTCGGACCCTGTTTAAGATGCCGTCGAAATCCACAGAGACCCAGTGTGGATTTGCTTTCCTGACTTGATTTAAATCATGAGTAGCCATTTCTAGATGTTTTACCGAACGGAACTTAGAAAATGAACTTGAGGATTTGTAGGGTTTTGAGAGAAAATTTCTTTCTTTTGCCTTTGAGAGAGATGAACAGTTTTGATAAAGTGAGAGAGAATCGGACGAAATGGTTTAAGTATGGGTCATGAAAGGGCGTGCGGGTGGTTTTTGAAATTTTGATCAAAATCAACGGCTTAGATTTTGCACGCCGATTAATCTTTAATCTCTCGTATTTAATGCGACAACATTTATATCCAATCATAAGCTTTGTGTGCGCTTTTGATCAGACACGTCATAATTATCTTTCAAGTCATTCTTAAAAACATTCCCGCTTTGTAAAACATTGCGTTTTTGTCACTTTGTTCATAAATGACTCGGCTTATTCCTTAGTTGATTTAACTCTTCTCTCTTTGCACATAAATACTTAGCTGTCAGCTAACTCGATGCAGCTGATTCTCCGATACGGCTGATTCACTTAAATGATTTAAGAGTTCGACTCTTTTTCAGCACTTTTTCGTGTTTCATCTCTTTTCTTTGAGTCTTAAGTGTCAACTCACTCAATTAACCCCAATTCATGTTTGAGTTCTTCAAATCTTGATTCACATAATGGTTTTTTGTGAATATGTCGGCTAATTGCTTATCGGTTGAGATATATTCCAAGGTGATGTCCTTCTTTTCAACATGATCTCTTATGAAGTGATATCTCGACATCAATGTGCTTTGTTCTTGAATGCAACACAAGATTTTGAGTGATTGTAATTGCACTTGTGTTATCACACATAATTGGAATTTCCTTTTCCTCAACCTCATAGTCTCTCATTCTTGTCTCATCCATAAGACTTGGTCACAAAATGACTACATGACTATGTATTCTCAGCAATTTTGTGGAGGTAGCTATTGAATTTTTGCTTCTTGCTAAACCAGGAAATTAGCCAATTTCCAAGCATTTGACATGTGCACGAGGTACTTTCTGTCAATTCTACAACCAAAGATAGTCAGTCGAATAGCCAATTAGCTTGAATCCACCTTCCTTTGGATACCTAAGCCAACTTCTTGGCTTCCTTTCAAATATCTCAAGATTCTCTCAGCAATGAGTCATGTGGCTTTCTTTTGGAGCGATTGAAATCTTGCACATACACCTACAACAAAGGTGATGTCCGGTCACTGTCTTGTGAGATAGAGCAATGATCCAATAAATGCTCAGTATCTTGTTTGATCTGTGCTTGCCATCCGCATCCATATCCATTTTGGTGATGTATTCATTTGTATTTTCTGAAGACTTCTCTTCCATACCAAATTTCTTCATTAAATCTCGGTGTATTTTGTCCGACTTATGAAGGTTCCATCCTTCATTTTGTTTTACTTGGAGTCCAAGGAAGAATGTCGACTCTCCCATCATGCTCATTTCGAATTTGCTTTGCATGAGATTTGAGAATTTATCACACAGACTCTTTGTTTGTGGATCCAAAGATGATGTCATCCATATATATTTGAACAAAAGTATACTCTTCCCATCTTGAATTCTCAAGAGTGTTCTATCCACTTTGCCTTTTGTGAATCCGTTCTCATCAGGAATTGTGATAATGTATCATACCATGCTCGGGTGCCTGTTTCAATCCATATAAATCCTTTTTGAGTTTGTATACCTTATCTCCAAGAGTCTTACGCTCAAATCCGGAGGTTGTTCAACATATACTTCTTCTAATAACCCGTTAAGGAATGCACTCTTTACATCCATTTGATATACAATAAAGTTCTTGTGAAAGATAGGCAAGAAACATTCTTATTGCTTTCCAATCTTGCCACGGGAGCAAAAGTTTCATCAAAATCTATTCCTTCTTCGCAATACCCTTTGGCTACCAATCTTGCTTTGTTCCTCACCACGTAACCTTCCTCATTCATCTTGTTTCGAACACCCATTTAGTGCCAATAACATTTTGATGGGTAGGTCTTTGAACCAATTCCACACTTTATTCCTCTCAAACTCGATTTAGCTCTTCTTGCATGGCTTGAATCCAATGTGTGTCATCCAATGCTTGTGACACATCTTTTGGCTCTATTTGTGAGATGAAGCAAGTAAACATTGCTTCTTGTTGAGTTCGATCTAGTTTTCACACCTTCTCTTACATCTCCAATGATTAGTTTACGGTGGATGGTCTCTCAACCATCTTACATCGGGTTCGAGTAAGTTAGGTGGATTAAGTCGTCTTGGTACCGTGTGTCATTTTGATCGCTCTCTCATCATCATTTAGCTGCAGATTTTCCAGTGTCTTTGAGACTCAACTATCTCATTTTCATCTAGATTTATAATTCCAACTTGACTTCAACATAGGGACTCTTCCGCATGGTTGGTTGATTCACTTATCACCGACTCTTCAATGTCTTCTCCATTTACGTTGGGTTCATCAAACACCACATGGATGGATTCTTTGTAACCATTGTCCTCTTGTTGAGCACTGTGAGGCTTTGCTTTCATTTGAGTATCCTAAGAGGATACCTTCATCGCCTTTAGCATCAAAAGCCTTTAAATTATTTTTGCCATTGTTATGGATGAAGCATTTGCATCCAAATATTTAAAATATGCAACATTTGGCTTTCCCCGTCCAAATCTCATAGGGAGTCTTCATTTATCATTTTTATCATGCATTTATTTTGAGTATAGCATCTTTGTGTTTATCGCTTCAACCCAAAATCTTTTAGCAGCCCACCTAACATGATCCTTGTCGCTTCTTTGAGAGTTCTATTCCTTCTTTCTCGCAACTCCATTCTGTTGTAGGAGTCCTTGTTGCGTATAATTCATGACTAATACCATTTTCAATCAAGATGAAGTTATTATACCATTGACAAACTCGGTTCCTCTGTCAGATCTTATTTTGATAATGGTTTGACTCTTCTCATTTGTATTCTCTTCATCATTTGGGTAGTTTCACAGAGTTTCTTTCTTCTTACACATGAATATTGTCCATGTATATCTTGAGTAGTCATCTACTACCACCAAGGTGTATTTCTTCCCACTTATGTTGGTGGTTCATTTGGACCAAATAGATCCATATGTAGCAGGTGCAATATTCTTGTTGAAGATGGACATGTCTTTTCTTTGAATGATGATTTGATCTGTTTTCCTTCTCGACATGCATCACATATACTTTCCTTCTTGTATATCGAGTCCGGGAAGTCCTTCCACAAGATTACTTCTTACAAGTTGGTTAATAGTTTTAAAATTCAGGTGACTCAAACTTCTTGTGCCATAGCCAACTTGATTCAAATTGTGCTCTTTGCTAGCGGACAAGTGCTTGGTGTTGCGGTTGACCAATGTACCACATACATGTTCTTTTGTCTCGCATCCTCGTAACACTATTTCATTAGTTTCAATATCCTTGATTTGGCATACACCCATATTGAATCCAACATTGTAGCCTTTGTCACGAGTTGACTTATGCTTAGCAAGTTGAAGTTGAGACCTTCAACATATGCAACATCTATAATTTCTAATCCATTTTCCTTGATGGATCCAATGCCTCTTATTTCTCCTGGAGCTTCATTTCCTCCAAATATGACTTTTGCACCTCTAACATCCTTGAATTTTGATAAATTTTTCTTGTTTCTGTCATGTGTCCGGGAACCCACTGTCCATGTACCAGGTTCCTTGGCACTCAATCGCTCCTTGAACCTACAATCAAGGAAATTAGGTTTTAGGTACCCATACTTGCCTGGGTCCCGAGGGGTTAGTATTGTAAGATGATCCAACCAACCTATAGCCAAATGATTTGACTCTAAGGGGTTGCCATCTATCGTGCCATAATTATAATTAATTTTGGCAAATTGCTTGGGGGTTCTAGGTTCATACATTTTTGTCTCTTTTTGTCATATTTGTGTATGTGTTTTAGCAATTGCCTTCTTTGGGTAGTTGTGATATCTCCTGAGTGTAGTGCCTAGGTGCATATGTCTTTGATGAAAGCTCTTATGCCTTTGGAATGGCCTTTGCTAAGTTCTAGGCCTTTGCCACTTAGCTTATATTCCATAGGTCTTTCGATAGTTCACATTATTCCAATCACTTGGCTTGGGTATTTTCTACCATTCCCATCATATGTGTTTCTTTTATAGAATTTCGGGACTTTTGGTAGCTCTGTTTCTTCTTTTCTGAGTATCTCCCGTTTGGAGTTTTTTGAGGAACTCGGGCGGATTTCTTCTCAATGTCTTCTCAAAGATACTCAATCGGGTCATTTTCCTTTTCCTTTATAACCATGGCCAGTTTGCTTGTGATTGTGCTTTGGGATAAATGTGTGTGCATCATTTGGAGTTTTGGATATTAGAGATACTTCATTGCTTGAAGATCCCTTTTCCAAAATCACTTTTGGAACTTGACATAGCATAGAGGAATTAAATCCTAAGCTGTCTTGTCTCCACATTCTCTTTGACTCATAATGAGATCATCCAATGATTTGGATGCCTTAGTGAATGAGGCTATCACATTTTTGAGGTCATTCTCCTCTTTTCTATAGCAGATTATCTCTGCTATTAACTTAGCATTTTCAGCCTTTAGACTTTTATTCTCATCGCCTATTTGACTTAGAGTACTCGGCTCCTTAGTCATTTGTGAGTTTGCTCTTAAGTAGGCTGTTTTCCTCATTTAGTAGTGTGTCCGAGGATTTAATGTGTTCAAAATCTTTCATCATTTTGCCTAATGAATCATAAAGATCAGTGGGTGATGAAGTGTGTGTGTCACAATCACTATCACTAGTATCTAAGTGTGATGAGTTAGAGTGTACCTCATCTTCTTGGTCAGGTTGGTTTTGTTCTTTAGCCATTAGACAGATCAAGGCTTCTTCTTCAGAGTCACTTGAGTAGTCAGCTTCACTACTCTCCGAGTCTGTTGTGTCTTTTGACTTGACTGTATCAGCAGTCTCTGCAGCCAACATTGCCTTTCTCTTTTCCTGTCTTCTTTCCCTGAAGACTTTTCTTTCCTCTTCATTCCTGTATTTGTTGACTATAGGATATGGGCATTCAATGGCATAGTGACGGGTTACTGCTTGCAGTTCCAGATAGATTTTCAACTTTTTGATCGATTCTTTCCATCCTTGGATTATCCGCTCTTTGATATTCAATTTTTTGATGCTCTGCTCTCTTGGGTGTTCTTTCTTCCCTTGACTTGAGGGAGCTGAGTGTCTTCTGGAGGATTCACCTTTGCTTCTTTTGTAATTCTTATTGAAGAACTTGTTAAACCTTTTAACCATCAGTGCAATTTCCTCTTGGTCAATGACTTCTTTGACCTCAGCTCTCTTGCCATCCTTAACAATTAGAGCAGCTGTTTTGGGCACAACTGTTTCCTCTTGGTCTTTTCTTCTCAGCTCAAATTCGTAGGCTTTGAGATCTGAGAATAGCTCATGGTTGGATGTCTTCGATAGGTCCATGGAATGTCTCATGGCCATGACTTTCATATCCCACTCAGTTGGGAGACTTCTTAGAATCTTCATACACATTTCTTCTGTGTATATTCCTTTCCAAGTGCAGACAGTTCATTGGTAATTTCTGTGAACCGAGCATCCAGCTGATCCAAGGTTTCTCCTGCAAGCATCTTAAAGTTTTCAAATTTTTGTACAACAACAGATAGTTTATTTTCTTTGATTTTCTCTGAGCCTTCGCAAATCAAGGTTAGCTTGTCCCGATTTCTTTTGCCGTTTTGCATGATTTGACTTTGTTGAACATGGCTTTGTCAAGGTTTTGTAAAGAATGTCCTTGGCCACATTTTCCATGTTATATCTTTTCTGTCATCATTTGTCTATTCAGCTCTTGGTTTTTCAACCATCGCTGGTCCGGGAGCAAAGACATCCTCTTCTTTCTTCTTGCAGCAACTCTTCTTGCAGTTGTGTTGACTTTTAAGATTTGGAGTGGCCCATCTTCTATCACTATCCACATCTCATCGTAATCTTTGATAGATGAGCACGAATCTACGAATTTTCTAATCATCAAATTCTTCAATTGTGAACATAGGGATGCGTGTCAAATTTGCTTCCATGATAATAACTTTCTTTGAATAAATTTTTTGAAAGATTAAGTACTAAAACAAGCTTTGAAAAATTTGGAGATCTAGTTCGATGAACTAACTTGATGCGGAAGGCTCAATAAAACCAACCGCTCCGATACCACTTGTAGGTCCCAAGGGGTTTGAGTGTAAGGTTTAGAAGGGGGGTTGAATAAACCTTACCAACTTTTCGATTTAGTTCTTTTTAAAATGTTGAGTTAATACTTCAATTTGAGTCCTTGATGGATGACTAAGTTAGTTAATCAAGAGACTTAGTCACTCAATGACTCAACCGAAACATTGATAGAATAAATTTGTTTGACTAAAGACTTAACTCGATTGTGATATGTTTTTCAAAGGAAAACTTAACACCCTTGAATTTAGTTAAGTTTGTTTTAATATTTGGTTTTAGCACTTGGTTGATTATCAATTGGATAACAAATTTATAAGCGAGATATAAAAGTAATATGCGAGAAATTAAAGTCTTTGAAATGTAAATGACACAATAAGTTTTTATAGAGGTTCGAAGATGGGGTAATTCTTCTACTCCTCTCTTCTCCAACTCCGGAGGAATCCACTAAGTATTGATCAATATACTGAGTGATTAACAGTCCGAGATACAAGTCTTGATCACACACAGTGACTTGATCCTTTGGGACTCGGCCCCGAGATGCCTTGGTCACACAAACGGTGGCTTCTCAATGCGACTCGGCCTTCTTCACAGGCAAAGTTGCCTTGCTACTACAACCCACTTGCTCAAGCTTCTTGGATTTGATCACGAAGCCCTCCAAAACTTGAGACTAGTTCGACCTTGAACCTTCCTACAATCCTCCGTGGAATGTAGACCCCTTGATTCTTCAAATGTTTTCTCTTCAAGCGATAGAAGTTGTCTTTCCTTCACGCAAGGTGAGTGTTGGATTGATTTCCTTCGTAATGTAGGCTTGAGGATTGAATTTGAATGACTTGAGAATATTTTGGTTCTGATTCAAATGTTAGCTTGAATGTTCGTGTTGTGTAACCTCCTCTCGAGTGATTCTTGACCTTTTATAGTGATCTTTCAAAAATTTGCCCGTTTAAGAGATAGACTTATTTTTAAAAGACACTTGTGGTCGTTGGCTTGTCTTGTTGCGGTCGTTGGAATTGCCACTTCCTCGTATGAATGATTCTTGACTTTTCGAGTTAAACACAGTGTAGTGCTTCCCATTGGTTTTATTCCTTTTGCACGTTTCTGGGATGAGCACTTCAAGAAAGGCGATGGAGGTATTACTTGTTTAAGTAATTCTCTTGACTTGAGGCAACGAATCTCTTTCAATTATCTCGTCTTGACTACATTTTCTTAACTTCCTGAGTTGACTTGAGTCGACTTCCAATCATTGGATGACTTTCTGTCATTTCAACTTGAGACTTGTCTTGAATTGACTTGTCGATACTTCACTGTTGTATCTCGTTGCACCTTGATCGAGTTCTGTCTTCTCTTCCTTGCCACACTTGCTTTGCTTAATGAGTCTTCCTTCTAGTCTCTAGTTGTCTTCTTGCATGTTCGGGCATAGTGACTTGACTCGGCTCGACCAGCCCTATCTATTACAATGCAATATACAACGAGAAAAAATGGGGTGCCAACTTTCTATTCTAAGTTTTACATGGCATTCATCAAAATCTAAAAATTAATTTCCCAACAAATCATTCCTAAAAGGTTGAGTGACTTAAGTCAAAGGGGTAAAGGCAAATGTCAAGTCAAGCGATCGATATTAATCCATTGCCCTTAAGTCAAGGACTTTACTTAATATAGTAAATATGTCCATGCTTTGCCATGTCTAAAAGTGCTCATCCGAGGAAGCGTGCAAATAAAATAAACCAATGGAAACACCGAGCTTGTGTTAGAACCCGAAAAGTCAATACCTCATTAAAACAAGGAAATGTCACCATCACAAGATGCATATCAATAAAATACAAGCCAACGACCAAGAAGTATTATTTGAAAATTACCTATCTCTTCAATAGGCAAATTTTCAAATAAGCACTATAAAAGGCTAAGGAAGCAAGTGAGAGAAGGTTACGAATTCTAAGAGAAAAATCAAGCATTAAAGCAAGCAAACTGCAAAAATACTCTCAAGCTTTCAAAGATATTCCTCAAGCCTAAAATCGAAGGAACTCGATCCAACACATTGATGAAGGAAAGAATACTTCATCAAGTTGAAAAGGAAATAATTTGAAGAACAAAAGGGGTCCGCTCTTCAAGGTTGAAGGAACGTAGTATCTTTTAAGGTCGAACCAGAAGCTTTGAGCTCATTGGAAGGCTGTGATCAATTCCAAGAGTTCGAGGAACTGGAGTAGCAAGACAATTATTTTGTGAAGAAGAAGTTGAGTCCCTAGAGCGACCAATTGTGTGATCAAGGCCGATTCGGATCGATAGTTGCTTTGTAACCAGATATGTTACTTAGTGGATTCCTCCGGGAGTTGGAGAAGAGTGGATTAGAGGAATTACCCCATCCTCGAACCACTATAAAATTTGCTTGTGTCATTTTACTTTAGCGCTTTACTTTCTTGCATATTATTGATATCTCATTGTTAAATTAAAATTGCTAAACTCAATTGATAATAACCTTGCTAAAAACACGTGTTAAAAACAAGTTTAAAACATCAAGAGTAAAAAGTCTTCCGTTGAACTAAACCAAATCAACTACAAAGTTAAGTGTTAGGTGACCCATCCTGAGTTATACTATCAACAAAGACACGATCGAATCATTGAGTGGGTAACTTTTTTCAAGTAAACCAACTTAGTCACACTCAAGGACTTATCGATTTGAGTTAACTCTTGTAAAATTTATTTAAAATGACTAAGTTCGAAAATTTGGTAAGGTTTATTCAACCCCTCTTCTAAACCTTATGACTCACCCCTTGGGACGTACAAGTGGTATTAGAGCGGTTGGTTCATTGAGCCTTCATGCAGTTCTTGAACTAGATCTCGGTCTTTTCAAAAGATACAACAATTGAGTTTTTAAAGCTTTTATTTCAAAAGCAAAGTTATTATCATGGAAGCAAATCTAACTCGCATTCCCATGTTCACTTTGTGGAAGAGTTTGATGATTAGAAATATAGGCTCATCTATCGCCTTGCACGATGAAATATGGCTAGTGATAGAAGATGGGCCACCGCAAATCCTAAAGGTCAACACGATGTAAGAAGAGCACCTCGGTGAAGGAGAATATCTTTGCGCAAAGCAGAGCCTGACTTGCAATGGTTGGAAAGCACGTTGTGAATGGACCAACGAATATAGAAAAAGATACAACATTGATAATGTTGCCAAGGACATCCTTAAAGACCTTGGACAAGGCTATGTTCAACAAAGTCAAATCATGCAAATCACCCAAAGAAATCGGGATAAACTAACCCTAATTTGTGAAGGATCTCGAGCAGTTAAAGAAAATAAATTAATCTGTTGCAATCCAAAAATTTGAAAATTTTAAAATGCTTGCAGAGATAAGAGTCCGGATCATTTGGATGATGATTCACAGAAATTACAAATGAGCTTTCGACTTTGGGAAAAGAGTACACTCAAAGGAGATGTGCATGAAGATCCTACGATCCCTCCCGGATGAGTGGGAAATGAAGGTCATGGCCTCATACATTCCATGGACCTCTCCAAAACATCAAATCATGAGCGCATTGTTGCGATGAAGGGAACAAAAGGCGAGCCAAAAGAAACAATTGACCGGGAGAAATTGCCCTTATGGTGAAAAGGTTCAACAAGTCCTTCAATAAGAACTACAAAAAAACAAGGGTGAGACCTCCGAGAAGACACTCAACCCCTCCAAAGTAAGGGAGGATAGACCACCCAAGAGAGCTAAACATCAAAGAGTTGACTATCGAGACACGATAATTAGAGAGAGCGACTTGTAGAGAGTGAAACATGTGTTGGAGCTGCAGACAACCAGGATTCTTTTTTGTTGACTATTCTTATTCACCAGTCAACAAATACAGAAATGAAGAGGATAGAAGAGTCTTCAGAGAGAGAATACAACAAAAGAAGAAAGCTATTTTGGTTCAAACTGTTGAACCAACCAAATGCAAAGAACCAAAGCAGACTCGAATAGTAGTGATGCGGACTACTCAAGTGACACTCGAGGAAGAGGCTTTAATATGCCTCATGGCCAAAGAACAAGATTCAAAAGATCAAGAAGATGAGGTACACTCTAACTTATCTCATTGATTCTAGTGATAGTGATAGTGACACAAACACTTCCTCACCCACATATCATTATGATTCAATTGGCAAATGATGAAAGACTTTGAGCACATCAAAACCTCACACACACTATTAAATGAGGAAAACAACCAGCTTAAATGCCAAAACTCACAAATCGACTAAAGAGCTAAGTACTTTAAGTCACATAGTTGATGAGAATACAAAGTCAAGGCTAAAAATGCCAAGATCCAATCGAGTTAGCTCTTTTGCTAAAAAAGAGAGTAAGATCCCAAAAATGTGATTGCTTCATTTACAAAGGCATCCAAATCATTGGATGAACTTATAATGACCCAAAAAGAGTGTGGAGACAAAACAGGCATAGGATTCAATTCCTTTGTGCATCTTTGAAGCTCCTACGGTGATTTTGGAAAAAGGATCTGAAGTAATGAGGAGTCCAAATATCCAACACAACATATGTTGCACAAACACTCATACCAAAATAAAACCACAATCATATGGCCTTGGTTATAAGGATAAAGGAAAGAAACAGTAGAATATCTTTGAAAGGATGACTAAAATGAAATTCGAGAAAAGTCCATCAAACAAACTCCAAACAGAAAATACTCTGTGAAAGCCAAACAAAGCTACTAAAAGCCCAGAAATTTCAAAGAAAGAATTCATATGATGATGGGAATGGTGGAAACAATCCAAACCAAGCTATTAGAACAACCAAGTGAGATATCGAAAGACCATGGGATACAAGCCAAAATGGCAAAGACCTCAACCTCAAGCAAAGGTCAATCCCAAGGCAAAAGAGCTACTATCGGCACACATATGCACTCGGGCACAAAACCTATCAAACACAAAAATTCCACTATTACCCCAAGAAAGCAAATGCTCAAACAAATACATGCATACAGACAAAAGAGACAGGTTGTATGATCCTAAAACCCCAAGCAATTTGCTAATGTGCACTATGATTATGGAACTTATAGATGACAATAGAGTCGATCATCCGGCTATAGGTTGGTTGGAACATCTTATAGCACTAACCCCCAGGACCAGGTAAGTATGGGTACCTAAAAAACTAATTTCCTTGATTGTAGGTTCAAGGAACAATCGAATGATAAGGAACACGATACATGGATAGTGGCTATTCCGGACATATACGAGGAAATAAAGAGAAATCTGTCAAAGTTCAAGGAAATCAAATGTGCAAAAGTCATATTTGGAGAAATGAAGCTCCGGGGGATGATCAAAGGCACAGGATCCATAAAGAAAAATGGATCGGAGATCGCGATGTTGCATATGTTGAAGGTTTCAACTTCAATCTACT
The DNA here is from genome assembly GCA_016081115.2 of Rehmannia glutinosa. Taxonomy (NCBI): domain Eukaryota; kingdom Viridiplantae; phylum Streptophyta; class Magnoliopsida; order Lamiales; family Orobanchaceae; genus Rehmannia; species Rehmannia glutinosa. Next base: position 16,691 of record JABTTQ020002894.1, read on the forward strand.
AATCATCAGCCAACTTTGTGACAAAAGCTATAATGTGAGATTCAATATGGGAGTTTGCCAAATCAAAGATGCTGAATCAAATGAAATTGTGCTACAAGGAACAAGCGCGAGAAGAACATGTATGTAGTGGTGGTCCAATGCTACACCAAGCACATGTCTACTAGAAAAGTACAGCCCAATCAAAGTCAAGTTGTGGCACAAAAAGTCGAGTAACCGAACTTCAAGACAATTAACAAGCTTGCAAGAGTCATCTTGTGGAAGGATTACCTGGCTTTGTATACAAGAAAGAAACCATTTGTGATGCATGCCAGATGGGAAAGCAAATCAAATCATCCTTAAAGTACAAGCCAAATCCTTCTTCAACAAGGATATCACATCCACATTGCATATGGACTTATTTGGTCATGTTGAACCAACCAACATCATTGGAAAGAAATACACCCTAATGATGGTGGATGATTATTCAAGATTTACATGGACTATTTTTATGTGTAAAAAGAAAGAAACACTGCAGAAATTGCCTCACCCGATGAGAAGAGTTCAAAATGAGAAGAGTCAACCCATTATAAAGATAAGATCTGACAGGGAACCGAGTTTGTCAATGGGATTATAACTTCGGTATTGTGTTGAAAATGGCATTGCTCATGAATTATCAACTGTAAGAACTCCACAGCAGAATGGAGTAGCTGAAAGAAGAAACAGACCTCTCAAGGAAGCTGCTAGGACAATGTTAGCTGAAGCTGGATTGCCTAAGAGATTTTGGCTGAAGCCATAAATACTGCTTGTTATACTTAGAATAGATGCATGATTAACAGGCAATTGACTAAAACTCCTTATGAAATCTGGACAGGGAGAAAGCCAAAATGTTGGATATTTCAAGATCTTTGGATGTAAGTACTTCATCCACAACAATAGCAAGGACAACTTAAAAGCTTTTGTTGTTAAAGCTGATGAATGTATCTTTTTGGGATATTCAGTTGAGAGTAAAGCTTATAGAGTGCTAAATAAGAGGACTATGGTCACAGAGAGTCTATCCATGTGTTGTTTGATGAACCAAATGTAAATGGAGAAGACATAGATGAGTTAGCTGAAAAGCAAAATCAACCAACTATGCAGAAGAGTCCCTATGTTGACGCAGATGTGAGAGCACTCAATCCTGAAGAAGATGAGATAGCTGAATCTCAAAGACAGCTGGAAGGTCTACAGCTGAATGATGATGAAGAAACTGTTCAAGACAACTTAGCTGCAAGACAATTGAATCCGATGAGACTTACTCTAACCAGATATGAGATGACTGAGAGACCATCCACCTGAGTTAATAATTGGAGATGTTAGAGATGGAATAAGAACCAGATCCAGAGCTCAACATGAAGCCATGTTTACTTGTTTCATTTTCCAGATAGAGCTTAAATATATGTCTCAAGTATTGGATGACACACATTGGATTCAAGTTATGCAGGAAGAGTGAATCAGTTTGAAAGAAACAAAGTATGGGAATTGGTTCAAAGGCCTACCCACCAAAATTTTATTGGTATCAAGTGGGTATTCAGGAAGAAGATGAATGAGGAAGGATCCGTAGTAAGAAACAAAGCAAGATTGGTAGCCAAATGGTATTGCCAATAGGAAGGAATAGATTTTGATGAAACTTTTGCTCCAGTTGCTAGATTGGAAGCAATAAGGATGTTTTTTGCTTATCTTTGCACACAAGAACTTCATTGTGTATCAATTGGATGTGAAGAGTGCATTTTTAAATAGACTTTTGGAAGAAGAAGTATATGTTGAACAACCTTTAGGTTTTGAGCAGTAAAACTATTGGAGATAAAGTCTACAAGCTCAAGAAAGCATTAAATGGATTGAAATAAGCTCCAAGAGCCTGGTATGACACATTGTTTGAGTTTCTAATTGACAATGGATTCACCAAAGGCAAAGTTGATGAACACTCTTGAGAATTCAAGATGGAGAGAGTGTACTTTGTTTGTTCAAATTTATATGGATGATATCATCTTTGGAACCACTAATAAAGAGTTGTGTGACAAGTTTTCAAACCTCATGCAAGGAAAGTTTGAAATGAGCATGATGGGAGAGCTAAATTTCTTTCTAGGACTTCAAGTCAAGCAAATGAAGGATGGAATCATCATAAGTCAAGACAAATATACCGGATATTTGACGAAGAAATTTGGTATGGAAGAGAAGTCATCGTGAAGATTCCAATGAACACTTCAATTAAGGTGGATATGGATGCATATGGCAAAGTGTTGATCAAACTAGATATAGAGCTCTCATTGGATCATTGCTCTATTTAACAACAACTAGGTCGACATCACCTTTGTAGGTGTATGTGTTAGATTTCAATCTGCACCAAAAAGAGAGTCACATGACCGCAAACAAAGAGAATCATAAGGTATTTGAAAGGATGCCAAGAAGTTGGCATATGGTATCCAAAGGATGGAGGATTCAAGTTGATAGGCTACTCGGACTCGGACTAATTTGGATGTAGAGTGGATGAGTAGAAGTACTTCAGGTACTTGTAAAACAGGGGAAATAGATTGGTTTCTTGGTTCAACAAGAAACAAAATTCAATAGCTACATCCACAATCAAGTAGAGTACATAGTGCGGGAAGTCATTGTGCCCAAGTTCGTGGATGAGGCAACAAGCGAGAGACTATGATATAGAAGAAAAAGAAATTCCAATTATGTGTGATAATACAAGTGCTATTGCAATTAGTCGAGAATCCGATGATTGCATTCAAGAACTAAACACATTGATGTCGATATCATTTCATAAGAGATCATGTTGAAAAGAAAGACATCACCTTGGAGTACATCTCAACAGATATGCGGTTAATGACATATTCACTAAGCCTCTATGTGAATCAAGATTTAAAGAGCTTAAGAATAAGCTAGGTTTGATTGAATTTGAGTTAGGAGACTCGAGAAGACTCAATCAGAGTCAAAGAAGAGAGAAATAAAAATAACAAAATTTCACTTTTCAGCCAAGTGAAACAAGCAAGACAGAAATCAATTGACGAGTTAGGCGATAGTTGAGTGATCACAATGTGAAGAGAGAAGCGAGGAGTAAGGTCACTTTTGGAAGATATTTGTGTTATTTATGAGCTAAGTGACAAAACACAATTGTTTTCAATGAGCGGGAATGTTTTTGGGCATTACGTCAACAGTGTAATTAATGTGTCGGGACAAAAGTTGCACACGTTTAGCCTATGATTGGATATAAATGTTGCCGCATTTAATGCGGGAAATTAATGCGGTTTCAAAGGTTAATCCCGACCATTGATTTTGATCAAGCTTTTCAAATACCAAAAACCGTCCTCTCATGTCCCATAAAACCAAAATTCATTTTCTCTCTCCTCACAACACTCTCTTCTCCGTAAAGCAAGTTCGAAATTTTCTATGCAAAGCAACAAAACCCTAGTTCTTCAAGACTTATTCTACACTTTTCACCGTCATTTTTCGAGAAAATGGATACTACTTATGATTTCGTCAAGATGTCCAGAAAATCCTTTCCTACTAACCGTGAATTTCAAAGGGATGTCAAACAGGGGAGTTGATAAGGCCCTGGTTCAAAAGATTGTTGGGTTAGAGAAATCAGTGTCCAAATGATTTCTCACAATGGAATACTCTCACACATACTCCGAGGAAGTTGATATGTTCTACGTGAATGCTAAGGTTCACGATGGGGAGATTAGATCATCACCCACAACAAGGACATCAAAATAACTACATGCGGATTTAGCCGAAAGACCGTCATCTACCTTCGGAAGGGATGAAGGAGATAGCCGAGAAAGATGTAAAACTAGTGCGACATGGAAGGAGATTGCAAAGCCGTGAGTCACCAAGCTAAGGTTGTTTACACAAACAAGAAGTCTTTGATCAAAGAAGACAATCATAAATCGATGGACATTGTGTCCAAATGCATAGACATGAAATTCGGCAGCCTTCAATCATTTGTCTCGGGACGAGCCGATCGCGATAAGTCGCGATCATGGATGAGAAGAAGGTGAATCGGGATGAGTTCATTTTCAAACCGAATCTACTAGAATGTACTTAACAAGACCACATCGAGGATGGTTTGTTTGTAAGTTATTTGGAATATGTCCTGGTCATTGGCCATCTCATGGAGGTGAAGGGGATTGCTCTTAGGCATGGAAAGTCTTTCCATGTCAACAAGAAGATGTTCAAAGCAAATCTATCTAGTGCTCAGAGGCAAGCACATGCATGAAGAGTCGACACAGGTGAAGGTGAATCACCGATCCGCTCCCGAGGACATAGTCGCAACCATTCCGGCTCTTCTCCGAAGCCGACTCGAGAAGAAGAGAGTTGTTGCAGCTAAGAAAGCACCGCCCTGCAGCTGGGCGATCCTAAGCATGCACCGACCAAGCAGCCCAAGTCCATACAAGCACGCCGCCCGCAGCCGTGCCAAATGTTGCACTTGCCCCAGCAGACGAGACCGAGAAGGATACAACTGCACCTTCTCCGGTTGTGAAGAAAAGCGCTCACCGTGTGCTCGCAAGCCAACTGCAGCCAAGAAGACAAAGATGGTGGATCCGAAGCCAAGCCATCGAGGAAACTAACGAGGAAGAAATTCCTCTTGTTAAAACTAAAAGAAGAAGGCTCGATCAAGATATATTTTTAGGCCGAAACCATAAACACGCTTGCTACGTCAGAATCAGGATATATTCATCCTAAGTTAAATAAAACTCCATATGAGCTTAGGAAGGAAAGAACACCAAATATTAGTTATTTCAAAATATTTGGTTGCAAGTGTTTTATTTTGAACACCAATGATCAATTGGACAAACTTGATCCTAAGGCCGATGAAGGGATATTTATGGGGTATTTGACTAAGAGCAAGATATATCGGGTTTATAGTAAAACTAACATGGTGGTCGGAGAATCTATTCATGTCAAATACAATGAAGCCTCCAGAGTTGAAAGAATCCCAAATGATGATAGTGATGAAGAAGATGAAGTTGGACTAATTGTTCCAAATGATACTCAAAATGATCAACCTTTTACCCGAAATGATCAACCTTCAACTTCAAATGTTTAACAAGAGGATAAGGGTGATACTTCGGATCTTCCCGTAGCATTAAAATTTAAAGGAGATCATCCAAAAGATCTAATAATTGGGGATCCTCTTGACAAGGTAATAACTAGAAGGAAATTTGCGAAAAAAGCTCTTATATTTCAAAAAGAGCCAAGAATGCTAAGGAAGCAATTGAAGATGAAGATTGGTTTTCCGAAATACACGAAGAGTTAAATCAATTTGAGAGGAATGATGTTTGGGAACTTGTGCCTTGTCCTCCATCATAACTATCGGTGGCACAAAATGGGTAGTCGGAACAAACCTCGATGATGAAGGCAATATAAATCGAAATAAAGAAGGTTAGTAGCTCAAGGTTATTGTCAACGAGAATGTATTAATTATGATGAAACATTTGCACATGCAACACATTTAGAAGCTACACGTATTTTACTTGCCTATTATTGTTTCAAAAATTTCAAACTTTGCCAAATGGATGTTAAATCCGCTTTTCTAAATTGTTTTATTCAAGAAGAAATCTATGTGGGTTAAAACAAGCACCCGAGCTTGGTATTACAGAATTAGCTCATTTCTTTTACAAAATGGTTTTACAAGAGGTAAAGTTGATACTAATATTTTTGTTTACAAAATAGGCAAGATTGTCTCTTAGTTCAAACTTATTGTTGGGAAATTTATTTCATAGATTTTGATGAATGCCATGTAAAACTTAAACTAGAAAGTAGCCACCCTATTGTTTCTTGTAATTTACATTGAAATAGATTGGGCTGGAAAAGCTGAGTCAAGTTAGCTATGCCTGGGAATACAAGAAGTCAATCAAGATCGAAGTGAAGACTCATTGGCGAGACAACTGAGTATGGCTAAGAAGGGAAGTCAAGAACTCGACTGAAGGCGTATCAACTGTGAAACAATTGTGTGAAGAGTCAGTCAACTCAACTCAAGAAGACAAGTCTCAAGTTGAAGTGACAGATGAGTCATCAAATGATTGGAGCAGACTCAAGTCACCTGGGGAAAAGCAAAGACCAAGAGGAGTTAATCGAGATAAATCCGGTAATGTAAGTCAAGAACTTTACTTAATATAGTAATACCTCCATGCTGCTAGGTCTTAAAGTGCTTATCCCAGAAGCATGCAAAAGGAATAAACCAATGGGATGCATTGCACCTCGTGTCGAGAAATTTGAAAAGATGCAACTTCATTTAATACAAGGAAGGGTCTACATCTCAAGATTGAAGACCAAGAAAAGACAAGCCAATGATCTTATGTGACTTTTGAAATTAACATATCTATTCAACGGGCAAAATTTCAAAAGTTCACTATAAAAGGCTGAGGAAATTCATTGAGAAAAGGGGACCTTGCACACCTGAGAAATCAAGCATTATTCAAGTTATTAATCTGCAAATATTCTCAAAAATATTTAAGCAAATCCTCAAGCCTGAAACTCGAAGGAAATCGATCCAACACAAGATTTGAAGGAAAGACAACTTCAAATCTGTTGAAGAGAAAACTTTTGAAGAATCAAAAGGGGTCTACTTTCCAAGGAGGATTGTAGGAGGTTCAAGGTCGAACCAAGAAGTTATCGAGTTATTGGACGGCTCCGTGATCAAATCCAAGAGCTTGAGAAAGTGAGCTGAAGTAGCAAGGTTGTCTCTAGACTGTTCACCACTTTGTAAACTGATCTGTTACTTAGTCGATTCCTCCAGGAGTTGGAGAAGAGAGGATTAGAAGAATTACCCCATCTTCGAACCTCTATAATAATTACCTGTGTCATTTATTTTTCACCACATTTACATTTCGCATACTTACATTATATCCGCCGATAAACTCATATTTGCTATCCAAATGATTAATAAACAAGTGCTAAAAAACAAGCTTAAAACAAATCCAAGGGTGTTAAGTCTTCCGCTTATAAAACCAACACGGCCTAAGTTAAAGTTCAGGTTAAACAACCGAGTTATTCTATCAACAAATGACTCTATCAAGTCTGTTGAGTGACTAACTATTTGAATAACCAACTTAGCTGTCCCTCAAGGACACAACTGTTGTTTGAGTTAACTTTGTTATAGTTTTAAAAGGACTAAATTCAAAAATTGGTAAGGTTTATTCAATTCCCCCTCTTCTAAACCTTACATACACCCTCTTGGGACCTACACTTATGTAGAAGACATTATATTCGGTGCTACTAATGAATCTCTTTGCAAGAAATGCAAGGTGAGTTGAGATGAGTATGATGGGAGAACTCAATTTCTTCCTTGGACTTCAAATAATGCAATGCCAAGAAGGTATTTATATATCTCAATCAAAATACACCAAAGAGCTTCTAAAGAAGTTTGAATTGAAGAAGGAAGGACCGTTGCAACTCTTATGGCAACGAATAACAAACTTGACAAAGATGAAAAAGGCAAGCGGGTTGATGAATCAAGATATCGAGGTATGATTGGTAGATTACTTTATTTAACCACAAGTAGACCCGACATTCTTCATGTCATATGACTATTTGCTCGATTTCAATGCAACCGTAATGAATCTCATTTAAGTGCCGTTATTTTTGTTTTTATATTTGAAAGGCACTATTTCTTATGGTTTTTTTATCCAAAGAATGAAATTCTTTATTTAAAAGGATATAGAGATTGATTATTCGGTAATATTAATGTCGTAAAAAGTACATCCAGATCATGTCAATTTTTAGGCGATTGCCTAGTATCTTGCTTTTCAAAGAAATAAAATTGTGTATATTTATCAACTAAGAAGCCAAATATATTTTCGTGGTATTTTGTTGTACTCAATTTCTTTGGTTGAAACAAATTCTAGCGGATTATAAACGTTCTTTCAAAAATATTTTTTTGTGATAATACTTCTGCTATAAATATTTCTCAAAATCCGGTTCATCACAATCGAACCAAACATATTGAGGTTCGACATTATTTTCTAAGGGATTGTGTTTCTAAACTAAAAATTGAGATGTGCTTTCTTCCATCTCAAGATCAACTCACGGACATTTTTACAAAACCGTTAACCATCGAGTCTTTTTGGCACCCAATAAAATAATATAACATTAAAGAGAGAACAACCTCAAATATTCAATTACTTAGGCTCATCAGCTATCTAAGTGCAAACAAATAAAAGAAATATGAATATATCGGAAGTCTATATATTATAACTTAAAAAATTGTAACAAATGCAAACAAAGACACGGCCGTGGCGCGGCCCGTCGCCGTGGTCGTGCGCCCTCATCAACGTTGCAGCAAATAAGACGGGGCGGCGCCGCCCGTGCGTCTTGTCGTGGGCCCTGAATAGGTGCGTCTCGCCGATTGCAAAATGTATCATTTCGAGCCAAAAGACGCGATCTTTCCATACGAGGCACCCGAGGCCTATAATAAACGACCACGATGATCGAAAACAAATACGAAATTATCAAACAACCTAAAATCGAGCATTGTATTTGCATATTGTCGATATCCTTCCTTCAAAAGCTTGAAAGTCGAAACATTTTCTATTATTCGCCGTTGTTCGGTTTTGCTAGTCGCTTAACCTGAATCGTAAAAGTCGTTGTATCTTAGAGGCGAGCGCTGGAACCAAAACCACTAGGTATACGGGGTATTTTCATCTTGCGGAGATGAATCAAATTCGGACCTCGACTTTAGTCTATACACTATACACTTTGCCATTTTCCTAAATGAAACCTTACATATTTTACCCAACAATATATATATATATATATATATATATATATATATATATATACTCACAAGTTCGCACACATCAAGTAAAGCATAATCACATGAAATATATATAAGAGTTATCACAAATAAATAGTGGCGATTATTTGATACCTTTTCAATAAACTCATCCTCCAGCCCCATCGCGCTCATGACAAAGGTAATTCCTGGGGCAATTGAAGATCCTACTACGGCACGATCGTGGCCTGGTGGCGGCTTGAGCCTCACGCCTACCCCGAAAAATATCCTGGGTAGCCTTCGCGCGTAAACGAGGAGACCATCTAGACTTGGCCGCTAACTCAAAGAATGTACGATCCCTACCGTTCTCCGTATCGGGTTTCTTAATTCTCTCGAGCGTCGAAGATTCCAATTTGCTGAAACTCTTATCCATCTATAAGTCCACTGAATCAGTTTGGTCTCGACGAGAACCAAACTATCATCGACCAATTCCTCGGCGCGAGTTCACCGGAAGATTGAAACCGCAGAGAAATGGACGGTGGAGATCAACTCCGTTCACGCATCCAGCAACCATGGAAACCATCGTCATGGATGCGGATGCGGTCTTTAACCTGCCAAGACCGACAAATCCACATTCCTAGCTGCAATGGCGAAGTTTCTCAGCTACAACATCTACAAAATCAGCCTCGACGAAAAATTGACGGCGTTGAGCCTATCCGGGATCCTAAACTTCATGGACAGAATATTCTCCTGTTGCGGCGAGGAACGGCTGATGGTTTTCACCATGAACAACAAGGACACCGTCGGCGCATGCGCTACGCCCGGGAGAATCGGCGCCCACATCAATTTCCTCTCTCGTGATTTTACGCGTTCAAGGTTTTGGCACAATGATCATTTTTTTGAACTATCAAATAAATCCTTATGATTGTTGGAATTTTTTTGATGAAGTTCGAAAAATTGAAAGAAAATATTAGAGATTAATCCTGAGGCGTGCGAAATTAGCATTGTCCTTAAGGATTTATTTGCATAATCCTTCGAGGATTCAACAGGGTTTTTGAACAACAAATTAAACTTGAAACCCAAAAGATAAGGCAAGAGTAGAAAAATGATTAAGTTCATCACCTACGCAAAATGAGGTGCTCATTAAATAGGCATTAAGCCAAACTATATTTCCTTAAAATAAGGGGGCACTAATTTGTAAACCTTTAGGCACGTTTATTTTCTTTGGCAAAAAAAGTAGGAATAATTGTAGCATTATAGCCACTAACCAAAAGTAGAACCGGTCCATATTGTTGAGAAAAAGTTGTAGGCTTAGTCATGCTGATATATTTTTTTTTTTTGAATTTGCTTTTGAATAATTGTGATTAAGGGGGATGGACCAAGTCAAAAGAGAAAAATAAAATATTTAAAGTAGTAAAATTAATTTTATCTTTTAAAACACTCATTTTATACAACAATTTCAATATTAGTTCTTATCAACTAAGTTAAGCTACATGCTTGTGATCACTAACGTGGCATTTCCGAATCGTCGAAATCGAGCATGCAAAGTTACACATAGATATCAATTACATATTCTTCTTTTATAATTAATATCTAAATTTGTATATGTACATATATATGTACTTTACTCCTTGTTACACATATCTGTTAAAATACAAATTATATATTCAATTATATTAAATATTATTTTTAATCTTTAAGGTCTGCATTATTCTCAGTAATACTATTTAAATTGTTATCTCTTTCACACAAATTGTTATTTTTATTTAATATTTTAACCATTAGCATATATCTTATTAGACTTGGCATTTGAGTTTCTTCTAGTATTTATATTATGCCTTCCAATTGAAAAAAAAAATGAATCACAAAATGCCATAGTAATTAGATATTTGATCAAATGAGTTGTTTAAGGCTAGGGTATTACATTCTCCCATCCTTAAAAAATTTGGTCCCCAAGTTCCTTCTTAAATTAGTTCTAGATATTACAAAAATCTGGCCTATTCATCTCGCACTAATGCTAGAAATAATACTATTTTCTCCAAGTATTTTCTACCCAACTCGAGCTTGTAATATCAGTCAATTGTAACTTAGAAACACTTATGGAGAGTTAATCACAAGCATTAAAAATAAAAATAAAATTGGTATTTGATTTAATCTACCAATGATACTTAAGCAATTAAATCATTTCCCGATTTTTATACTCAATCCCTATTCATGCAGCTCGCCCTCACATATATGGATCCCCTTCTAGTCGTCCCGTGACAGTAATTTTCCCAAGACGCATTAAAAGCCCTATTTCACTACCTTTTAGTCTTAAGGCAACCAAAAAAAAGTCTATCACTATATTATAACAACCAATTATATGTTCTTTCAATCCTAAGACCCTCAAGTACTCAGAATTAAATTTTCAATTTTCTAAAGCACGTCATCTTTTGTATTATCCAAACACACATAAACCCAAATATGTCTCAAGTGTAGTTTGATTCTAGGTCACCTATTCCTCACAAATCACTCTCTCATCATAGGGAACTTTATTTTTGAAATTAACAACATTTGGCATACATACTTGCTAATTTTTTTTTCCAATCAATTTGAATTATATTCTAACCTTATAAACTAATAATTCTTATATAAGTTCCATACTCCAGTGAGGCCACCTCAAAAATCAGTAAATAACTCAAAATTTCATGCGTATTAAAAGAACCCAAATTAGAAATACTTTAACATTAGAAGTTGTACCCCATCCAATAAATAATAAGCGTCTCTATCTTGACCAATAATTTTTATTATATTCTCCTGCAATATAAACAAAAGGTGCTAATCATCGCTTATGAGATCAAGATCTTACTATGCGTCAAGTTCTATTCTAAATCATTCATCTTTTTATCTTAATCACACCACCTCAATCTGAATCTCATGAGTTTCAAGCCTGATATGTACATTTTTTCCTCGCTAGTTGATAATTAACCCAAATACTTGTATACATGTTAAAATATCATAATTATCGTATGTTGAAGTACGTAGCATCTTAATTTTATGAATAAACCATAATGAACCATCCATTTCGACAAAAACTCAATTACGTTCTTTTTTGGGAAAAGGACATGAATACCCACCTTTCCAGCCCAAATCCCTGAAAAATACCCATTTTCCGCTAATTTTTGACAAAAATACCATTTTCCGCTGATTTTTGACAAAAATACCCATTTTCCATCAATTTTTGACAAAAATACCCATTTTCCGCTTATTTTTGCGTTGGTTTCTTTATTGTTTCTTTGTCGTTTCAAACATGTTTGTTGTTTCTTTGTTGTTACATACCTGTTTCATTTATGTTTCTTATATGTTTCACTTAGCCAATTTTTCATTGAATTCCACAGTTGCATGGAGAAAATCTTTTGTGGTATACCACAATGGACAATGGGAAGAAAATAGAAAGTATACCAACTTTGAAATAACAAGAATCTTTGATTTCAATGGAATGCACATTCAACACCCTAAACGAAATCTTGGAACAACAAATTCAATTGAGAAAATTTGAGCTTACTTGTCTATCATCGGCTCACGAGAAATGGACACGACTCCTTTGTCGGACCAAAAAATACGTTGTATTGACTTCCAACATCGTAGAATTATTGAATGCATCAAGCGTAGCGGGGAAAGACCTACTAGTAACAACTTTGCTAGAAAGTACGTGAGATCTTTAGTTCAAGATTAGGCATGCGGAGACATCGAAATGAAGCAAGATCAACATTTACAAGGATGAAAAAAAAAAGCTGAAGAGTATATGGGAAAAAACTACACTATTTCTCTAAATTTAAAAGCAATTTACTACAAACTTTTATCACATGATCCCTGTATCGTAATTGTTTCTTACATGTTTCATTTATGTTGCCTACATGTTTTGATTACACCATCATTATGATTTACGTAACAACAATTCTCTAAAATTATTAGAAAGTGGAGGTAGAATCTCAATGTCGTTATCATCGTCATCACCATTTTGCAGCTTCAACTTAGCATGATTGTGAAGCAGATGACTGAGTTTTGCTTGTTCATTCTCTATCTCGAGCGTTTCGGCGTCTATAGCCTTCCCAACAATAAAGTGTTTGGCATAACAAGCAACAAAAATCCCACATTCACTACAAAAGAAATAAAAAAAAAGATACACAGTTAGATAGATAACACAACAAATCAAAAATAATAAAAAAGAACAAAATAAATGGAAAATACATAAAAGAAACAACTTCGAAACAACATCGAAACAAACGAAAAACTTCAAATCACAAAATAATAAAAGAACACAGAAAAATCATGCATCAGCAACACAAAATCAACAAATCATTCAAATTTGCATTCAACACAAAAAAAGAAGAAAACCAGGAATCCAAATCGCTGAAGGAAAACATATTCATCCTGCGAGACAGGCAAGAGAGAGAGAAAGAAGGAAAGCAAGGCGGGTTCGTGAAGCGGGTTCGTGAAGCGGGATCCACTCAGCAACTTCGAGGAGATCGGCGATGACGAATTCTCTTGTGCGAATCGGTACGGTTGAAGGAGATTTGGTGAAGCGAGCATTAGCGGCTTTGATTCGCCCTTCATCGCATCAGCAGCGCCGCCGAGCGGTTTCAGCTGCGACCGAGTCGGCTTTCAGTCATGTCCAAAGCCGAGGATCTGTTATGAAAGAAATGAAAATTTTCAGGTTTGGTTATTTTGATATTGTCAGAAGGATTCCTCTTCGACGGGGAAAGGAAAGGCGTTCCGATCTATGTGAAGAATTTAGCTATTTGCGTCTTTTTTCATTTCACCAAAATTGGAAAATCAGTAAAAAGAATGGTGTTGCGGTCCAAGGAGGAATCCTCAGCGGAGAGGGAGGTGATGAAACCAAAGCTAGGGTATTTTTGTCATGGGATGGAGCGGGTGGAGTATTTTTGTGATGGGTTGGTATTTTTGTCTTTTTTTTAAAAATCGGGATATTTTGTGTAATTTTCTCTTTTTCTTTGGGTATCTGTTTGAAAAACAATCAATGTAAAATATCACCTCAAATAATAGACTATTAGGTACATCCTCTTAATTCCGATTTGAGATGAAACACAAGTTACTCATATAATTTTTTAATGTCTAATCTAAACTGTATAAATCTTTTAAAAATTTATAGAAGATATCTAATAAAATACAATCCATACAGGAAAGACTGTCCACCACTCTTGTCTACAAAAGTATCATAACTAATTAAATTGGTTCTCTATTAATACATAAAGTTGTCAGAGTCCTAATCGAATTGCATTGCACCTTGTCCCTCTGATCACTCTATTTAACCAAGAGATTAGAGATTAGGTCCAGTATCAGTTTCTTCTTATAATCTCAAGATTAAGTCCATCAATGGGCCCTTATTATGCTAACATCAATAACTCAAGTACTAAATTCAACTCTAAATAATGACTCAAGTTAATACGCAACCCCTTGGAGTAAACGTTCCATCGCTTAACAACTAGCAAGTCGTTAATAAATACCCCAAAAATTTAAAGAAATTTTATTTTTTCACATCGATTGCAACCATCAAATAAAGGAATCATTACCACTTCAATACAAAGTACCAAATTCTCCATCAATGCACATACCCTATTTTTTTCTAGAATGATTAACCCAAAAATATTGGTCATGTCTCGTCCTTAAAAGACATAAATGATTTTTTTGTTTTATGTTATTCCCCTTGTATACTTCAAATATCCATGAAATTAAATATTTTGTAGCATGTAATCAGACATTTTTCTGTCATTCATCTCTTAATATGAGAAGTGATTTCCTCCAGATAACATTCCTCATAACAATCATGTTTGCAATACAAAACCCAACAGATTGAAAGCTTACCACCAAATGATTAACAACCAAAGCTTGCCTATAATTATTCATCGCATAGGCAATTCATCATCAAGATTGGTGTTAAGTCTACAATTATTAGTAAATCATAAAATTTTTGAGGCTATCCCGAACCTGAAGGATACAATTCTCAAATCAGCATTCTATCCAAAATGACCAAGATCCAAACATAAACTTAGGTAGGATTCAATAGACCAAGTCGAAAATTAAGAAACTAATCCACTTGGGTGTTGGAAATTGGTTTGAGAAGTAATGGTTTGATACCTAATTTGACCAATTTTTTAGTGACTAATTATTTAATTTCGGAGGAATTAAATGTTAAAATAAAATTCTACGTTTGAGTAGATGAGTGTGGTATATTTAACTTCTCAAAACTATTTTGTGGTGAGTGAGAAATAAAATCCACAAGTTAGTCACTTGGAAAAGGGATAATGGATGATGGTAAGGTGAAAAGACACCATCCCACATGGAAATAAAATGTTAATTTTATTCAATATATATGTAAGTGGGTTTGTATGAGTGTGCAAGATGAAATAACTATACACATGTGAGGAGTGGTGTGCAAGACCACACGCGCGCTCCCGCCCGCCGGGCCGTGGGTGGGCCGAGCCCGTATCCGTGTCCCGACTGGATGGGCCTAGTTTTGCCTGAGAAAACATTTGTTTTTGTTTTTAAAGAATAAAACGAATTATTTGCAAGTTAAAAGCTGAAACTGCTGGCTTTTAGAAATGAAACGACACAACTCTCCCACTACTTGGAATTCTGACATAGTGGAGTGGCCACTACTTGAAGGTTACAGAAGATAGTGGAGTGCCCACTACCCGGAGGTTACAACCATTATCTCACGTTAGTTCGCGCCTGTGAGAAAGAGTCCCAAGGCCTGGTTGGAAGTCATATAAATAGGAGCATTGATGTTGTTCGGATTACACACTTTCATACTCTTTTTCATTCTTGTACTTGCATGAGTGTATTCATTTTTGCACATTTCGATTCGAAAGGTGCCTTGAAATTTGCTTGATCTTTGCTATTTCAGGACGAAGTTGTTGTATCTTTGGGGATAACACGTCATTCGTCGGCATTATGGGGCTTGTTTATCTTGCGGATAGAGTGTTAACTCGCCTCTTTCAGCGTTTCGCAATTATTCAATACTCTGTAATAGATAGGTTTCCTTGTAATCCGGTTCTGAGAAATAAACACTAGAAATTTCAAGAACGCAAGATAAACACTTTTTTGTTTACGTAAACGATGGCGTCTACTTCAAGGGTGAATGTTCCTCTTGCTCGCTTTCTTGAGAAGCGAGAAAAATTTTCTGAATGCGATTTCAAGAGATGGCAATCCAAGATGTTTTTTTTTATCCGACTACGTTGAGTCTCGCTAAGTTCCTCGAAGGAGGATCCACCGGTGGTGGAAGAAAATGAAACCAACAATGAAAAACGTGATGGCTTTGATGCTTGGGGCCAGTGTGACTTCTGTGCGCACCGCACCTACATCCTAAATGGGTATCGACTCGATATACAATGTGTATAATGAAGTGAAATCTTCCAAAGAGCTCACGAGATTATTTGGAAAATAAGTACCGAATCGAGGACATTTGGTTCCAAGAAGTTCGTGGTTGAGGTTTCTAGATTTCAAAATGGTGGATTCTAGAAGCTGTCATGGATCAAGCTCAAGAATTGCGATTAATTATGCGCGATATTCGTGCAAAAGGAATGCAATTGGATGAAGCTTTCAAGTGGCGTGCATGATTGAAAACTTGCACTGGATGGAAGGACTTCAAAAATTATTTGAAGCACAAGCGAAAAGAAATAAATCTTGAAGAGCTAATTATGCATTTACGAATTGAGGAGGTAATCGCAAATTAGATTAAAGGTTTGAAAAGGGTGTTGTTGATGCAAAAAATTTAATTTACTAGAAAACGGCGGTTCTAGTAACAACAAAGAAAAGGAAACGTGACAATAACAACAACAACTACAAGGAAAGAAGCACGTAAATAAAAAGCCATTTACAGGAAATTTTCACAATTGTGGAAAGCCCAACCACATGGCTAAGGTGTCGGCTTCCTAAAAACCAAAATATAGACTGACCTAATGCTAATGTGGTTGAGCACTGTGGTATGATCCAAGAGTCGACTCGATATGGATCTATCTGCGGTGGTTTCGAGGCAAACCTTGTAGATAATCCAAGAGAGTGGTATATTGACACGGGGGCCACTCGACATGTCCGTTTACGACAAGGATGCATTCTCTACCTACACCCCTTGTACAGTGAGAAAACTTAATATGGGTAATTCTTCCTCTTCGATGTTGCGAGGTTTTGGCAACGTGGTTAAGCTTACTTACGAAAAGAGCCGCTTACGAAGGATGTTCTTCATGTCCCTAAATCCGGAAGAATCTAGTGTCGGGATCTCTTCTTGTAAACCATGGTTTTGCATGATGTTTGAGTCGAAAAGTTTATTTTAACTAAGTTTAGACGGTTCCTAGGAAAAGGTTATCTGAATAATGGGACTGCTCAAAATGAATGTAATGGCAGTTCGTGTAACCGATTCAAGCAGCAATAAAATTGAGCCTACTTCTATTTATATGCTTGAGTATTCTGATTTGTGGCATGTTAGATTAGGGCATGTTAATCTAAATGCTATAAAAAGATTAATGAACTTGGAATTACTTCCAACTTCAAAAATTGATTCTCAAAAGAGATGTGAAATCTGTATTGAAGCTAAAATGGCTAAGTTACCTTTTCATTCTGTGGAAAGAAATACAGTACCTCTAGAATTGATACATACTGATATATGTGATCTGAAATTTGTGCAAACTAGAGGTGGTAAAAAATACTTCATCACTTTTATTGTTGATTGCACAAGATTTTGCTACTTATATTTATTAAGAAGCAAAGATGAAGCGTTGGAAGCCTTCAAAAATTATAAAAATGAGGTTGAAAATCAACTTGGGAGCCGGATTAAAATAATTCGGAGTGATAGAGGTGGAGAATATGTTGCACCTTTTGAAGAATTATGTAACCAGTGGGGAATAATTCATCAAACTCGCACCATATTCACCACAATCTAATGGCATTCTTTGAACGTAAAAATCGAACTTTAAAAGAAATGATGAATGCCATGTTGATTAGTTGGACTACCTCGAACATGTGGGGGAAGTGTTTTAACAGAAACCACATTTTAAATAAAATCCCACTTAAAGAAAAAATAAGACACCTTATGAATTGTGGAAAAATCATAAGCCATCTTATAAATACCTTAAAGTGTGGGGGTGTTTGGCTAAGGTAGCAATACGAACCTAAACAAGTCAAAATTGGCCCAAAGACGGTTGATTGTATTTTTATAGGATATGCATACAACAAGAGTGCATATCGGTTCTTGGTACACAAGCCATAAAATCCGAGAAATTTCGAAGGTACCATAATGAATAAAGAAATGCAATATTTCTTGAAAATGTTTATCCTTGTAAAGAAAGGGTTGAAATAAGTTCTAACAAAAGAAGTTATGAGAAAGTAAGTAGTTCTTCACAAGAGAATGAAGAACCAA
Source organism: Rehmannia glutinosa (assembly GCA_016081115.2). NCBI lineage: Eukaryota > Viridiplantae > Streptophyta > Magnoliopsida > Lamiales > Orobanchaceae > Rehmannia > Rehmannia glutinosa. The sequence goes on from JABTTQ020002894.1 coordinate 34,840, forward strand.
GACGAAGTAAAAGGACTAAAACTACTACATCATTTGGTCTCGATTTTGTCACTTACTTGTTAGACGGTGAGCCAAGTACGAGTTAAAGAGGCTCTGTCAGTGCGGATGCTCCGCTCGGAAAAAATCTATCAATAGTGAAATAGAATCCATTTTACAAAATCATACCTGGGAGTTGGTTGATCTCCTGCGGGTAGTAAACCTTTAGGGTGTAAATGGATATTAAAAAAGAAATATAAGGCGATTAACTATTGATAAATATAAAGCCAGGTTAGTGGCTAAAGGCTTCAAAAAGAAGGAAGTGATTTCTTTGATACATATTCACTGTAATAAGAATTGCATCCATTTGAGTGCTTATTGTGATTCTTTGCTTTGCATAATCTCGAGATTCACCAAATGGATGTAAAAATGCGTTTTTAAATGGTGAATTGGAAGAAGAAATATATATGGAACAACTGAAGGATTTGTAGCACTGGTCAAGAGAAAAAGGTGTGCAAATTGATAAGATCGCTGTATGGACTTAAACAAGCCCCAAACAGTGGCATCTTAAATTTGACACAACGATGTTGTCAAATGGCTTTAAAATCAACGAATGTGACAAGTGTTTTTATGTTAAAGGCACATCAAATGCGTTTGTCATAGTTTGTCTCTACGTAGACGATATGTTAATCATGGGTAGTAGTCATGATATAATCATAGACACTAAGAAGATGTTAAAAAGAAATTTTGACATGAAAGACATGGGAATTGCTGATATGATTCTCGGAATCAAAATTGGCAAAACATCTGAAGGAATTAGCTTGACACAATCCCACTATGTGGAGAAAGTGGTCAAGAAGTTCAATGATTTTGATGGTCCACTATGCAAAACGCCCATTGATTTGAGCATAAATCTGGTAGTAAATAAAGCTGAACCAGTAGCTCAGTTGGAATACTCGAAAGTCATAGGAAGTTTGATGTACATTACAAATTGTACACGTCCAGGTCTTGCCTATCCTGTAAACAAGTTGAGTAGGTATACAAACAATCCAAGTCAAGAGCATTGGAAAGTACTAACTAGGGTACAAAGATATTTAAAATACACCCTGAGTTATGGAATACACTGCTCGAAATACCCTCCAGTACTTGAAGGGTATAGTGATGTTAGCTGGATTTCAGATTCAAAGGACTCCTACTCCACTAGTGGATATATATTTACTATTGGAGGAGGAGAAGTATCACGGAAATCCACTAAGCAGACTTGTATAGCTAGATCCACCATGGAATCTGAGTTTATAGCTTTTGATATAGTGGCGAAGAAGTTGAATGGCTTCGTAATTTCTTAGAAGATATTCCATGTTTGGAAAAAAGCCGATTGCCTCCTGTGATGATTCACTTTGTGATAGTCAAGCTACTATAAGGAGAGCACAAAGTAATATGTATAACGGTAAGTCTAGACACATCTGTCATAGACATAATACCGTAAGACAATTGATCTCTAATGGTGTTATATCAATTGACTATGTAAAGTCAAAGGATAACATAGCGTATCCGCTCACGAAAGGGCTTAACAGAGATCAATTGAGTAAATTGCTAGAGGGAATGGGATTAAAATCCACAATATAAAGAACGATTAAAGTGGTAACCCAACATTGGTATTTGGAGATCCTAAGAACTTGGTTCAATGGGAAAACTAAACTTTAAAAGTTGATTAAGCACTTGTAAATCAGTTAACCCATCCCTAGAAGGCAAAACAAGTGCAATAAACTTACTTATTGGTTGTGGTAAGGTTAAGTTATAAGGACTTTTAATGATAAATTGACTCGGTCAAGAGAGATCACCTATATAAGTGAGAAGTGAGGGCGCTTCAATGTAACACTTATGAATCTAAAGATGTTGTCCATGGCCAAAAAGGACACAATCAAGAACGAAATGTGACATAAGTCATATTGTGTAAATGTCTTGACTAGGTGTACACAAAGGAGGAATAGTTCAAGGCATTGCGTCCACTAGGCGGTAGGTATATCCGATGATATTTAGAAAGGAAGGTTCAAAGTCGCAAACTACCGTCACGATACAATATGGTTTCAATTAAACCGAGTACAAGAGTAGATGAGTGTGGTATATTTAATTTCTCAAAACCATTTTGTGGTGAGTGAGAAATAAAACCGAGAAGTTAGTCACTTGGAAAAGGGATAATGGATGATGGGAAGGTGAAAAGACACCATCCCACATGGGAATAAAATGTTAATTTTATTCAATATATATGTAAGTGGTTTTGTATGAGTGTGTAAGATGAAATAACTATACACATGTGAGGAGTGGTGGGCAAAGCCACACGGCGCGCGTGCGCCCGCCCTCCCCCGGCGCCGCGTCGGGGCCGTGGGCCGAGGCCCGAGCCCGTGCCCATGCCCATGCCCGTGTCTCGACCTGGATGGGCCTAGTTTTGCACGTAAAATATTTGTTTTTGTTTTTAAAGAATAAAAATGAATTAGTTGCAAGTTGAAAGTCAAAATGAGCTTTTTAAAATGTAACAAAGACAACTCTCCCACTACTTGGAATTACAAAGACATAGTGGAGTGGCCACTACTTGAAGGTTACGAGATAGTGGAGTGCCCACTACCTGGAGGTTCTGACCATTATCTCTAAAGTTCGCCTGCGATGAAAGAGTCACAAGGCCTGGTTGGAAGTCCTATAAATATGAGCATTGTTGTTGTTCGGGATTACACACTTTCATACTCTTTTTCATTCTTGTACTTGCATAAGTGTACTCATTTTTGCACATTTCGATTCGAAAGGTGCCTTGAAATTTCTTGATCTTTGCTATTTCAAGCCGAAGGCTGTTGTATCTTTGGGGATAACACGCCTGTTCCATCAAGACTATACGGGACGTATTTATTTTGCGGATAGAGTGTTAACTCGCCTCGGCTTTTTCGCAATTATTCAATACTCTGTAATAGATATGTTTCCTTGTAATCCAGTTTCGTAAATAAACACCGAGAAATTTCAACATTAGGTATATCTCAAATAATTGTTTTCTTCCTATATTATTCAACTTATCTACCCTCTCATAAATCCATCTTTAAGCACACTTTTACATTTTCTAACCAATTTCGAACAATTTATATTTAAGGGAAATTATACTTACTATAACTATCTTAATCTAGCCCTTAATAGTCGGTGCTCATTCTTTTGCCTCTCTCATCTTGACAAATAATATTAGACCTCATATATGAAATGTACCACTCGATTGAAACTTATATCACCCAATAATTTATAATAGCAAAGCGATCATACCTTAAAAGCACTTAATGATGATGATCCGTCACATGGATTATATACCAAATTAGTTACATTACATGAACCAACAGGCGTGATGACCTTGCAAGTTGACGAGGTTCAACCAAATAGTTAACTCTAGTTTCTCCGATTTGTCTTTTGGATATTTCTATTATTAAAAATAAATAAATAGTAAAGGAAAAATTCAAACACGCAATAAAATATTGTAGAATCTCAAATCAAAATCATTACAAACTTAAGCAACCTCATGTCCTTACCAACTTATAGTAGTCGCATCACCGGGGTTGTATCAAAAATTCCTAGCATACCACTCTGGTTCCAAGTTCATTCCTAATTAGAAACAATACTTAATATAATATAATACTCAGATGATTAATTAAATATGAATATTATTTTCAAATCATTACTCCATAAAGGATGATCAAGATCTAAATCTAATTATAACATATATACAAATATTAACTAACCAATGAATCAAGTTTGCCCTAAAAAAACTCACCCATTATTTATATGCATCTCCACCGATCATGTATTCTTAATAAAGATGCCTTATATCCACTAGGCAGTCTCTCAAACCACTTGAGCCACCAAATTCCACTAATACAAATGTCTAAAAATATTGTGTTAATTCTACTAGTATCGATAACATCATTTCGTTTGTGACTTAAGTTCATTATATCGAGTTCAAAACTTATAACTATTTATTTGTAATGACCCACTAAAGGACAAATGACATATCGTAACGTAGTCGTGTACAATAAATAAACTATCAAACGACAATAATAAAAAAATCATTCAAGTATATTTGTTTATCATAAATACCTAAAGTCGTCATGTAGATTCTAGATCTTTAAGTTATATAGAAGTGTTAGCTTAATCACAAGTCAAGATCTTATCCTGGATCACAGGGGTAGTTCCTTTTTACACATAAGCTCGATACCATACTATCACGCCCCAATTTACATAACTCAATAAAATAAAACAACATTAAAAAGAGAACAACCTCAAATATTCAAATACTTAGGCTTATCAGCTATCTAAGTGTAAACAACTAAAAGAAACATGAATATATCAAGTCTATATATTATAACTTAAAATTGAACAGATCGCAACTTACCTAACTATTACCGGATAAAATAGTTATATTATCAAGTAGTGAGGGATAAGCCCTTCAAATATAAACCGATATGTAGAGCCAACTCGATCTAGAAGTCTTCAGGTCGATCTCATCGATCGCAAAATATTCGGTCTCCGAAAAGTTTTATGATAACATGGGGTGAGCCAAACGAGCTCGATGGTTGGAGCAGAGGAATGCAATTTTGTTTAATTAAAAGTTGAAAGCTTCTTTTTACTTGAGCAAAATACTTGGTGAGTCTAAAAGATATGTATATATGCATGATAAAGGTGCACATAAATTCATTTACCGCAATGATCGAGAACATATTGTAATTCAATAACGATAAATTAATTTTTCATGCTAGCAATGAAGCAATGCACATTATGCAACAACAATTCATCAAATATAATAAAGATTTTGTTTTCCAAACGGACAATAGATATCCCAATTTCAAAATAAATAATGGATATCTTGTTTTAAAATACAGCCGTTTTGATATATACAATTAATTAATTAGTCCGTTAGCCCGAAATAAGAAATGTAGGTTCAGTATTGATCGGACACTGACCCTGTCCGTTCTCCTTATAGCTTCCAACAATATTTGGCCGAAGCCCAGTCACCTTATCCTTCCCACTAGGCTCGACGTCTCTTTAGCTATGGGCTTTTGCCTAAGATCGTCATATTCGGAATATACCATCTACGACCCAAGTTCCGCCACCGTCTCGCCTAACCAAAAAATGGGAGACGTACATGGGTAGTTAGACAAGGACCAAAGGCAACCTGTTCAATCCATTGTCTAATCCACCCACACCGCAATGAACTCAGTCAGTTAACAGTTTTGTCAAAATTACATTTATTTGTCCAAAGGTCGAGTCAAGCAGTTACAACAGTTAAAATTCAAATGAATATGTAATTTTAAACCATGAATGCTACAATTTAAGTTTTCTTTAACAACTAAATTATCTTAAAAATGGCGTATACCATGCAATCATGAAATAGTTTCATGTCGTGAAGTTCATGAAATAGTTACATGTCGTGAAATTTATGAAATTAAAAACAAACCTAATTTTCTTTAGGAAAACGATATCTTACCCACCTTTGGTCAAATGAAGTATAGGGGTAATTGAAACACCAAAGCTACTTCTCATGCTTCCTTGCCAACCATTTGCTTCCCGCTCTCCTTTGCCCTTCTCTTTTTCTTTTTCTCTTTTCCTTTCTTTTTTTGCTGCCAAGTTATCTCTTGTTCTTTGTTTCTCTTTCTTTTGTTTTCTGTACTCACTAATTGTTCTCCATACTAATCGTGTGAGTGAGTACATAAATGGTTGATGTGTGTAAAATTTACATGTATTTTAGGCTTAAATGGATATATAATTGATGTATTTGCATGTATATTTACGACGTTTTTACTTGGTTTCCTTAATAGGGCATGACATCTGCGTATTCATATAATTCTTGCAGGAAACGGAGCTTAAAATGAAAAAATATCAGTAGGGATGCCGGATAAGATTGCGAATGCAAAGGAAAGATCAAAATGACGAGAAAAAAGGAACAAAAGCAAGTCACACGGCCGAACAGTGTAGCCTCACATGGCCGGATCGTGTAGCCTCACATGGCCGTGTGGACTAGTGGTGTAAAGATTACACGGTTGTGTGAAGAAAGGAAGAAAACAGAGAGGATGGAGTAGGTCCACACGGTCGAACCAGGGTGAACTCACACTTGTGTGGACAAGGGTATCGCCCGCTCCACCTACCCGTGCGACAAGCCTACCCGTGTGACAAAGGGCTAAACCCAAGGCCACACGCCGTGTGGACCCACACGGCATGACCGTGTGGGAGTCTATTTTGCAGACCTTCTACACTCCATTTTGCGCCTCGTTTATTAGGGTCTTCTACATTCCCTTCTGCAGACGGAGTCGCATTAGGGTCTTGAAACAGTGGCATCCTTTGAGGTCTCAACCTCTTGGATTCCGCTTCAGACCAATAGTCTTAATCGCTATGGTCTCTTGTCCATCATTTGCCTCACTGCAAAGAAGACCTTCCTTGGCCTCGCAACGCAATTGGAATTTGTTTGAGATAGTCTTAGCTATCTCGAGCCTCGTCAATAACACTCTGTTGTTCGGTTCAATCTCCCATTGCCTTCTAACTTTAAATTTTTAGGTCACCCACAACCTTCTCCAACTCGGCGTGGTGTGTGTAGTTTCCCCCCTAGAGCACTGTTGAATCGTGGTCAATGGGGTCCTTTGGACATGAGAGACTCAACTAATGTTTCCTTTGAGTGTTCAACCCTAACGGGTAGTTGTCTCAACATCTATCTTAGGGGTTAGCTAGCTAAGTTTCCCTCTACTTCTCCTTTCTTAGTTTCATCGCTAGTGTCCCCGGTAAGTCCTTCGGAGTGTGTTGGCGAGGTTGAAGCATCAATGGTCCTCACCATTTCCAAGATGTCATGGGTAGGAGAGATTTGCATGGATGGTGACTCTCGGGGCCCCTTCGCACCGATTGTTAATGCAACTCTTTAGACTCTTTTAAGGATTGTTTGAGTTCAGCCTTCTCAAATGGATTAGCGACCTCTAGCTCTTCTATGTCATTGTCTTTCTTTGGTGGCTGATTGTGGGCACATTTAGAGGCATCTATGAAAAGACAAGAGTGAGGTTTGAGGGATTCCTCAACTACCTTGGCCTTCTTGATCGCCTTTATCTTTTCATCATCCTTCTTCTCATAAAGGATGGTCGTGCGTAACTCTTCATTAAGAGCAGAGGGAATGGCAACGTTTCCTATAAATTCTAGGAGGTATTCATCCTCCTCAATAAACTCCAGGCTTTGGGATTGATATTCGGACGCACTTAACTTCTAGACCCTCCATATACATAACATCTCTTGAATGTCAAGGTAAGCGGGAGATAGTACTTGGAGATCATCATCATTATCCTGTTTTATAGGCTCTTCAAGAGCCTTACCTTCCTCAGCAATCATGGCATCGGTCTGAGGGATCTTACAACTAACTCTTCACGTATGTGGTCAATTGTGTCTGGTTCAGATTCCTCAGATATTTCTTGATGTGGTTGAGCAACAACAGTTGATTTATGCTCGTTTCCATCATATTATTACTTTCTTTCGGACTCGTTGTTCACCAACAATGACTTCTTTTCCTTATCGGTTGTCCTAGACTGGTGGCTCAACAACTAAGTCGACAACCTAACTAATCTTCTCTTTATCTTTCTTTCCAGTGGAACACCAAGTTCCACATGTTCTGGCTCCACAGATGCAAAAACTGTCTCTCCTTGCTTCAACTTCTTGGTTGCAGCTGGCTTGCGAGGTGCAACTGACCTTTTCTTCCTTACAACCGGAGAGGGAGCAGGGGCGAGGGGCTTTCTTAGATGCGGGCGGGAGCAGACTTAGGAGAGGAGGCTTAGCAGGTTGTGTGTCCACCGGGACTTGTTCGGCTAATTACCCCTCACTTGTTGCAGATCTCTTGGCATGAGCCTCGCTTCTTAGCACCGCACAAGTTCGCATCGAACATCTTCTTGTTTGCATGAAAGGTCTTCCCATTTCGGAGAGGGACACCTTTCTTCTCTATTAAGTGGCCTAGGATCAGGCCATGTCCCAATGAGCTTCCAAATTTGCCATCTTCTCCAACGGACATGTTCATCACATTTTGGCACAGCTTGCCAAATATGAACTCCACCAGATTGACTTGATTCTCCTCCATAATTGCCGCCATAACAATCAACTTGGTCCGGGGCGGTGATTGAACGCCCAAATTTCATATCCATGCATTTTGCTACCACATCCATCAACTTGTGATAGTCTTCTGTTGGGAATTATGCATTAGATTTTGATGACACCATGTAAAAATTTGATTAGGAAGTTGGCATCCCAATTCCCATGTAAATCAACTTGTACTAGATAGGGTTCTATTAGTCGAGTAGAAGCAACCAAATTGAAGAATGTTGGACTCGATCAAGTTTGAAGAGAAGAATCAACTATGTGGCAGCTAAGTGAAGTGAAGTCAAGTATTAGTCAAGCAACAGAAAAGTCGTCTCACTCAGCAGACTGACAGCAAAGTCATTCCAAGATAAGTGTAGTTGACCGTCAAGGGGGTTATGCAGCAGAAAGGATCAAAGAAAGCTGAAGAGATTCGTTGTCAAGCAAAGTCAATTGTTTGCTAAAAACAATTGCTAAAAATAGGCATGTGTCGGACTACCTACCTTAAAGTTATTTTGCTGAAAGAGTGCAAAAAGCAAGGAGCCAATGAAATATATCTGAAAACCTGCAGAGTTTAAGGAAATGCTACAGAGCATTTAATTCAAGGTATAGTCTTCATCAAAGTTGCAAGATAAGACAAGCCAATGCCCAAGAAGTGGAGTTTGAAAATGCATCTATCTCTTCAATGGATACATTCTTGAACTGCCACTATAAAAGACTGAGGATTCATTTAGAGAAAGTTACCAAGCAAAATGAATGCAAGTAAGCAAAAAGACATTAACCGCAAAGAAAAAGCAAATATCTCTCAAGCATTCAAATAATATCCTCAAGCCTAAACTCAAGGAAATCGATCAAACACATTCGAGTGAAGGAAAGACAACTTCAATTTGTTGAACAGGGAAAAACTTGTTTCAAAGAACAAGGGTCTACACTCCAAGGTTGAAGGAGATGTAGTGAGGTTCCGGATCGAACCAAGCAGGCTTTAATCTCGTTGGGCCGTGTGAACAAATCCAAGAGTTTGAATGAGTGAAGTAGCAAGATAGCCGTTTTGTGAAGAAGATGAGTCCCCTGGTCGAGTCATTTGTGTGATCAAGGCCAAGCTTGGATCGTCACCATTCTCGTAATAAAGTTCTGATTACATTATTGGATTCCTCCAGGGGTTGGAGAAGAGTGGATTAGGAAATTACCCCATCCTCGAACCACTATAAAATTGCTTGTGTTATTTACATTCACCGCACTTTAATTCTTGCACATTATTATTGTTGTTAGTTAATTTGCTAAGTCAAATGATAATAACTAAGCTTAAAACAAGTGTTGAAAAATATATTTCAAACAAGGGTGAAAGTCTTTTGTAAAAACCAAGTCTTCGAATATTTAAAAAGTTAATTGAAGTAGTGAGTTATACTATCAATAGCTCGGTCGAGTCTATTGAGTGGTTAACTCGATGTGTAAGTAAACTAAGTTGTCCACCAAGGACACAACCGACTTGAGTCTACTCGAATTTAAAAAGGACTAAAATCAAAAATTTTGTAAAGTCTATCCATCCCCCCTTCTAGACTTCACTAATCACCCCTTGGGACCTACAAGTGGTATCGAGCGGTTGGTTCATTGAGCTTATGCTACTGGTTATTGAACTAGATCTCATTCTTTTTCAAAGGATACAACTCTTTCAGTTTTAAAGCCTTTCTTGCAAAACACGTTATTATCATAGAAGCAAATCTAACTCTCATTCCAATGTTCACTTTGTTGAAGAATTTGATGATTGGAAAATATGCATGCGAGGCACATCCTTGACCTTACAAGATGAGATGTGGTTCCTCATTGAGGATGGGTCACTATAAATAATGAAAGTGAATACGGTTGTTAGGGCTCCTCTCCCTAATGTTCTTTATTCCGCACACGGTGAGGAGAGGGTCATTGCGCTCCTGGTGCACGTGGCGGACGTGTTGCCACTCATCGCTATCCCGGATGTACTTGCGCACCAAGACCAACCATGTTCAAGAAGCCTCAATGCGAGTGGACAAACGAGGATAGAAAAAGATACAACTTGGTCAATGTTGCCAATGATATTTTGTATAAAAACCTCGATAAAGCCATGTTCGACAAAGTGAAATCCTATAGAACGGCTAAAGTAATATGGAAGAAACTCACTTTAATTTGTGGATGATATGATCAAATTAAAGAAAACAAATTAACTTGTTGTTGTACAAAAGTTTGATAATTTCGAAGTGCTTGCTAGTGAAAGTCTCGATCGGCTAGATGTCCGATTCACGGGGATAACCAATGAGCTCTCAACTCTTGGCAAAGAATATACACAAAATGAAATGTGTATTAAAATTCTCAGTCACTCCCACCTAAGTGGGAAATTAAGGTGATGGCCTTGAGATACTCAATGGACCTTACAAGAACATCCAACCATGAGCTATTCTAAGACTTAAAGGCTTATGAATTTGAGCTCGTAAGAAGAAAGAGCAAGAGAGAGGCAGGTTGTACCCAAGACAATTTGTATTTATGGCCGGAGAATCTAAAAGAGTTGAATCCAAGGAAGCCATTAACCAGGAGGAGATTGCCACTATGTGTAGGTCCCAAGGGGTGATGTGTAAAGTTTAGAAGGGGGTTGAATAAACTTTACCAACTTTTTGATTTTAGTCCTTTTAAATAATTTCAGAGTTAACTCAAGTCGGCTAAGTCTTTGAGGGATAGCTAGGTTGGCTTACTCAAAGCAAAGTTACCCACTCACACTCACTGAGCCGATTTGTTGATAGTATAACTTAGTTGTTTTTACTAACACTTAGAAATGCATTGACTTAGTTTTACCAAGCGGAAGATTTTCACCCTTAGAGTTTTTAGTACGTTTTTCAACACTTGTTTTGGCAATGTTATTATCGGGAGACTTAGGCGGTTTAACTTTATCGTGAGATATAAAAATAATGCAAGAAATAAAGTCTTATTTGAAAATTCAATAGACACGGCGGTTTTTATAGTGGTTCGAGGATGGGGTAATTCCTCTAGTCCACTCTTCTCCAAAGACTGGAGAATTTCACTAGGTAACTTGACTTGGTTACAAAGTAGTTTACGATCCGAGTCGCCTTTGATCACACAACCTCGCCTTTGCTCCTAGGACTCGAACTTCTTCACAAGACAGTTGTCCTACTACTTGGCCTTCTTTCAAACCTTTGGACTTTATCACGTAGCCCTCCAACGGGTTCAAAGCTCTCGGTTCAATCTTGAACCTTACTACTTCTCTTTCAACCTTGGAGACTAGACCCTTTGTTCTTGAAAATATTTTTTCCTCTTCAATCGATGAAGTTGTCTTCCTTCACCGAGTGTGTAGGATCGATTTCCTTCGAATTTAGGCTTGAGGATTTCTTTGTAAGCTTGAGAAATATTTGCAAGTTATTGCTTGAATGCTTGTATGCTTGATAGTCTGTTAAGTTGATAACCTTCTCTCAAATGACTCCTCAACCTTTTATAGTGCACATTTGATGGAGACCATACCTTGAATTTTATGCTCTGCAGCCTTTCCTTAAACTCTGCGAGAAATTGGTGCTTCCCATTGGTCTCTTGCTTTTTGCACTCTTTCAAAGAAAATAATTTTATTCTTTGTGCACTGACACATGCCTATTTCAAAGCAAAACCTTGACTTATCTTGACAACGGATCTTTTTCAGCTTTCTTCGAGTCTTGTCATTTGTATACCTCTTTGACATTCGATTCCAATCATTTTGGAATGACTTTGATGTCATCGAGTTTGACTAAGACAGAATTTTTTACGTCACTTGATCGATTCTTCACTTCACATCACTCGGTGGCCACACGGTTTGGGTTTTCACTTCAATCCTCGATCGAGCCTTGTAATCTTCAACTTGGTTGTCTTCAACGCACTCATACAACCCTATCCATTACAAGTTGAATTACATTTGAAATGAGGTGCCAACTTCCTAATCTAAGTTTTACATGGTACCATCAAAATCTATACATAAATTTTTTCAATAATTTCCACCTTTTTTATGATGCCAAAACTTTAATAAACATCAAAGCAAATAGTGCGAGAAAATAAAGAATGATTGTATAATATGTCATTTTATTGAACATATCATTCTTTACACTTTACAACACATTTTACAATGTATAAACCGATACAATGTATCCAAGATATAAAAATGTATCAAAACATTACATGTATTAGAGCATCCACGACGATTAGTATCGGATCACTCAAGTATAACAAGATACATACGATTGTACTTACAAGTATGTGTATTTATAGTTAAGTAAAATATAACATGAAGTGGTTTAGCCATCTTAAACGCCTCAGCCTTCTTCCGTCTTCTCAAAGCATCCGTCTTGACTCTTCTACGATCCTCATCTGCTTCTTCTTCTTTTTCTATCTTCCTCCTCTCTCTTTTTCTTTTCATAAGCTCTCTTGGTAGCTACGTCATCCCTTCTCTATCTTTCTTCCCATTCTTTGTTGAGCCTTATGTTTTCTTCTTCTTGCTTCTTCCTTGCTTCTTCATTCTTACTTTCCATCTCTATGTTGGAAAGCTCATCCAGCCTAGCTCAATAGATCAACCCTTTCTTTTGGGGATCCACATAACGAACATCTTTAGGCCTTGGGCGTGATGGAGTACCTCCGCCTCTTCCACCACTCCCATGCCTTCCCCTTCCCTTTTCTTTGAGTAAATCGTACGGGCGCCTTAGTAGTCCGCTAACTACTTGAACTTTGCTACATCTCATTTGTTTGCACAATTCTAATCCCTTCTCCCAAAGTATAGATCCCACGCCCGAGGTAGAGTCGTATTCTGAAAAATCCTTCGAGATGTTAGAGTTTGAAATTACTCTATGGATCTCGCTCGAGATCCTCCATTAGGAATAGCTAATTCTCTTGGGGGCTTCACAACAGGGTAATCTTTCAAAAGTCCGGTTGGGCGGCGTCGAACTTCGCTTTCAAATTTTCAATCCTTCCTTGATCGCTTCTTAGCTACCTTCTCAAAGTCAATGCTATGGCTTCTTGAGACTTCTAAAACGCCAAAACAACTTTCTCTTCAATTGATTGTTCTTGAGGGTGATCGAGGATAGAGGTGGTAACATTTCCTTGTTGAGGGATTTGGGCAAGCATAATTTTCAAGGATGGCTTCTTCATCTCACTTACTTCCCTTTTCCGCTTGCTTCTCCCTTACTTCCTTCACTTTTACTTCCTCCTCCCACCTTTTTGGCATCATCACTAGGAGGTAGAGTCGACCGAGAGGATACTCCTCCCAGGATTATATCAAACTTCTTATTAGTTATGTCCATTTTGTCATAACTCACGGTGTGTCTTTGTTTCAATTCATACCGTAATGCCTTCGTCTTAGCCGCCATCAACTTCATCTCGATTTGCAACACCATTATCTATGTACACATGGTGGCCTCTATTTTTAGAAGGTCTACCTTGTCTTTGTGCCTTTAAACTCCATGTCCGCTTGTGCGATTGATCTATCCAGGAAGATGTGATCCTCTGTCTCTCTTTGAATTTGGTGTTCTCTCGCATTCCATAATACCATATTGGCAAATAGAGATTTGAAATATGTAACTTTTTGCTCATGCCTTAGTGCTTTCTCCTATGTTTTCCATTCATTTATTCTCAAAACCGTGCCTCGGATGTCACATGTGATTGTAGCATCTCTATTGTCTAACCGTTGGTTGAGTGTTGCGAATCCCTTTTCCATGTTTTTAATTTCATTGCAAATGGCCTTGAAGGCTTTTAAGTCGGCTACATCCAGATCGATCTTCGTGCCACACAACATCGAAGTCAAAACCAAATGTCACCATTGTGTTCATCGGGAGTTCCAATTTCTTCATTTGGACTTGGACAAGATATCTAACACTCTCGGTGACGACTGCTTCCAAAGGGACATCGCCTCGAATCGAAATATTCGGCGAATAGATCCTCAAGGAAAATAGGAATTTATCCCCCTCCTGCTTCGGGGGCCTTACCCTTACCCTTCAAAAGTTCTTCAACTTTGTGTGCCTCGGCTATCTCAGTGTCATCGGCGGTTTAGTCAGAGTTGTGCTAGCTTTATAGAGCCGACGACCCTGTCTTAACAGCTTCATTGGCATCAGTTGGTTCTTCTATTTGAGTAGTTTGTTCCTCAGCTAATTTATCAGCGTCATTGGAAGGTGATGGCACCACAGGAGGTGGGCCATCAACCAATGTAAAATTTACAGGGGCGAACTTTATCACTAGCTTTACCATATCTTTGTGCAAGGCCTCCTCACTGGTCCTCTTGAGATATGACTTTAGGACAAGACTCAGCCTCATCATCCATCCGCAAAATTTTGACGTCGACGTGTTCTTATGAGTCATGAAGGGCACTTGTTTCTTCTTCTTCCATTGACTCCACTTGAGGGGTAGGCACTTTTTCTTCGCCTTGCTTACCCATGGAAGTCTCAACCGCCATGGGCCTTCTTTACCCTCAACTTGATCTTAACCATTGATGGGACTTCTTTATCCTCGTAGTCTTAACCACCGTTAGGCCTTCAACACTCCTTTTTGCAGATTAGCCGCAACAGGGTCTTGATTATCCCTTCAGCGGACTAAGCCGCTTTGGGGTCTTCAGGTGGCATCCTTCGAGGTATCCACCTCGCGGATTGCACTTTCGAGCCAGGAGTCTCAACTTCCTGGGTTCACTTCCATCCTTTGCCATAGTTGCATCGCAGCTTCATCGCCGCAAGGCGGTGGGATTTTAGCCGAGACAGTCGGGAACCGGCCGAGCCTTGTCAACCCCACTCTGTTGTCTTGTTAAGTTCTCACCTTCCCCTCTAGTCTTCTTTTGGGTGTTGTCTCCCACAGCCTTCTCCGACCCGATTGTGGTGGTTTGAGTTTCCCCTCGGTGGCGCACCAACCGAGTCTCGAGAAGTGGGGTCACTCAAAACCCAAGACTGGCTTCTTCTTGTCCATTGAGTGATTAGCCGAGCAGGGCGGGTGTCTCAACACCTTCTTCAGGGTTAGGCTTGGCTAAGGTGCCCTCTTCTACTCCATTCTTTTCATAGCCAGTTCTCCTGGTATCTTGTTCCTCCGAGTGCACTGGGGAAGTGCCGGCATCAATCACCCTCACTGTTTCCAAAATATATGGGCTAAGAGAGTTCATAATTGAAGAAGACTCTCTGGGGCCCATTGGCAATTTGTTGTTGTGCAACTCTTTGGATTCTTGAATTGCTTGCCTCATTCAACCTTCTCTATTGCATCAGCAGGGTCCATTTCATCATCACTATTGTTTCGGTGAAAGGCACTTTTAGGCACACCATCAAATGGGAAGAGTTGAGGTTTTTCGATTCCTCAATTGCCTTTGCCTTTTTCTTATGCTTCTTCTCCTCCTTCTTTTGGAATAAGATGGTTGCAGTAAATCTAGGTCCAACGCCGAACGGACCGAAATGTTTCCTGAAAACTCGGGAGTTCTTCTTCCTCATCTATGAACTCGGACTTTGGAATTGAGTTCTAGCATAACTCAAATTCCAGTTTCTACATACATAGAGCCTCTCTTGTACATCCGGGGATGCTCGAGATACCACAACAAGATCATCATCTTCATATATAGGCGGAAGGGGAGCCTTCACCATCTCGATTATTCGAGCATCCGTCGAGAGGAGTGTACAACTAACTCCTCACCTTGGTCGCCTATCTCAACATCATTTTCTTCAGCTGTCCTCCGGACAGTTGGTTCCTCCAAATTCTGTTGATCTCCACCAGTGATCTTCTTTTCCTTCCGATGTTCACCAATTGCAGTCTCCTCTTCTTTCTCAGTGGTCTCCACACCATTCTTTTCTTCCACAGACTGTTGTTATTCCTCCAGCAGCTCCTTCACAACATCCTGTTCCAGACTCGGTGGCTTGACTAAGGTAGACTGTTTCAAACGCATTCTCTTGGTCTTAACCAATGGAACTTCGGGTTTCACTTTCTCGGAGTTCTTCGAATGTAAAAGCTAATTCTCCCACCTTGAACTTCTCGGTGTAGTGGCTTCCGCAAAGACAGCTGGTGAGCGTTTCTTCTTCACGATTGGATAAGGTGCAGGCCCCATTTGCTTCTCTGTCTCGTCCTTCTTGGGGCAGTGCAGGGTCTTCCACGGCGCAGGGCAGTGCGAGGCTTTGCTACAGGGGCCTTTTTCTTTTTCTCGCATGAGGCTTTTGACATGGAGCCTTAGCAGTTACAGTTGTGTCCTCCGGGACAGGGTCAACTAACTCCCCTTCACTGGTATTAGCTTTTCTTGCATGGGTTTGCCTCTGAGCAGCTGATAGGTTGGCCCTAAACATCTTCTTATTTACGTGGAATGGTTTCCCATTCCTTAGAGGAATGCCCTTCACATCCATTAGGTGGCCTATCACCAGGCCATATCCCAGCGAGCTCACGAGCAGACCAAAGATCATTTATGGTTTTGTTCATCACATTCTGACAAATTTTGCTGAAGATGAACTCAGCCCAGGTCACCTTTTTATCCTCCATTATAGCATCCATCACTGTCAGTTTAGTCCTTGACAGTTGATTGAAGCTTCCAAACTTCATGTCCACGCATTTGGCTACCACATCCATGAGTTTTTGGTAGTTCTCTTTGATGAGAGACTTCTTGGTCATGCAGAGACGGCCTTTGCAGCAGTCCCGGCTTAGCGATCTCCTTCCATGCCGCAACCAGGTTAATATCCTTCTTTGTAATCTTCTTCAACCAGATAAAAGGAGATGAGAGTTAGCAACTAAGTCTGCAGCAATTATCTTGATTTCCTTGTTGTGACGGATGAGCGGATTTCACAGTGAGAACCTCAGCGTTCACATAAAACATCGCCAGTTCTTCGAGATAAGTGTGCAAGAACTCCATAGAGAGAAAATCCTTCAGACCGGATTTCTCTAGCTTCTCAGCAATCTTTCGAGCAAGAGCTTTGTCAACCCCTTGCTTGACCATTCCTTCAAAATCCACCGTTGCTCCTGAGTGGATCGTCTCAGTATCTTCGCAAAAACGAACTTAGGTGCCATTTCTGAAATAGGAACTTGAACTTGAACGAGAAAAGAAACTAGGTTTTCGCTTTGGTTTGCAGAGAAAACTTCTATCTTTTGCTTGAGAGAGATGAATGCAGTGTGAGGAGAGAGAAAATGGATTTTGAGTATATATGGGATGTGAGGGGACGGTTTTTGGAATTCAAAAAGTTTGAAAAATGATCAATGATTGAGATTAAATCTTGGAACCACATTAGTTTCCCCGCATTGAATGCAGCAACATTTATATACAATCATAGGTAAAACGATTACGGGCTTTTTACTTACACCATAATTATTGTTGATGTCATGCCCAAAACATTCCCGCTTGCAGAAAACGACTGTGTTTTGTCACTTAGCTCTTAAATAACTCAGTTATCTTCCATAAGTGACTTAACTCTGCTTCTCGCCTCACATAATAAGCACTCAGCTGTCCTGCTAACTCGATATAGTTGACTAGTCGTCTTGAATGTTTCACTCTGCTTTGAAAAATAAAACTTTGCTAATTTTCAATATTCTCTTCTTTGACTCGATGATTAAGTTTTCTGAGCCTCCTAGCTTAGCTCAATCAATCTGAGTTCATTTTTAAGCTCTTAAAATCTTGATTCACATAATGGCTTAGTGAATATATCAGCTAACCGTTTGTCGGTTGATATGTATTCCAAAGTGATGTCTTTTTTCAACATGATGTTATAACCCAAAACTTTGCATTTTCAATTATCATGGTTAATTAATCATAAGCATAATTACATGTATTTTGACACCTCATATTAGATTGCATGTGCATTATTGAAATTATAGGCTTTAGCAAAATTATGATATATATATATATATAAATCAGGTCATGTACAATATATATATAATATATATTAATATATGTTTCTTAAAGTTATAAAGATATGTAATATATATATATAAATATAACTCATAGATATGTCTAATAATATAAAATTTACGTGCAACTATATGTGTACATATGTATAACTAATTACCTATAATCATTGCATGTTTGCAGTGTGTTGACGTCACCAAAATTACAAAAAAAAAAAAAAAAAAAAAAAAAAGCGTAGCTGAATACATGTGTACTTAATTTAAAATACACACAATATTTCTATGGATATCTGTGATATCATATTCCACATATGAATATTATATACTTCACCGCCTTTAGCAAACTATGCGGTACAGATATGTATTAAATGATCTGATCACCTGACTCAACCACTACACATACACGGTGTAGTTGTAGAATTTATATTATAAACCCACACGACATGACTCACAGTTAGGACTCACAGTTAGGACTTATTATATAATCCTTAATGTTATTTAATTTAATGTTTTCGGATCGGATTAAGAACTCCGGTTCATTTAGTACAGTGAAAAACCAAGGGTTATTTACTGCTAACGTATAGGATTTAAGAATAATTATTTTCCTATAAGTGAATGAAGGAGCTAAATTCTTGTGTCAACTTGGAGGATGAAAGAGGATATGAATTTACTCAATTAATTCGATGAATTAATTAATTAGTTTTCCTTAAACTGCAAATTAGGATGGAAAAGAAAATAAACAATAAAATGAAATATAATAGAAATATATATTAAATAGTTACATTTGTAATATCTGGAACAAAATAATGGATTTAGAAAGCAGGTGTGTTGTAACTGATTAAAGAACAAATCAATTAGGACTCCATTATAATTAAATATCATATATATATCACATTAATGTTGATAAATCGTTTTGAAACTAGGTATACACTTGGATATGTTAATAGTACAAAATCGCAATTACACAAGCAAAAGCCGATTTGGCGAAGTCAACGAGATAAGAGTACCACTTGTGAGTATATGCTTTCATTTGTTATTTGACTTCGTGATTATAAAATTGATATGTTCGAATGAATTGCTTATTTGTTTAGCTATATCAATTAGAAGCTTGTTGTGCTCTAATGTGAATTATATGACTCTCTTTGGTGATATTGTGATGAAATCGAGATATATGATCTCTATGTGATGACATTGAAATGGAACGAGATATATGATCTCCACCGATGTTATAGATATGAAAATGAGATATGCGATCTATCCGATGTTATTGATAGGGAAATGAAATACGTGATTACAAAAATGCATTCATCGAGATTAATGAATTCTGTTATGGCCGCTAATGACCTTGAATCATGTGTTAAAGAATTACGAGATATCCGAAGTGCGGATTACAAGTACCGCACGGCCACCCCGAGTTCACTAAACTCTACGTGAGTTAAGAATTACAGAGTGTCATGGCCATCTTCGTGATCACGATTTATTCTTGGTATTAGCCGCCCATAACAAAGAAAAAAAAAAGAAGATGATCAAGCACGTGCATTTATATGTTTATAAATGATATGATCAATTGATTGTGATAATATGCTTGTTGATGTTAAATAACTTGTTATTAGATTATACTTCTTTGAGCTTGCAACTCACCAAATGCAATGTTGTCAATTTTTAGTTCTTTGTAGATAAAAGTTGATCCGTGAGGTGTGACGGAAGTTAAAGCATGGATCAAAGATCGGTAGGATGGATTCCCATCCTTCTCCCTTAGCTCATCATTTGCATATCATATAGGGAGTTTTATTTTGATACGTATATAAAAGGCGCGATCGTTAATGTTATGTAATATGGATGAATGCACATATATGAATGAGTCTTTGCTAAATCGTTTTGAGTAAATGCTTCCGCTTGAACCGAAAAGCTTATAGGCGATGGTTAATATATTAATCTCATGCGCAATGCATGCTATGCTACCTATGAATTATATTTTATACGATATAAATATATATTACAAGGGTAAGGGTGTTCTGATTTAGTTTGGTATCGAGCCGGGTAGGGGTTCGTCAGACCATTGCATGACATGTGCATTATCATTATATGTTATACGAAAGTTACAATTTTTGTCATATTATAGGCAAATGGTTGTGAGTCAAGAAGCACATGTACATAATGATGAGCAAAGTGTTCACAGAGGGGAAGGAGCGGTAGAGGCGAGTCACAATCATCTCATTCACCTACGCATCATGTACATGGAATACTGCTCATTTTGGTTATCCACCTTATCCATTGGTAAATCCCCTAAACCACGTGAAAGAAAATATGATAAACTTAGAAAAATGGGAGTTGTTGATTTTGTGGGTACTACGGATCCAGTGGAGGCGAAACATGGTCAAAACGAATCGAAAGGGTTTTGAATTTGATGAAATGTACTCCTGAAGAAAAGTTTGATTATGCAAAGATCACTCCTTCGTGGAAATGCGTATGATTGGTGGGAGACTATACTCAATAGTCTTGTTCAACCACCTATATTGACTGGGATGATTTTCTCGAGAGAATTTCATGATACATACTTGCCAGGCGTTTATAGGGATCTTAAAGAAAAAGAGTTTCTTGAACTTAAACAGGGAAGTCGATCGATTCTTTGAATATGAAGTGTTGTTTAATCACTTTCTCATTATGCCCCACATATGGTAGCCACTTGAAAAAGAAGAAGTGTACTAGATTTGAATCGGACTTCGGTTTGCTATTCAAATCATATTAACCTACGAGATATGGAGTCTTATAGTAAGTGAAAAGTCTGCGAATAATACGTGTTGAGAAATTGGAAGCTAAATCAAAACAAAACTTTCAAAGTATAATAAGAAGAGGGGGGTGATGAAACTTGAGGATTTAGAAAAAGAAAGGAATTTATCGCGCCGCAGAGGAGCTTTCCGAGCGAGTTCAAAACTGGTAGTTT
Organism: Rehmannia glutinosa; assembly: GCA_016081115.2. Taxonomy (NCBI): domain Eukaryota; kingdom Viridiplantae; phylum Streptophyta; class Magnoliopsida; order Lamiales; family Orobanchaceae; genus Rehmannia; species Rehmannia glutinosa. The sequence continues at coordinate 55,709 of JABTTQ020002894.1, forward strand.
TAGGGGTGCAACACCAACAGAAGAGTGTTGGTTCAATACCAACAGTTCCCACATGTACACATTATAATAAGAATCGTTATGGAGAATATAAATTGCTTACGAGAAAATATTTTAGATATGGCGAACCTTAACATATAGCAAGGAATTGCACAAAACCACGCGAGGAACCCACCGTTGAGCAAACTATATTTAGTGGTTTCAATCCTAATAGAGGTAGAGGTCGAGGGAGATTCGAGATGGGAAGAGGCGTGGGTCCGGAAGAAAGTCAAGTGAGCGGGACAACAAGGTCCGGCTCGAGTTTTGCTATGACATGGGAAGAAGCTCAAGTCGCACCAACCGTAGTCACGGGTAATCTCTCAATCTCTCGATACAAATGCTTATGTTTTATTTGATCCAGGAGAAACGCATTCTTTATTTCACAATCATTTGCATCACATTTGGGTTATAAATCGGAAACATTAGGCTATGTTTTATTGGTTGAACCCGAGTAGGGAGTGTGGAGATTGTAAATCGTATATCGTGATTGCCAAATTTTGATCGATAAATCGAAAGGCGAGTGCGAGTTTACTTGTTATGCCCTTAAGAGATTTCGATGTAATTGCAGGTATGGATTGGTTAACCGAACACCATGCTAAATGGATTGTTTTACTAAAGAAATCGTGTTGGAGCTTCTGATCGACGCATGTTGTATTTAAAGGGGAAAGAGAAATTTTGCCTACATGTATAATATCCGCATCTACTGACTTTTAAAATGATTAAGAAAGGTTGTGAATGTTACCTAGCTCACGTAATAGACACACAATTATATGATTTGAAACTTGAAGACACTCCGGTGGTTAGAGAATATCCAGATGTGTTCCCGGATGATTTACCCGGATTACCTCCGGATGGAGATATAGAGTTCACCATCGAATCGCAACAGTGCATGCGCCCATTTCTATCCCCTCCTTATCGAATGGCACCGTTGAGTTACAAGAATTAAAGACCCACTACAAGAATCGTTGAATAAAGGATATATTAGACCAAAGTGTTTCGCCATGGGGCACACCGGTGTTGTTCGTAAAAAAGAAAGATGGTACACCGAGATTGTGTATAGATTATCGACAATCGAATCGAGTGATGTGAAGAATAAATATCCATTGCCTAGAATAGATGATTTATTTGATAAGTTGCAAGGTGCTAGAGTTTTCTCAAAGATTGATTTGAGGTCGAGGATATCACCGAGTTGAAAATTGCAGGTGACATTTCAAAATTAGCATTCGAACTAGGTATGGCCATTACGAGTTTTTGGTAATGCCTTTTGGTCCGACTAATGCACCCGTTGTATTTATGGCATTGATGAATAATGTGTTTAGACCCTATCTAGATAAATTTGTCATTGTCTTTATTGATGATATCTTGGTATATTCTAAATTTGAGGAACACGAACAACATTTGAGAATTGTGTTGAAAACCTTGCGAGAAAAACAGTTGTATGCAAAACTTAGTAAATGCGAATTTTGATTAGATGAAGTAATCTTTTTGGGACACGTTGTTTCCGGTGACGGGATTAAAGTTGATCCACGAGAAAATCGAAGCGAGTGATTAAATGGGAAAGCCCAAAAAGTGTAATGAAGTTCGTAATTTTCTAGGTTTAGCGGATATTATCGACGATTGGTGGAGAATTTTTCTCTTATTGCAAGCCTACAGACAAAATTACTACGAAAAGGTATTCCTTTTAAATGGACAGATAGTTGTCAAAAGAGTTTCAAGAATCAAGAAAAAGGCTTACCACGCGATCCCCTAACTATTCCTTGGTGCATACCGATGGATTTGTTGTTTATGGTGACGCTTCTTACGAAGGTTTAGGATGTGTTTTAATGCAACACGGTAAGGTTATTGCTTATGCTTCTCGACAACTTAAACCACATGAAATGTCTTACCCTTCATACGACCTTGAATTAGTCATGCGGTTGTTTTTGTGTTAAAGATATGGAGACATTACTTATATGGTGCCACATTTCAAATTTTCACCGATCATAAAAGCTTGAAATACTTATTAAGTCGAAAAAGAGTTGAACATGCGTCAAAAAAAGATGGCTTGAATTGCTTAAGGATTATGATTGCACTATTGAATATCATCCGAGAAAAAGGCTAATGTTGTTCTTGATGCTTTGAGTCGAAAATCTTATGGTACTATTTCGTATCTTTCATTACATTCTTTATCATACTTATTAGACTTGAGAAAGATGAATGTCGAATTGAATGTAAAAGGCATGGGTGTTATCTGCGCTTCATTTTGTGTTCGTCATGTGATGATTGAAAGAATTAAGCAAGTATAATTTCGTGATGATAAATTGAGCGATGTGCGGAAAAAGTGAAACAAGGGAAAAGTGCATCATTTGTTCGAATGATGATGGAAGTTTGGCGATTGATAATCGACTTTATATTCATGATGTTGATGGCTTAAGGCATGAGATAATGGAAGAGGCTCATATTGCATCATATGCCATGCACCCAGCGATACAAAAGTGTATCAAACTTTAAAAAGCCATTATTGGTGGCCTAGAATGAAGAAAGATGTGAGCGAATATGTTTCAAAATGCTTAACTTGCCAGCCAGATTAAAGCCAATCATCAAGCGCCAAAGAGGTAAACCGCATCCATTACCTATTCTTATTTGGAAGTGGGAGCGTATTACTATGGATTTCCTTTATGGTGCCACTTTGTGACACCGAGGAAAAATTATGCGGTTTGGGTTATTGTGGATCGACTAACAAAGTCAACGCACTTTTACCATTTAGATGGGGTTCTACTCTAGAAAATGCGGCGAAACGATATGTAAATGAGATTGTTAGACTACATGGTGTACCCTTGTCTATTGTTTGAGATCGTGATCCTAGTTTTACGTCTAGATTTTGGGGTAGCTTACAACAAGCATTAAGTACCAAGTTACATTTTAGTACAACATTTCACCTCGGTCGATGGGCAATCGAAAGGACTATTCATACTCTAGAGGATATGCTTCGTGCTTGTGTTCTTAAATTTAAAGGTTCTTGGGATGAATACATTGCGTTGATGGAATTTGCATACAATAATCAACATCATAGCAAACATTGGTATGGCGCCTTATGAAGCATTATGTTGGGAAATTTATTGTCTAGATTTTGATGAATGCCATGTAAAACTTAGACTAGAAAGTTGGCACCCCATTTTCCTTGTAATTTGCATTGTAATAGATAGGGTTGTACGAGTGAGTCAAGTCGGCTATGCGTGGACATACAAGAAGTCACTAAAGACTAAAATGAAGACTCGCTATGAAACAAGTGAGTATGGCAAGGAGAAGAAGTCAAGAACTCATTGAAGGAGTATTAGGCGGGATTGTTTGTGTGAAGTATCAATCAAGTCAACTCAAGAAGCCAAGTCAAGTTGAAGAGATGGATGAGTCTTTCAATCATTGGAGCAGACTCAAGTCACTGGGGAAAAAGCATTTTGCAAAGAGGAGACAATCAAAAGAATCATTTCACGAAAGTCAAGAATATTACCTAAACAAGTAATACTTCCATGCCGCCATGTCTTAAAGTGCTCATCCCGAAGCGTGCAAATGGATTAAACAATGGGAAACACTTCACCTTGTGTCGGACTACGAAAAGTCAATGCACGTTTAATACGAGGAAATGTCAATATCAGGATCGCAATAAGATAAGCCAACGAACACAAGTGACTTTTAAAAATCAACCTATCTCTTCAACGGCGATTTTTAAAAGTTCACTATAAAAGGTCGAGGAATCACTTTGAGAAAAGGTTACCTTGATTACGTAACTACGAGCAAGAAAGCAATACTCATTCTCAAATGAAAAATATTCTCAAGTTATTCAAGCAAATCCTCAAGCCTAAATTTCGAAGGAAATCGATCCAACACCAAGTTGTGAAGGAAAGACAACTTCAAAACTGTTGAAGAGAAAACTTTTGAAGAATCAAAAGGGTCTACATCCCAAGGAGGATTGTAGAAAGGTTCAAGGTCGAACCAGTCTCAAGTTATTGGAGGGCTTCGTGATCAAATCCAAGAAGCTTGAGCAAGTGAGTGAAGTAGCAAGCGCAGCCATGAAGAAGAAGCTGAGTCGGACGAGAAGCCACCATTTGTGTGACCAAGGCATCTCGGCCATCGAGTCCCAAAGGATCAAGTTTTGTGTGATCAAGACTTGTATCCGGACCGATAACCACTCGTACTACGATCAATACTTAGTGGATTCCTCCGGGAGTTGGAGAAGAGAGGATTAGAAGAATTACCCCATCTTCGAACCTCTATAAAAAATTATTGTGTCATTTACTTTTCAAAGCATTTAATTTTCGCATATCATTTTATATCTGTGATAATTTGCTATCCAAATGATAATTAACAAAGTGCTAAAACCAAGTGTTAAAACAAACTCAAACCAAATTCAAGGGTGTTAAGTCTTCCATTGAAAATTTCAACACGTACCAAGTTAAAGTTTAGACTAAACAATTGAGTTATTCTATCAACAAATTTCAATCAGTCCTGTTGAGTGGCTAACTCTATTTGGTTAACTAACTTAGCTGTCCATCAAGGATTTAGTTGTGTATTTAATCGTATTATTTTAAAAGGACTAAAATCGAAAAGTTGGTAAGGTTTATTCAATCCCCCCTTCTAAACCTTACTCACTCCCTGGGACCTACACATTATATGGTAGGAAATGCAGAGTCCAGTATGTTGGGATGAAGAGGGAATACGATTCATGTAAGGTCCAGATCGATTCAAGACACGGTTGAAAAAGTAAAAATAGTGAAAAGCCGACTAAAAGCATTTCAAGATAGACAAAAGAGTTATATTGATCAACATATGCGGGAAATGGAATATGAAGTTTGTGAGAAAGTATTTCTCCGTGTTTCACCTTGAAGGGTATTCTCGGTTGGAAAGAAAGGTAAATTGAGTCCTCGTTATATCAGCCCATATGAAATACTTGAAAAGATTGGACCATTAGCGTATAGACTTGCCTTGCTACCTGAATTGTCCCAGCATTCATAATGTATTCCATGTTAGTATGCTTCGTCGATATAGATAAGACCCATCACATGTTCTTCGAGATGAACCAGTTGAAATTGTCGATGATTTGAGTTATGTCGAAGAACCAATTGGAATAGTGGGATACAAAGAAAAACAACTTAGAAAAAGGGTGATTCCCTTGGTAAGAGTGTTGTGGAGAAATTATTCTAGAGAAGAGGCTACATGGGAAACAGAACAACATATATGAGAGAGCAATATCCATGTTTATTTAACGATACAGTACAAATTTGAGGCTTTAGCATTTTCAATTATCATGGTTAATTAATAGTTTCTCCACATAGGCGGAAAAAGTAAAAATAGTGAAAAGCCGACTAAAAGCAGCTCAAGATAGACAAAAGAGTTATATTGAACATAGGCGGAAATGGAATATGAAGTTTGTGAGAAAGTATTTCTCCATGTTTCACCTTGGAAGGGTATTCTTAGATTTGGAAAGAAAGGTAAAACGAGTCCTCGTTATATCGGCCCATATGAAATACTTGAAAAGATTGGACTATTAGCATATAGACTTGCCTTGCCACCTGAATTGTCCTGCATTCATAATGTGTTCCATGTTAGTATGCTTCGTCGATATAGATAAGACCCATCACATGTTCTTGAGATGAACCGGTTGAAATTGTTGATGATTTGAGTTATGTCGAAGAACCAATTGGAATAGTGGGATACAAAGAAAAACAACTTAGAAACAGGGGTGATTCTCTTGGTAAGAGTGTTGTGGAGAAATTATTCTAGAGAAGAGGCTACATGGAAAACAGAACAACATATGAGAGAGCAATATCCATGTTTATTTACGATCATGTATAAATTTCGAGGACGATTTTTTTTTAAGGGGGAAAAATTGTTATAACCCAAAACTTTGCATTTTCAATTATCATGGTTAATTAATCATAAGCATAATTACACGCATTTTGACACCACATATTAGATTGCATGTGCATTATTGAAATTATAGGCTTTAGCATAATTATGATATATATATATATATATATAAATCAGGTCATGTACAATATATATATATATATATATAATATATATTAATATATGTTTCTTAAAGTTGTAAAGATATGTAATATATATATATATATATATATATAAATATAACTCATAGATATGTCTAATAATATAAAATTTACGTGTAACTATATGTGTACATATGTATAACTAATTACCTATAATCATTGCATGTGTGCAGTGTGTTGACATCACCAAAATTACAAAAAAAAAAAAGGGTAGCTACATACATGTGTACTTAATTTAAAATACACACAAAATTTCTATGGATATCTATGATATCATATTCCACATATGAATATTATATACTTCACCGCCTTTAGCAGACTATGCGGTACAGATATGTATTAAATGATCTGATCACGTGACTCAAACTTTACACATACACGGTGTAGTTGTAGAATTTATATTATAAACCCACACGACATGACTCACAGTTAGGACTCACAGTTAAGACTTATTATATAAAGCTTACGGGTTGAAGTGTGCAGGTAATCTTTAATGTTATTTAATTTACATTTTTTGGATCGGATTAAGAACTCGGTTCATTTAGTACAGTGAAAGACCAAGGGTTATTTACTGTTATAAGTATAGGATTTAAGAATAATTCTTTTCCTATAAGTGAATGAAGGAGCTAAATTCTTGTGTCAACTTGGAGGATGAAAGAGGATATGAATTTACTCAATTAATTCTATGAATTAATTACTTAGTTTTCCTTAAACTGCAAATTAGGATGGAAAAGAAAATAAACAATAAAATAAAATATAATAGAAATATATATTAAATAGAAACATTTGTAATAGCTGGAACAAAATAATGGATTTAGAAAGCAGGTGTGTTGTAACTGATTAAAGAACAAATCAATTAGGACTCCATTATAATTAAATATCATATATATTTCACATTAATGTTGATAAATCGTTTTGAAACTAGATATACACTTGGATATGTTAATAGTTCAAAATCCCAATTACACAAGCAAAAGACGATTTGGCGAAGTCATCGAGATAAGAGTACCACTTGTGAGTATAATTTTTATTTTTTTGACTTGTGTGATTATAAAATTGATATGTTCGAATGAATTGCTTATTTGTTTAGCTATAGCAATTAGAAGCTTGTTGTGCTCTAATGTGAATTATATGACTCTCTTTGGTGATATTGTGATGAAATCGAGATATATGATCTCTATGTGATGACATTGAAATGGAATTGAGATATATGATCTCCATCGATGTTATAGATATGAAAATGAGATATGCGATCTATACCGATGCTATTGATAGGGAAATGAAATATGTGATTACTTAAAAATGCATTCATCGAGAGATTAATGGATTCTTATGGCCGCTAATGATCTTGAATCATGTGTTAAAGAATTACGGATATCTAGAAATTATGGATTACAGAGTAAATGACGGCCACCCCGAGTTCGAACTCTACGTCAATTAAGAATTACAGAGTGCCATGGCCATCTTCATGATCACGATTTATTCTTGGTATTACTGCCTATAACAAGAAAAAGAAAATGATCAAGCACGTGCATTTATATGTTTATAAATGATATAATCAATTGATTGTGATAATATGCTTGTGTGATGTTAAATAACTTGTTATTAGATTATACTTTCTTGACCTTGCAACTCACCAAATGCAATGTTGTCAATTTTTAGTTGTGGATAAAAGTTGATCCGTGAGGTGTGACGGAAGTTAAAGCATGGATCAAAGATCGGTAGGGTGGATTCGGCCTTTTCTCCTCACTCATCATTTGCATATTATATAGGGAGTTTTATTTTGATCGTATATAAAAGGGCACGATCGTTAATGTTATGTAAATGGATGAATGCACATATGTGAATTAGTCTTTGCTAAATCATTTTGAGTAAATGCTTCCGCTTGAACCGAAAAGCTTATAGTGATGGTTAATATATTAATCTCATGCGCAATGCGGTTGTGCTACCTATGAATTATATTTTATACGATATAAATATGTGTTACAATGGTAAGGGTGTTACACATGATCTCTTATAAAATGATATCGACATCAATGTGCCTGGTTCTTGAATGCATATATTGGGTTCGAATAATTGCAATAGCACTTGTGTTATCACACATAATTGGAATCTCTTTCTTCTATATCATAGTCTCTCGGTCATTGCCTCATCTATAACACTTGGGCACTGTTTTTTGCAACTATGTACTGCTTCACCATGGACGTAGCAATTGAATTTTGTTTCTTCTTGAACCAAGAAACTAATCTATTGTCAAGCATTCGACAAGTACACGATGTATTTTTCTGTCCACTCTATGTCCAAAGATACCGAGTTTGAGTAGCCAACTAGCTTGAATCCTCCATCCATTGGATACCATAAGCCAATTTCTTGGCATCTCTTCAAAATTCTTAGAATTCTTTTGGTGTAGTCATGTGACTCTCTTTTGGTGCGATTGAAATCGCACATACACTACAAAGAAAGGTGATGTCCTGGCCTACTTGCTATTAAATAGAGCAAAGTTACAATAAGGGCTCTATATCCTGGTTTGATCTACAACTTTTTCATATGCATCCATATCCATCTTGACAGATGTATTCATTTGGAATCTTCACCGATGACTTCTCTTCCATACCAAATTTCTTCATTAAGTCTCTCTGGTATATATGGTTTTACTTATGAAGGTCCCACCCTTCATTTGCTTAACTTGAAGACCTAGGAAGAAAGTCGGCTCTCCTATCATACTCATTTCAAACTTCCCTTGCATGAGTTTTGAAAAATTGTCACACACTCCTTGTTCGTGGATCCAAAGATAATGCCATCCACATAAATTTGAACAAGCATTATACTCTCCCCATCTTAAATTTCTGCAGAGTATTCTATCAACCATTCCTTTGGTGAATCCATTGTCAATAAGATCTTGAGACAATGTTGATTACCACGCTCTTGGTGATTTTTTCAATCCATACAAAGCTTTCTTGAGCTTGTAGACATTATCTCCAATAATTTTTCGCTTCAAAACCGGAGGTTGATCTATATAGACTTCTTCTTCCAAAAGTCCATTCAAAAATGCACTCTTCACATCTACTTGATAAATAGTGAAGTTCTTGTGCAACATAAGCAAGGAACATCCTAATTGCTTCCAATCTAGCAAAAGGTGCAAAAGTTTCATCAAAATCTATACCTTCCTCTAGGCAATATCATTTGGCTACCAATCTTGCTTTGTTTCTTACTACGGATCCCTCTTTATTCATCTTGTTTCTAAATACCCGCTTAATACCAATAACATTTTGGTGGGTAGGCCTTTGAACTAATTCCCAAACTTTGTTTCTTTCAAACTCATGCACTCTTTCTGCGTAGCTAGAATCCAATGTGTGTCATCCAATGCTTGTGACACATCTTTAGGCTCTATCCGGGAAATCAAACAAGTGAACATAGCTTCGTGTTGAGTCCTGGATCTGGTTCTTTAAGTCCAGCGCTACGATAATCTAGAGGGGGTGAATAGATTATCTCCATATTTTCGATTTCGCCCTCTTTTTCGAACCGAATGCTCAAAAACAATAATAAAGGTGCGGAATGTAAACAACACACGTCGATTTATAGAGGTTCAACCCACCTAGGGCCTAATCCTCTACCACTCCAAAGATATCCGGATGTATTTCAAAAAGTAAAAAAAGATTTTATTAATTACCAAAATTAATACAACACCAACTTACAACAACACCTTGAAGAGCACCACACTCTTCTTCAACACCATCTTTGAGATTACCACAATCTCTCTTGAAGATTACCACAATCTCCAACGGCACTGGTGAAGATTACCACATTCTTCAACCTTGAAGAATACCAAATTCTTCAACACCTCAATAAGAAGATCACCACAATATTCTTGCACCTATCACCTAGATCATCCAAGTGTGTTCTTACCACAAGAACACTCACAAGGATATCTTGTGTTGAATGATAACCCTATTGCAATTATGAGTGCAAGTGTAATCAAGAAATAAGCCTAGACCTCAAGATGTGAAAGTGAAAAGCTAGGCAAATTACAACAAGAAATAAGACAATGTAAGAACAAGTGTATTCTTGAGTGTATCTTGTTGTGTTGTAGTTTTCTCTCTTGTTGTTGTGCTTCAAAACTTCCTCTATTTATAGGAGATGATTGATACTTGATAGGCTCCTCTTGGAATCGATATCTACAAAACAAGCGCAATTAAAATCAAGATTATAGTTAGAAATCAATCCCACAATTTAGGGAAAAGTTGTCCTGCACAACAATTAGAATTTTTTTGTCAAACCATAGGGCGACGATCGCGCAACAAATAAAAGTTTGAAACATAACGCAACAATTTTACATAGGGTGACCGGTCGACGTAGGCTTCGACCGTCACCCCATTGCTCACCTGGTCGAGGAGACAAAAATGAGAAAGCAGTTTGTGCTCTACGAGGGGCGACAAGGTCGACGGTCGTCCTCACCGAGACCGGTCGTCCTCACCGGCCGACCTCGGTCGACCGTCGCCCCTCGATTTTGTTCCCGTCCCTTTTCTGTTCCAAAACTCAACACAGTACGGGTTGCCCTATAGGGCGACCGGTCGAGCTCGAAACATAAGTGTTGTCCAATTTTATATCGAAAATAAACTTCAAGAAATACTCCAAAAAATAGTAAAAATATTTTAAACCAATCGGGAGTATTAGGACAACATTCAGGGACATTGTTTTGATGTAAAAACACTTTGACATGAAATCATTAAAAGCGTTGTCCAATTTAGTCGAAAATAAACTTGAAGAAATACTCCTCAGGAAATATTAAAAACCATTTTAAATCATTTAGGAGTATTTGGACAACCTTTAAAAACATTGTTTTGGTGTAAAAACAAAATCATCAAAATCATGATTAAGCCATTTATCAAACAATCTCCCCCTTTTTGATGATTACAAACCAAAACAATTTAACAAGGCCGATTTTGAAAACAAAACAATTTTGAGAGGCGATTTTGAAAACAAAACAAGTTTTCCGGTCAAAACTAAATATCCGTTGAGAGCGACAACATTCTCGCAATATAAACACAAGGATGGGAGTAGAGATATTCAAACACATATAGCAAATGCTTCCCCTATCAATATGCACAATAAGAGTAATATAGAAGCAACTTCAACATAAGCTAAAAGCTTAGCTTTTCAATATTTAGCTTAAGTATCAAACACTTAAAAGCTCCCCTGTCAAAGAGACATCATTAGAAACATATATAAGTCCATACTACAACCAATGGACCAAGAATCATACATAACCATAATACATCAAGTGGACATAATATGATCCACAACTTATGGCTTTACATCGCCACAACTTATAGCTTCTTTTCGTTGAGCTTATCTTAGCTTCTTTGAGCTAAAGAGCTTATAATTGTTTCTCCCCTTTGGAATCATCAAAAAGAATGTTAGCACGATAAATACAAAAGTCGAATCATACGACTTGTAGAAGTTTATGAAAACTCATTTGATAAGTAAAACATGATCTCTATAAATATATAAGACTTTTGAAATCGAGAGAATCATGTAGGTGATGAATTTTTCATTGAAACGTTTTATCGAACACTTGGCGGGCGTCAAAAATTGGGAAAGATATATATAGCCCTTGTAAATGAAATCAAGCCAAGTTTTTCATCACCAAATGCAATTTAACAAATGTCAATCATCAACAATCAATAAGCTCATCACAAAAATATATGAATTGCATCAAGAAAAATACATATAAGCCACAAACTCGAGGGTTCAACCCAATTGAGCTAAATAGAGTGAAATTCTTACCATTCAATCGGTAAAGATGAGCATTGATGATGATAGTCGAGCTAGATAATCCCCAAACTATGTAATTCATGCAACAAAACACATTTGAAGTGAAATGTGTGCAAATGACAAAGGGGACGAAATAGAGAAGAAAAAGGCCAAAATGCCAAATTCTCGAAACAAAAAGCAATATATCTCGAAAACTCGGCCAGGGGCGACGGTTGAGGTGGGGCGACCGGTCGAGGTTAAAGCGCGACCGTCGACCTCGGCCTCTTCAAATTTCATCGCGCTTTCTTTCTTTTGCAAAATTCAAGTTTGATCCAAAATCCGATTTTTCGCCCCTAAGTTTTAAAAACGTGCAAAATGCAAATGTAGACCTCATTCAATATACATTATGTCATAATCAAGCTCGAAATGAGGTAAAATACGTGTTCGGTTAACGCAAAGAAAAAATCCGCGAGTTATCCTTGAGATGGAATTAAACACATCTCAATTTTTCATTTTAGAAACGCAATCCCTTAGAAAAAATTTGAATCTCAATATGTTTAGTTCGATTATGACGAACCATATTTTGATAAATTGTAACCACCGAACTTGTTATCCCGAAAAATAAGAACGTTTTAATACTTTGGATATACAAGTCATAAGAAGAAGTGCCTTTCAAATATTTGAAAATTTCTTTTAATGGCACTTTAATGAGATTCGTTGGGATGGTTTTTGAAGTCGAGCATATAAACATAAGGCATATGGAATGTCGAGTCTATAGGAATAATACAAGAAAACATACCTCGAATTTGTTTGTCGGCCGATATGCTTTTCTCAACCTTTGTCAATCTTTAGCCATAGAGGTTGAGATGGTTCTTCTTTTCTTCAATGCTTAACTCCTTCAAGAGTTCTTATATAACCATCTTCTTGGCATTGAATAATTTATAGTCCAAGCAAGAAATTGAGCTCCCCCATCATGTTCATCTCAAGTTCACCTTGCATCAACTTAAAAAATTTCTTGCACAAAGAATCATTAGTAGCACCAAAGATAATATCATCAACATAAATTTGTACAAGTAAACAATCTTGCCCCTTTTCAAAAAAAAAAAAAAGAGAGTTGTATCAACTTTACCTCTTGTAAAATCATTTAGCAAAAATAGCTAAGTCTATCATACCATACATGGGGTACTTGTTTTGAACCATACAAGAAAAATTTTAAACCCGGAGGTTGTTTTACATAGACTTCTTCTTCAATAAAACCATTGAGAAAATTGAATTTAACATCCATTTGGTAAAGCTTGAAATTTTCTTAAAACAAGAATGGGCAAGTAAAATGCAAATAACTACTAAATGTGCTATGAGTGCAAATGTTACATCAAAATTGATTACCTTCTTCTTGAAAATACCTTCGAGCTACTAACCTCGCCTTTAGTTCGACCAATGTTGCTTTGGTCATCGAGTTTGTTCAGGAATACCCTTTTTATCTTCTTCATCACTATCATCATAGGGCATTCAATTGATCTAAGGTGTTCATAATAGAACATTTACATCCAAATATTTGGAGGTAACTAATATTTGGAGTACTTCATTTCTCATCTACACAACTTAATAAACTCATTAATGGCATCGCTTATATAAGCAAGAAAAAAATAGCCTAAGTGTAAAAACATGCCTCAATCATCAATCACAAAATATCTTGCATAAGAGCATAGTAGAAATAGACACTATATATATGAAGCAAGAAACACATACTATGCATTTAGAAGATCATCAAGAGTCTAATAAATCATGCAAGTTCAAATAAGCTTAAGAGAGCTACAAAGGTCTCTTTTGAAATTTGAAAATTCCGATAGCATATAGTTGAGACCTCATTTAAAAGAAGTATTTGAACAAGAGTTGACAAAGCAAATATGTGCAATCAAATATCGAATAGTGCCTTTCAAAAAATCTAAAAAACCTCTTAATGACACTTGTATGAAATACTATGAAAAACAAGCACATAGGCACATGGCAATACATATATCGAGTCTATAAGAGTAACACGAGTAAACGCCTCGATAATTTATGCCTTTCTTGACAAGTAATGACATAAATGGTCATTTGTGAAAATATGTAAATCCTACACAATTCTTAAAACAAATCTAGCACAAGTCATAATGATAAAAGTGTAGGCTTAGAGATATCACAAGTAAGCTCATGCCATAAAAATCCATAAGAGATGATAATACACTTTAGTCTACAAAAATGCACAAGAGTTTTAAAAAACAACATGTAAGGTCTCCTTTTTCAAAAGGTTTTAAAAATACAAATAAGTTTTGAAGACCTTAATTTAAAATTAAATACATGAAAACTCATTTGCAATTAAGACACAAATAAAAACATGCATAGAAATAAAATAAAATGCATATTTAAATGGGGAGATACTGATTTACCAATTACGCCACTTCCATGGGTTGTGTCTTTCCCATTGTTGATGATATCTTCCCTTGAGAAGTCACTTTGTTGATGATGGCTTCTTTGATTACTCCATTTCCAAGTTTTGTTACCTTCCCATTGTTGATAGTCTCTTCTTCTTTGAAAATCATCTTGTTGATGATGTCCTTGCCATTTCCAAGGATTGTGTTCTTCCCATTTTTGATTATATCCTCTTCTTGGAAATTGGCTTTGTTGAAAATGTTTTCTCCTTCTTTGATCAAATGAATTGGTCATGATTTGATGTCTTTTTGGCGGTATGAGTTTTCTCCGATTATTATTTCGCCGGGTACCTAATAAAACATTATTTTGTGGTACCCTCAAGTGCTTGGGTCCTTTAGGATTAGCTTTGAGACTTTTAGGTCTCCAACAATAATTAGAGCTATTTCTAGCCCGACAAGTATTTACCGTATGACCCTTTTTACCATAATAAAAGCAAGTAATAATTCTAGGAGCATAATGACCAACATGCTTAGAGACTTGATTCTTTTTCATATGATTGACAACATTAAACTTATGATCAAGTTCTAGTTTCGAATTATCACAACAATCAATAATTTCATCGGTACTAAGTTGGATTTAGATAAATCCTTTTTCATGCAATTAATATCCTCAACTAGAGTACTATTTTCTTTCAAGGTTTCTAACCTTGTCAAGTGTGGTGGTGTGAGCACATGATAGTGATTCATAGGAAGTAAATAAATTATCCTTTTCATTTTTCAAAACATAGAATTCCTTTTTCAAGTTTTTGTACTTAACAAGTAAATTTTGGAATTCATTTTGAAGATCATCAAAATCATTTAGCAAATTACTATAATCATTTTGAATAACAATATCATAAGAAGTAGAGGGTTTAAGACATACGCGTTTTCTTCTTCGATGCCCATAAGACAATATTCAACTTCCTCATAGTTGGAAGTTGTAAGAGGCTTGTTCCTTAGATTTGACATTGTATCCCTTTGAGAAGTAGATGCTTTTGTTTGACTCCTTTCATTTGCAAATACTCCATAGATGGCCTCTAATTTTTGCCATACTTCATGTGCCGATCAATTCCTACAATATGTTCATATTCCAAATTAGTAAATGAACAATACAAAATATTGAGAGCTTTACCGTTTAACGAGATGATTTTCTTCTCTTCATCATTGAGCTCTTTGAAGCCTTTGGAGGTGTGTGGTGTGTCTTTCATCGGAATGGATTCTCCATTTATGACGATGTTCCAAATATCGAACCCGCAACCTTGTAAATAACATTCCATTCTTTCTTTCCAAAATATATAATTTTTGGAATCAAATAGAGGTGGCTTGGTGGTGGAGGTGTGCGGTAAGATGAGCTTCGTTCAGTGGCCGACGATCGTTCCACTTCACTCGCGATGTGAAACGAGCTTGCCAAAGAGTTTGGCTCGATACCACTTGTAAGTCCAATCGGCTACGATAATCTAGAGGGGTGAATAGATTATCTCCATCTTTTCGATTTCGCCCTCTTTTTCGAACCGAATGCTCAAAGACAATAATAAAGGTGCGGAATGTAAACAACACACGTCGATTTATAGAGGTTCAACCCACCTAGGGCCTAATCCTCTACCACCCCAGTATATCCGGGATGGATTTCAAAAAGAAAAAAAGATTTTATTAATTACCAAAATTAATACAACACCAACTTACAACAACACCTTGAAGAGCACCACACTCTTCTTCAACACCACCTTTGAGATTACCACAATCTCTCTTGAAGATTACCACAATCTTCAACCTTGAAGAATACCAAATTCTTCAACACCTCAATAAGAAGATCACCACAATCTTCTTGCACCTATCACCTAGATCATCCAAGTGTGTTCTTACCACAAGAACACTCACAAGGATATCTTGTGTTGAATGATAACCCAAAATCAAGATTACAACTCGATAATGAATATTACAATTATGAGTGCAAGTGTAATCAAGAAATAAGCCTAGACCTCAAGATGTGAAAGTGAATAGCTAGGCAAATTACAACAAGAAATAAGACAATGTAAGAACAAGTGTATTCTTGAGTGTATCTTGTTGTGTTGTAGTTTTCTCTCTTGTTGTTGTGCTTCAAAACTTCCTCTATTTATAGGAGATGATTGATACTTGATAGGCTCCTCTTGGAATCGATATCTACAAAAAATTTGCAATTAAAATCAAGATTATAGCTGTTAGAAATCAATCCCACAATTTAGGGAAAAGCTTTGTTTGATAAATGGTTTATCATGATTTTGATGATTTTGATTTTACACCAAAACAATGGTTTTAAAGGTTGTCCAAATACTCCTAAATGATTTAAAATGGTTTTAATATTTTTTGGAGTATTTCCTCAAGTTTATTTTCGATATAAAATTGGACAACACATTTAATGTTTTTAAGTCAAATGGGTTTTTCACATTGAAACTATATTTCTAATATTGTCCTAAATACTCCCGATTAGTTTAAAATGTTTTTACGAATTTTTTGGAGTATTTCTTGAGGTTAATTTTCGATAAAAATTGGACAATATTTTCGTCTCTTGTCGACCAGGTCGCCCTATAGGGCAACCCGTGCACTCTGAAGATGTTTTTAGAAAGCAGAAAATGAGACGGAAGGAAAAACAAGCTGGTCGGCCGGTCGCTCGGCGTCGACGGTCCGGTCGCCGGCCGGGGGGTCGACGGTGCACACTGCAAGTGTGCAAAATCTCCTGTTCTATTTTTGAGAGGTCGACCGGGTCGAGCACCCCTCGGCCGTCGCCCGTGTAATTTTTCATACTATTTCAAACGTCCTTTTGTGCGCAAATGGTCGCCCTTTAGTTTTGACAAAATTATAACCGTTGTGCGTGAGACCATTCTTCCTTAAAATGTGGGATTGTTCTATAATCGATTTTTGTATCCTTATGAGACAACCATATTTATTTTAATCTCTTTGTCTTATTTGTAGACAAAAGAAAACATGGAGGAGCCCATGAAGGAGCCTATGTTGGAGGAGCCTTTGGAGGAGCCTTTGGAGGAGCCTATGTTGGAATTCAAATTTGAAGGCTCTCCTATAAATAGATGAAGGCTTGAGGGATCAAAGACAAGACTTGATAAAAACAACAAGAGATATCACAAGCACATAATCTTTGTTATTCATTTCAACATTCTTGTTGTAATAGCCTAAGTACTATCACTTTCACATCTTGAGGTCTAGGCTTTCATTCTTGATTACACTTTCACTTTTGAGTTGTAATATTTTTTCAAAGTGTAATCTTGATTGTAATTCATCAACCAAACACAAGATATCCTTGTGAGTGTTCTTGTGGTAAGAACACACTTGGGTGAGCTAGGTGTTAGGTGTAAGAAGATTGTGGTAATCTTCTTGTTGAGGTGTTGAAGAGTGTGGTGCTCTTCAAGGTGAAGATTGTGGTAATCTTCACAAGGTGCCGTTGAAGATTGTGGTAATCTTCAAGTGAGATTGTGGTAATCTCAAAGGTGGTGTTGAAGAAGAGTGTGGTGCTCTTCAAGGTGTTGTTGTAAGTTGGTGTTGTATTAATTTGTGGTAAATTAATAAAATCTTTTTCTTTTTGAAATCCATCCGGATATCTTGGGGTGGTAGAGGATTAGGCCCTAGGTGGGTTGAACCTCTTTAAATCGCGTGTGTTGTTTACATTCCGCACCTTTATTATTGTCTTTGAGCATTCGGTTCGAAAAAAAAAAGAGGGCGAAATCGAAAAGATGGAGATAATCTATTCACCCCTCTAGATTATCGTAGCCGCTTGGACTTACAAGTGGTATCAAAGCCAAACTCTTTGGCAAGCTCGTTTCACATCGCGAGTGAAGAGAAACGATCGTCGGCTACGAACGAAGCTCATCTTTCCACCTCCACCACCAAGCCACCTCGGTTTGATTCCAAAAATTTTATATTTTGGAAAGAAAGAATGGAATGCTACTTACAAGGTTGCGGGTTCGACATTTGGAACACCGTCATTAATGGAGAATCCATTCCGATGAAAAATACACCACACACCTCAAAAGGCATCAAAAGCTCAATGATGAAGAGAAGAAAATCATCTCCTCAAATGGTAAAGCTCTTAATATTTTACATTGTTCACTTACCACTTTGGAATTTGATCATGTTGTAGGTATTCGATCGGCACATGAAGTATGGCAAAATTAGAAGCCATCTATGAAGTATATGCAAATGAAAGGAGCAACTCAAAAACATCTACTTCACAAATGGATACAACATCAAATTCAACAACATGGGATAAGCCTTCTACAACCTCCCATGATGAACAAGTTGAACAATGCCTCATGGGCATCGAAGAAGAAAACGAGGAAAGTTATAAACCCTCTACTTCTTATGACAATGAATTGCAAAATGAATATAGTGACTTGCAAAATGATTATGATGAGCTACAAGATGAATTCCAAAACTTACTTGTTAAATACAAAAATTTGAAAAAGGAATTCATTGTTTTAAAGAATGATAAGGATAGTTTATTTACTTCCTATGAATCACTATCATGTGCTCACACCACCACTCTTGACAAGGTTAGAAACCTTGAGAAAGAAAATAGTACTCTTGTTGAGGATATAAATTGCTTGAAAAATGATTTATCTAAATCCAACTTGAGTACCGATAAGATGACCAATATTGTTGATTGTTGTGATAATTCGAAACTAGAACTTGATCATAAGCCTAAGGGTGTCAATCACATGAAAAAGAATCAAGTCTCTAAGCACGTTGGTCATTATGCTCCTAGAATTATTACATGTTTTTATTGCGGTAAAAGGGTCATACGGTAAATACTTGTCGGGCTAGAAATAGCTCCAATTATTGTTGGAGACCTAAAAGTCTCAAGACTAATCCCAAAGGACCCAAACACATAAGGGTACCACAAAACAATGTCATATTAGGTACCCGGCGAAATAATGATCGAAGAAAATTTATACCGCCAAGAAGACATCAAATGACCGTTTCATGTGATCAAAGAAGGAGAAACTATGTTCGACAAAGCCAATTTCCAAGAAGAGGATATAATCAAAAATGGGAAGAACACAATCCTTGGAAATGGCAAAGACAAGATGATTTTCAAAGAAGAAGAGACCATCAACAATGGGAAGGACAAAAATTTTGGAGATGGAGTAATTGGAGAGATTACTATCAACATGAAGATTTTCAAAAGGGAAAATATCATCAACAATGGAAAAACCCATGGAAACGGCATAATTGGTAAACCGTATCTTCCTAATTAAATATGCATTTTATTTGTCTATTATGCATGTTTTTATTTGTGTCCTACTTGCAAAATGAGTTTTCATGTATTTTAAATTAAGGTCTTCAAAACTTATTTGTTTTTAAAAAGGAAGACCTTATATAATGTTTTTAAAACTCTTGTGCATTTTTGTAGACTAAAGTGTATTATCATCTCTTATGGATTTTTATGGCATGAGCTTACTTGTGATATCTCTTAGCCTACACTTTTATCATTATGATTTGTGCTAGATTTGTTTTAAGAATTGTGTAGGATTTACATATTTTCACAAATGGCCATTTTCGTCATTATTTGTCAAGAAAAGGCATAAATTATCGAGGTATGTTTACTTGTGTTATTCTTACTCTTATAGACTCGATATATGTATTGCCATGTGCCTATGTGCTTGTTTTTCATAGTATTTCATACAAATGCCATTAAGAGGATTTTTTAGATTTTTTGAAAGGCATTATTCGATATTTGATTGCACATATTTGCTTTGTCAACTTTTGTTCAAATACTTCTTTTAAATGAGGTCTCAATTATATGCTATCGGATTCTCAAATTTCAAAAGAGACCTTTTGTAGCTTTCTTAAGCTTATTTGAACTTGCATGATTTATTAGACTCTTGATGATATTCTAAATGCATAGTATGTGTTTCTTGCTTCATGATCTATCTATATATATATATATATAGTGTCTATTCCTACTATGCTCTTTTGCAAGAAATTTTGTGATTGATGATTGAAGCATGTTTTTTTTACACTTGGGCTATTTTTTCTTGTATAAGCGATGCCGTTAATGAGTTTGTTAAGTTGTGTAGATGAGAAATGAAGTACTCCAAATATTTGAATGTAAATGTTCTATTATGAACACCTTAGATCAATTGGATGCCCTATGATGATAGTGATGAAGAAGATAAAAAGGGTATTCCGGAACAAACTCGATGACCAAGGCAACATTGGTCGAACTAAGGCGAGTTGATGCAAGGTGTACTTGAAATGAGCATGATTTCTTGCTTGGACTTCAAATCATTCAATGCCAAGTAGATGGTTACATTTCAAAAGAACTCTTGAAGGAGTTAGGCATTGAAGAAGGAAGAATCATTCCAACCTCTATGGCTATCAATGAAGAGATTGACAAAGGTTGAGAAAGGCATGTCGGTTGACAAACAAATTCGAGGTATGTCTTCTTGTATTATTCCTATAGAATCGACATTCCATATACCTTATGTCTATATGCTCGACTTCAAAAAATTATCCCAACGAATCTCATTAAAGTGCCATTAAAAGAAATTTTCAAATATTTGAAAAGCACTTCTTCTTATGACTTGTTGTATCCAAAGCTTTAAAACGTTCTTATTTTTTTCGGGATAAAAAGTTCGGTATCTATTATATGGTTATTCGTATTCAAAATTTGGTTCGTCATAATCGAACTAAACATATTGAGATTCGATATATTTTTAAGGGATTGTGATTTTTAACAAAAACTTGAGATGTGTTTAATTAGTCTCAAGGATAACTCGCGGACTTTTTGATCGTTAACACGAGTATTTTACCTCATTTCGAGCTTGATTATGACATAATGTATATTGAATGAGGTCTACGTTTGCATTTTGCACGTTTTAAACGAGGGGCGAAAAATCGGATTTTTGGATCAAATTTCGGATTTTCAAAACGAGAAAAAAGAACCTTTGGGCTAAGCGGGGTAAGGCCGACCGTCGCCGGTCGCCCAAGCCGTCGCCGTCGCCCATGCCTGGACCGGTCGCCCTGGATGATTTTTGGCTAAAAATAGTTCGTTTCGGACTTCGCCACTTTGGCTTATTTTGTCCATTTTTCGTCCCCTTCGCAAATTACACACAAATTTCACTCCAAATTTGTTTTATTGCATACATTTTATATTTTGGGGATTATCTAGCTCGGTTATCATCATCATTGCTCGACTTTACCGATTGAATGGTAAGAATTTCACTATCTTTAGCTCAATTGGGTTGAACCTTGAGTTTGTGGCTTATATGTATTTTTCTTGATGTAATTCATATGTGTTTGTGATGAGCTTATTGATTGTTGATGAATGATATTTGTTATATTGTATTTGGTGATGAAAAACTTGGCTTGATTTCATTTACAAGGGCTATATATAACTTTTTCTATTTTTGACGCCCGCTAAGTGTTTGATAAAACGTTTCAATGAAAAATTCATCACCTACACGACTCTCTCGATTTCAAAAGTCTCATATATTTATAGAGATCATGTTTTCTCGCAAATCAAATTATTTTTCATAAGCTTCTACAAGTCGTATGATTCGACTCTTCTATTTGGTTTAAAAGCTTCAATGTTCAAATGGCTCGATACATCGGTTTACTTGCGCACTTTGATAAGAATATATATGATGTATTTATCGTGCTAACATTCTTTTGATGATTCCAAAGGGGAGAAACGGGTTATAAGCTCATTAGCTCATAAAAGCTAAGATAAGCTTAACGAAAAGAAGTTATAAGCTATGGCTTCATAAAGCCATAAGTTATGGATCATATTTAGTCCACTTGGTGCATTATGGTTATGTATGAATCATGGTCCATTGGTTGTAGTATGGACTTATATATACGGTTCTAATGATGTATCTTTGACAGGGGAGCTTTTAAGTTATTGATACTTAAGCTTAATATCGAAAAGCTAATATTTTAGCTTATGTTTAAGTTGCTTCTATATAACTCTTGTTGTGCATGTTGATAGGGGAGCATTTGCTATATGTGTTTGAATATCTCTACTCCCATCCATATGTTTTTATTGCATGGAATGTTGTCGCTCACAACGGATAGTTCTCTTTAAGGTAAAATTGTTTTGTTTTCAAAATCGACCTCGTTAAAATTGTTTTGGTTTGTAATCATCAAAAAGGGGAGATTGTTTGATAAATGGTTTATCATGATTTTGATGATTTTGATTTTACACCAAAACAATGGTTTTAAAGGTTGTCCAAATACTCCTAAATGATTTAAAATGGTTTTAATATTTTTCGGAGTATTTCCTCAAGTTTATTTTCGATATAAAATTGGACAACACATTTAATGTTTTTAAGTCAATGGGTTTTCCACATTGAAACTATATTTCTAATATTGTCCTAAATACTCCGATTAGTTTAAAATGTTTTTACGAATTTTTGGAGTATTTCTTGAGGTTAATTTTCGATAAAAATTGGACAATATTTGTCTGTCTTGGTCGACCTGTCGCAGTGTCTATAGGGCAACCCGTGCACTGAAGATGTTTTTAGAAACAGAAAATGAGACGGAAGGAAAAACAGCAGGTCGACCGTGCCGGGCGTCGGCCGGTCCGGTCGGCCGCCGCCTGTGGTCGATCGGTACTGCAAGTGTGCAAAATCTCCCTGTTCTATTTTTGGAGAGGTCGACCGGCTAGGGGTGATGTCGACCGGTCGAGCACCCCGACCGGCCGCCCCTGTAATTTTTCGATACTATTTCAAACGCGTCCTTTTGTGCGCAACCAGGTACGCCCTTTAGTTTGACAAAGAAAATTATAACCGCGTTGTGCAGTGAGACCATTCTTCCTTAAAATGTGGGATTGTTCTATAATCCGATTTTTGTATCCTTATGAGACAACCATATTTATTTTAATCTCTTTGTCTTATTTGTAGACAAAAGAAAACATGGAGGAGCCCATGAAGGAGCCTATGTTGGAGGAGCCTTTGGAGGAGCCTTTGGAGGAGCCTATGTTGGAATTCAAATTTGAAGGCTCTCCTATAAATAGATGAAGGCTTGAGGGATCAAAGACAAGACTTGACAAAAACAACAAGAGATATCACAAGCACATAATCTTTGTTATTCATTTCAACATTCTTGTTGTAATAGCCTAAGTACTATCACTTTCACATCTTGAGGTCTAGGCTTTCATTCTTGATTACACTTTCACTTTTGAGTTGTAATATTTTTCAAAGTGTAATCTTGATTGTAATTCATCAACCAAACACAAGATATCCTTGTGAGTGTTCTTGTGGTAAGAACACACTTGGGTGAGCTAGGTGTTAGGTGTAAGAAGATTGTGGTAATCTTCTTGTTGAGGTGTTGAAGAGTGTGGTGCTCTTCAAGGTGAAGATTGTGGTAATCTTCACAAGGTGCCGTTGAAGATTGTGGTAATCTTCAAGTGAGATTGTGGTAATCTCAAAGGTGGTGTTGAAGAAGAGTGTGGTGCTCTTCAAGGTGTTGTTGTAAGTTGGTGTTGTATTAATTTATGGTAAATTAATAAAATCTTTTTCTTTTTGAAATCCATCCCGGATATCTTGGGGTGGTAGAGGATTAGGCCCTAGGTGGGTTGAACCTCTTTAAATCGACGTGTGTTGTTTACATTCCGCACCTTTATTATTGTCTTTGAGCATTCGGTTCGAAAAAGAGGGCGAAATCGAAAAGATGGAGATAATCTATTCACCCCCTCTAGATTATCGTAGTCGCTTGACTTACACTTTCTCACGCACAACGGTTAGAATTTTCTTGTCAAACCATAGGGCGACGGTCGCGCACAAATAGAAGTTTGAAACATAACGCGACAATTTTACATAGGCGACCGGTCGACGTAGGCTTTGATCGGTCACCCCATTGCTCGGCCGGTCGAGGAGACAAAAATGAGAAAGCAGTTTTCGCTCTACGAGGGGTGCCTGTGCACCGGTCGCCCTAGGGTCACGGGCCGCCCTCATCGGCCGCCCCCTCGTTTTTGTTCCCGTCCTTTTTCTGTTTCCAAAACACAACACAGTACGGGTTGCCTATAGGCGACTGGTCGAACTGAAACATAAGTGTTGTCCAATTTTATATTGAAAATAAACTTCAAGAAATACTCCAAAAAATAGTAAAAACATTTTAAACCGAACGGGAGTATTAGGACAACATTCGGGGACAATGTTTTGTTGTAAAAACACATTGACATAAAATCATTAAAAGCGTTGTCCAATTTAGTCGAAAATAAACTTGAAGAAATACTAGGAAATATTAAAAACTATTTTAAATCATTTTGGAGTATTTGGACAACCTTTAAAAATATTGTTTTGGTGTAAAAACAAAATCATCAAAATCTTGATAAAACCATTTATCAAACAGTTCTCACTCCATCTCTAACATCTTCAATGATTAACTCAAGTGGATAGCCAATCGGCCATCTCACATCTGGTTGGAGTAAGTCTCACGGGTTCGGTCATCTCGTAGCTAAGTTGTCTTGAACAACTTCCTCATCATCATTCAGTTGCACACCTTCCAGCTGTCTCTGAAATTCAGCTATCTCATCTTTATCAGGGTTGAGTCCTCTTATATCTGCTTCAACATAAGGACTCTTCGAATAGTTGGTTGATTCCTCTTGTCGCCTAACTCATCTATGTCTTCTCCATTGACATTAGGTTCATCAAAAACCACATGGATAGACTCTTATTTTACCATAGTCCTCTTGTTCAGCACTCTATAGCTTTACTCTTAACTGAGTATTCCAAAAAGATACCTTCATCAGCTTTAGCATCAAACACTTTTAAGTTGCCCTTGTTATTGTTGTGAATGAAGCACTTACATCCAAAGATATGAAAATATCCAACATTTTGCTTCCTCCTGTCCAAATTTCATAGGAGGTTTTGGAAAGTCGCTGCCTCTTAATCATACACTTATTATGAGTGTAGCAAGCAAGATTAATGGCTTGACCCCAAATTTCAAAATCTCTTAGGCAAACTAGCTTCAAACTAACATGGTCCTCTGAGCTTTCTTGAGAGTTATGTTCTTTATCTCGGCTACTCCATTCTGTTTGCGGGAGTTCTTGAGCTGATAACTCATGAGCAATACCATTTTCAATGTAATACTTAGTTATAATCCCATTGACAAACGCAGTTCCTCTATCGGACCTTATCTTTATAATAGTTTGACTCTTCTCATTTTGAACTCTTCTCATCGATTGAGGGAGTTCTCGCAAGGTTTCCTTCTTTTACACATAAAGATTGTCCATGTGTATCTTGAATAATCATTCACCACCACTAAAGTGTATTTTTTTACACCGATGCTAGCCGGTTCAACAGACCAAATAAATCCATATGCAATATATCCTGGTTAAAGAAGGACTTGGCTTGTCCTTGAAAGAATACTTAATTTATTTTCCCATCCGGCATGCATCACAAATGCTTTCTTTTTCTTGTATCTTGAGTCGAGGCAATCCTTCCACAAGATGACTCCTTGCAAGCTTGTTGATTGTCTTGAAATTTAGGTGACTCAACTTCTTGTGTCACAGCCAACTTGATTCGGCTGTACTCTTTACTAGCATACATATGCTTGGTGTAGCAGTTGACCAATCCACTACATACATGTTTTTCTACCTTGATCCTTGTACCATCCTTGATTTGGCAAACACCCATGTTGAATCCCACATTGTAGCCTTTGTCACAGAGTTGGTTGATGCTCAGCAGATTGAAGTTGAGGCCTTCAACATATGCTACATCTGTGATCTCTAGTGCTTTCTTCCTGATGGATCACAATTGAATTAGTTAGTGTAAAAAAATAGATTTGGAGAATCTGATTCATAAAGTCGAATTTTTTTAATTATAGTTTATTTTTTATTTGTAATCTAAATAAATATAAAGAGATTAAGAGAGGTCTCTATAAATCGGATGGAATCTTCTATTCCAATTAATGTTTCATCTCCTATTTCACCGCACGGACGATTGATACGTGATTTATTACCCACGCCTATATATTTATACATATACCACATGCACATATACTTATATATATACACATTACATATTCTTATATATATATAACATACATATTAATATCTTTATAATTAGTACAAGACTTGATATTTATCCCCGTCTGTCGTTTCGTAATTAATATTTTAAATTTTTGCTACTATATTATTATTATTACCATTGTTTTCTTTTTTTACAACAACAAAAAGTATTGAAATCACGCAATATTTGTTAAATTTAATACCAGCTCACTTTCAATTATCCTATAGATAAATACATCGATGCCACCTCTCATCTATAAATTACCATATATATCCTATCAATATTAAAATTAGAGATAGCTAACATGATCATGCTAAAAATGAAAAATTCATGATATTACATGCATTCTAATTTTTAATGTGATATTTAAAATGCGCGTAGTTATGCATATGACTAATTAACCCCGATAATTAAAAATGCAAAAATTTCGGGTAATGAGACTAAATATGGCATTTAAAGCTTTAGAATTAAAGTTTGTAATCATGATTTTATCATTTTGTCGGTCAACCTCTGGTTTGTCTATTGTAACTCCCCGGTGTCAATGATTCTTGGTGGTGTCCATCCGGTAAGAAGAACAGACCTCCATGCCCTTTCATAAAGTGATTTGATATACGTCCTCATTTTCATCTTCCAATAGGAATAGTTCGTTCCATCCAAAACAAAGAGGACGAACCATTATAGTTCCTCAAAACCCCATGATGAATTGCTGCACAAAAAAACACAGGATCACGTTTAGTAGTATCAGCGTAGGCTCTTGATGCGAATTGAAAGAATTGAATGGTCCAATTCTAAAGACAGTGTAGTGATGTTATGAAAATTGTTGGCAGACACTTTTAAAAACACAAATGAAAGACTTTAATAAAAACACAATTTTACAATATGTAAAATAAAGACAGAGTAAATAACCAAACACAAGAAGTTAAAAAATTTGTACAAGTATAAAAATACTTGTACGATGTTTATTAGAACAAAAACTCTTCAATGGATGATGTTGTTTACAAAATACAAAATACTCAACAAACAATGAGAGTAGAAGAACAACCCCCTTGTGTCTAAAAAAAAGAAATCAACACTCCATCTCAAAGAATGAGAATACATCCGTGCACTCCAAACTCTCATTCTACACTAGATATATCTCACACAAAATAAAAACTCTCAAGTTCAAGAAGATGATGTCAACAATGTAACCACACTCTTGATATCATCGAACTTCTGAGAACTTCTTGTAGGGAAAACTAGAAAGTGAAAATATCAAACTCTCAATCAGAACTTGTCCTGCGATTTCTCATGAAATCTTCTCTTTAAATAGATATCCCCATGTTCTATGGAAAAACTACCGCAAGAGATAAGAGAAAACTTCATGCAAGGATTAAGGAAAAAACCGACATCCACTACATGACAATAACTTCCCACAAGTTAGGATAAAAACCAAAATAACTCAAATAACTCCTATAGAAAAATTTAAGCTGTGAAACATTATCCGAGAAATCTGAAAAATAAGAAATCTTATAATGTTTGCTTTATAGAAAAATCAACATTAACAATATCGCCCTTTTTACATTTCTAGCACTACAAGAAAATGTTGATAGACACCAAAAAAGACACCAATTTTATGACTTTCTTGGTGTCTTTTCCTTTTTAACATCGGTTTTGTAATAAACCGGAGTCTAATTATTGTTGTCGTTTGATAAACAACACTGCTTTCCTAGAACCGGTGTCTATTGTAAAAACATTTCCCAAATAGACTCCGGTTTGGCATTGGATTTCAAACATGTGTCTATTTATATAAATTATTTTAGATTAGACAATGATTCTTTGATACCGGTTATAGAACCGGTGTCTTTATTTTTTAACACTAGATCTTTAGACACCGGTTCACAACCGATGTCATTAGGCCCCTAATTAATTAGGTCACAAAGTGAAAGTCTTAATAGAGTTCATCCTTTAATTCTCCCGCACTACGCCCCAATCTTCCCCACGCGCGCCCGTCTCTCTCCTCTTCCCATCGCACGTCGCCCATCACATCTCCCCTCCACCCGTCACTTTCTCTCCCTCCCGCCGCCAACCGCGAGCCGTCCGCCGTTGAGAACATTCTCTTCTCGCCACCGTCAACCACCATCTTCAACCTTTGGCGCCGCTCGTCACCGCCACCGTCGACCACCATCTTCAACCTCTATCAGCACTGAGCCGAAGGTGGGTTTTCTTTATTTAGGGTTTAAATCCAGTTTTTTTTTTTATTTATTGGTTCTATTTAGGGGATTTCAAATTGATTGCATACTCGATCGAGTAAAATATGTTGTGTTATCAACCAGCACTCTCGAAGTGTCTCTCAAAATATTAAAATTAAAGTGGCTTTGGGAATGGAAATTGGTGAACGTGGGAGTTCCAGAGTCAAGCCCTTTGTCCATCTTATCTTACCAAGTACTTAGATTTTTTTGTTTTAGTTAAACTTAAATATAAAAATCCGTCGTGGGAAATCTCCCAAACTTGGTTTGCCACACTGGATGTGTTCCTCAAATCTTTTGAACTTCCATCATTTCCATGAGGCGAGTGCATCGAGTTATGATGGTTTACATCCCCAGCATTCTTTAGCGGTGATAGCGGTGGGATTGCGGTGTATGTATATTGCTTTTATTCCACTTATATTGGTTAACTCTTAAATTATGTAATTAGGTCTAATTTAAGGCACTTATGTATTATTGTAAATTGTAAATGACAACAGAGCTCTTTGAAGTGCCAAATTCTAAAGCTATAACAGGTGTTAGAATTGGGCTCATTGGTGATAAGTTTGTTGTGAATCCAACTACCAAGGAGATGGAAGACTCTAAGCTAGACTTGTTCTTTGGCAGGACAAATAGTGCAATATTGATGATTGAGGTAAATTAGTAAATTAGACTTGTTCTTTGGGCAGAGGGGAGTAATGAACTTTTATGTTTTTTTTTTCAGGGGTGAAAGAAAAAGTGAGTGCACATCATCTCGCTTTATACGAGTTGATAACATGAATTTTTGAATTGTGGCTTATCTATCCAATGAATGCGAATCTATTTTTTTCGGAGATATTAGGCGTTTTAGATTTTAATTTTCGTAAGTCGTCCGTTCAGTAAATTGTTCTTCCAACTTTCGGTTGATACATGCTTTGAATATAATATCGAGCAAAAGTAAGTAGTCCCTCCCACTTATTCAAGTTATGGTATATGTGCTTCCCTAGTTACCTATGTACACAACTAGTTATTTTGGGTCTCAATGAGATGGGATGAATGGTTGGGTGTCAATCGCTTTGTTGAAACGTTCGACGAGAATATTCAAAATCAAGAGGGGCTTAAGAAGATGCATGCCATGGAGAAGAATGCAAAGCCTGGATATCTATCACAAGATAAAACTAAAAGTTCTATTGGTAATACTCTTTGCCTCTTTGTTTAATGATTAACTCTTTCTTGGTGATTCACATGTTTTTGTTGAAGAAAATCAACTTTTTATGATGAAATTCGGGCTTTATGTGATATTCGATCGGGTACCTTTTTCACGCCGACGAAATATGTTTTCACCAAGTAATATTCAACATTACATGTGATTTTGGATCTTTATAGCTATCAAATCTTGAATGTCTCTAACAAGTTGTTCTTTTAAGACCACTATTTAACATGGTGTGAGATCCCAAAAAGGGAGGTCCTAGGTTGAAATCATATTATTACCCAATTTTAAAAAGGCATTCATCAGTGCTTGGCCTCAAAAGTTCAAAACTTTTTTTTTTTTGATTAGATCTGTTGAACTTTTATGTAGTAATTGGTATCGAACTTTTAGTTGAAGAGAGCAGGGAATTGTTTGTAGACTTGATTTTGTCTTTTCGGCTTTTTTAGCTTTTACTCTTGCCCTTAAATTGTTGAGTCAAAAGCCTTTCTATACGTTCTTGTTATCCGCTTGGACTTTGTTCAAACAGGCAACTAAATTTTTGAAGTAGGTCTTTATCCTTTCCCCATCTACACATTGAATTTCATAGTCGAATTCGAATCTTTTAATCTCTGTTGTTGCGTAAGAGATTTTTGATCGAAAACCGACCGGAATACTATGGCAGGGGTGAGAGGCAAGAAGGGTACGTGAAATCATTGAAAAGGTACAACTTTTTAGTCATTATATAACACGCCGTGCAACTCTTCGAGGTTTCAACTTTATCTTTGCAGTTGTACTACTCATTCTAAGTCATTTCAAGTAAATTTTGAGAGTACTAATAGTGGCACTTGAATCACGTTTCTTAGTGGCAATTTCTTCCGGTTTTCCTATGAAGTAAAAGGTCTAGTTGTTTGTTTTTGTTTCCAAGTTCGGACACGACCACTAAAAGTTTAAAACGTGGATTGCCCAAAGAGTGAATGCTCAATCTTTTGCTCCTTTTGAAGAATCCTTTCTCTCGATGAGCACTTAATAAGTTTTTGCTTCAAATATTATTTTGTAGCTGTGGTGAAAGCTTGCACATCGCTCATTTGATTTAATAATTTATGATTAGTGAATTCCAAAGTTTCTTGGCATCTTTTTGTGTGATTTTTTCTGTTGTTATGGTGGTGTTAATTAAACGAAACATTGTTCTCCCCTTGGATGGTATTGGCATGCAAGAGGTTTATGTTAACGTCACCTACTTAAAATCGTGAGCATTGTTCGTAAGATAAGTTAATTGAATTTGATGTTTTTTCAATAATGAGGTTCTTCCCGCCCCAGACTCTCATCAACTATTTGTAGTAGACAGTTGCATCATGATTTACATATCCAAAGAGCTATTTGTAGCAAACATTTGCATCCTCGATTTACAAATCCAAAGACACCTCACGATGCATTGGGTATATAAAATAGATGTATATTACTTCAAACTCCTAAATCAATCACTTTAATGGGATAATGTAGTTATAGCTGTTAAGTTAGATTTTTTTTTTAATTATGTGCCATCCCTTCAACACTAAATAAATACTCAAAAGTCATCATATGGTGGGATTCTTTTTGTAGATTTTAGCTCTTCATCTCTGTATGCATCCGTATAAATTTCAGTAAGTTCCACTTGACCTTTAAAACTTACAGTTGGTGCTCACATCAATATTGTAGGTCTGCTGAGAACTTGTAGATCGTTTAGTCTGATTGAGATTCAATCTTCTTGACATTTAACTGTTATGGGCTGTGTGATAAAATTAAATTAATCTTTTGATGTATGATTTTCCTATAGCTTTTCTCGGAGATTGATGTGAAGCTTGTTTTCAAAGAAGTTTCATCCAGATTCTTGCGGAGACGTATTGTGGAGGTACTATTTCAAATAGAACACCTGAAATAGTAATTTGAGTGCTCTGTTAAATTGTAGTTTTACATTACTGGATTTGATATCTTTAATAATAAGCTAAATTTGGCTTGTTTCATTAACGTGAACAACCTTTGTTTTGTAGATAACCAAGTCCTTATTAATAATCAACAATGGGTTTGAATACAATCAATACTTATATCTTGTAGTTTCTTGTGTTTGTAGAATTTGTATTTGCCTATCATATTATGAACAATTTCAGTAGTATTTGAGTAATTACAGTGTGAGGGACTGGATTCATTTTCACTGCAAAAGGTGAATGGTTGAATAAGGGTTTTTTTTTTTGATAAGGTTAAATTCATTCAATGTAAGAGAAATTTGGGTGACAATCAAAGTAGGAGCACCCCCATCACAAAGAGCTTTTGGGAAGTGTTGTTTTGAAGCAAAATCAAACCAAAATGATTTTTCCGCCATTTTGCAAGAACAAAGGGTTTGCGAGTCTTATAAGAATCTTCGCTTCCAATACTCAAGTGATGCATGGATATTTGTCTCAATTGGCACTTATCGATTACTATGACCGGTGAACATATGATTTTCTATTCAATTAATTTATGATCCGTCTTGCCAATTTCTTTTATCTGTTAATGTTCTATCTTGCGATATTGAGTATGACTATTTCGTTCTTTGTTCATGCTATGATATACCTTTGTTAGTTAAAGAGGTAAAGTAAAGAGACACGTAAACCAAAATTAACATATTCTATTATCGTAAGGTTTTATCCTTGCCCACCTATTTCACGGTTAAGACATGGTTATAGAGTGGATCTTTTAGCCTTTACTTTTTGAGGGATGCAAATGTAGTTTACTAAATATCCATTTGATGATATATGCTAATTATTGGTGCTTTTTCCCCATCTTTTGATCAGTCCGAGCAATCAAATCAATTCCGAGGAAATCTTGTTCTCTTATTCACGATTCTTTGCATCAACCAAGTTTCATGTCCGAACTTGATATCCAAACTCCCACCACTTTTGGTATATGTTGATTATACGGAGAAGATTAAACATTTTTGAAAGCTTGAATGACATGAGCTATGTTGATCATATGGATTTTGTTGCTTGTAGTTGAATTATATAGTCTTTTTGTTGGTTGATGGAATTAATTGGATTATGAATTTATAGTTGTTTTATTGAAAGGAAATTTCGCTACTAGTACTTTTTGTTGGATTTTGGCAATTGGTGACTTTCATTAGTATTAATGGATTTCGTGTTTAATTGGTAGTAAACTTATGATGGTTGCTAGAATTGGAGTTTATAATGAATTGTTTATTTTATATGGATTATTTGAAGATTTGGACCGGTATCTTTGCGTAAATCATTTTAAAAGCGCTTCTAAAAACATTAAGATAGCGGTTTTGATGTGATGTCTTTGAATTAAATGACATCGGTTTTCAAATCGGTGTCAAATACATAATCTTTTAACATCGATTTGCCTTAGAAAACGGATATTTTATATGTACGACACGGGTTCAAACATCACAAAAATTTCAGACTTTTAACACCGGTGGCTCTAACACGGTTGTTTTACTTTTAGACACGGGTTTTAAAACCGGTGTCTTTGAAGGAAAAGACACCGATTTTAAAAACCGGTATCAAAAAGTTAGGACTTTTAACACAAGTGGCTCTAACACCGGTTGTTTTACTAATAGACACCGTTTAAAACCGGTGTCTATCAGCTTTTTTGTAGTAGTGTGGACAACTTTTTGCACAAAAATACAGTTAAATCTCCCCCGTGGATATAAGCCAGAAACAATAAGTACCAAAAACATAAAATACTCTTCAAACAAACAAGTTCAGTTGTTACCAAATGCATTCTCGGAATCACCGTCTCCACTGCCTTTGCTTCCAGCCTGTTTTTGTGCCACTTTCTCCCCCTTTTTGGACTGAAATTAACCTTCATGATTTAAAGAGAGAAAATAACCACATACAAGCCCACTAAGTGCATTTTGATACCCCATTCCAGTTAAAAAGAAGTTAAGATCATATATCCAACATAGGAGAAAAATGATAAAATGTAACCACTCACTACTACTAAACATCATGTTTTGCAAATATTTTTTATTTTTGTAATTAAAGGAAAGAAACCTTGGAAGAATGAAAAGAAGGATAGTGCGGCTAGAGCTGCTCTCGCGCTCCCCTCATACGATGATAGAGGGGATCACGAGCTTGCTACGCTATGAGAAGAGAGCCCTAGGAGTTCTTCTCTTTTTGCATCTTTTCTTAAGAATTTCTTTGATTTTAATACCAGTACTCGGAGAAGGACATAAACTACGCAGATAAGCGCACGGATATATAGGTTGCGGTGCCATTGTTAGTCCTATAGCCAGCGTAACATCTAATCTATTATAACCTCTGCCCTTGCCCGCTATCGACCGCAAAGAGAAGAGAGCAAGAGCGATGATCTTTAAGACGAAAAATAGAAAAAGAAAAATGCATGACCTAGATTATGTCTAAAACATGTATTTATGAGGAGGAAAACACACACACACACACACGCACAAACATATGTACAATTATGTATCATTAGAATGTCATATACAATGTTGTCATCATTGCATAAACATATTCTCCATTTTTCAAACTCGATTTTCTATTACGTAAAACAGATATATTAAGCATTTTCACTTGCACTCAAGAATCACAAGCACAAAAAAATAATACATAAAAGACTTTTAAAAGTTCAAGCTAAAGTTCAAATGTTCTCACAATTTAAGAGCTAATTAAATATGTACAAAAATACCAAATGTGCAAGTTCAAAATAAGATAATAAATCGTTTTTTCGACTTTATGAAGGGTTTGATTTTAACGAGAATCATTTTTAAAAAAATGGCACATCAACACATGAAAATTCCATTGATACATAATACAAAAAAAAAAAAATGTGCCTAGAAACACGAAACAAAACAAAAATAGAGAATGTGTTATAATAAGATGTAACACATTATGCAACACATGCAATCAAAACACACACAAATCAAGAGATTTCCTCAAACAGGAAAATCTCTCAAAAACAATGATTTAGAGAAAATATATGCTAACGGATGTTCAAAGAGCAATGTGTTGAATACAACTATGATCATTATCACCACCCCAAACAAATTTAGGATCGCTTTTTGAACAATTCTCAAGAAATTGAGAGTGTCCTCAATTGTGTCATGCATTATTTTCGCATCATTTTACCCAACGCCCTATCTTTTTCAGTTTGACGCAAAAAGTTTAATATGCCAGTTTAAAATAGTAATGAAAACAAATTTACGTTTTAAAACACTCTCAGACTTTTAGAACTTGTTTTTGGAAAAGGATTTGCCAATTTTTACAGCATTTCCTTGTTTAACAAAATGGCATGTCTTCTTACAAGAATCTATTTTGTTTGCTTTAACATGTCCTAATCCAGTTCTATCAAATCTAATTTTCAAAAATATATCATCAATAACAAAGAGAACTAGAATCAAACTTACTTACAATCTTTTTAAGACTAATAAGTTCAGATTTTACCAGATCAAGATCTTTGTCTTTCTTAGTTAGAAGAACTTCCAATCTTCCAACAGATTCTTTGAGATTGTCAATCTCTTTGACAAGATCTTCACATTTAAGTTGCAAATCATCATGACATTTATCTTCTAGATCTACAGACTTTGACCTTGAATTCAAACATAAAAATGATTCAAAATGATTAACAAAATCATATCCAGAATCGAAAAATCTGTCTTGTGATGTCTCGGATGATACATCATTTGTGGCATCATCCCTGAATCCACCAAATTTATACTCTCTTCCTCAAGAATTGTTATAAGTCCCTTGGAATATTCTTCACCATCTTCAAATTCTTCATCACTAAAAGATACAATGAAATTTATACATATTTCCCTAAGAGTATCATAATGACCAAATCCTTTGCAAGCACGGCATTGAATCAAATCAAGGTTTTTGGGTTTTAAAAAATTGTTCTCTCGATTTGGTTCAAACTTTTTAGGAAAATTTGAAGTATTCCCAGGAAACTATTTCTTAGACTTGAAATTCTTGTCATTCACAGAAGATTTTTTGAGTAAACTATTAAACTGTAAGGTCAATAATGCAACTGACTTTTCATTTAATTTATATATCGTAAAATTAGTTTTTATTAAAGTCTTTCGCTGTGTTTTTAAAAGTGCTGGCAACAATTTTCATAACATTACTACACTGTCTTTAGAATTGGACCCTTCAACTCTTTCAATTCGAATCAAGAGCCTACGCTTGATACTACTAAACGTGATCTTGTGTTTTTGTGTGCAACAATTCATCATGGGGTTTCGAGGAACTATAATGGTTCGTCC
Source organism: Rehmannia glutinosa (assembly GCA_016081115.2). NCBI lineage: Eukaryota > Viridiplantae > Streptophyta > Magnoliopsida > Lamiales > Orobanchaceae > Rehmannia > Rehmannia glutinosa. The sequence goes on from JABTTQ020002894.1 coordinate 91,641, forward strand.
TCCTCCTATTTTGATGGAACGAACTATTCCTATGGAAGGTGAAATGAGGACGTATATCAAATCACTTTGTGAAAGGGCATGGAGGTTCCGTTTTTGGATGGACACCACCAAGAATCATTGACACCGAGGGAGTTACAATATACAAACTAGAGGTTGAGTGGCAAAATGATAAAATCCAGATTGCAAGCTTTAATTCTAAAGCTTTAAATGCCATATTTAGTGTTGTTGATATGTTTTTGTTCAAACTAGTTTCTAATTGTGTTTCAAAGAAAAGATGCTTGGGATGCATTGTAATTGCATTGTGAGGGAACACAAAGTGTTAGAAGAACAAAGCTAAGACTCCTATCAAACAGATTCGAGAACGAGAATGGAAGAAGAAGAGACCATTGCTTCATATAATGCAAAAATCGTGGATATTTCTAATGAGGCACAATCACTTGGATAACCTATTAGCAATGAAAGATTGGTAAGTAAGGTAATGAAATCTCTTCCTGAGAAGTACAATATTAAGATCTATACCATTGAAGAAACCAAAGATACTGATATTAGTACATTCTTGTACGATGTTTATTAGAACAAAAACTCTTCAATGGATGATGTTGTTTACAAAATACAAAATACTCAACAAACAATGAGAGTAGAAGAACAACCCCATTGTGTCTCTAAAAGAAATCAACACTCCATCTCAAAGTATGAGAATACATCCGTGAACTCCAAACTCGTTCTACACTAGATATATCTCACAAAAATAAAAACTCTCAAGTTCAAGAAGATGATGTCATCAATGTAACCACACTTTTGATATCACTGAACATCTACAAAACCTCTTGTATGAAAAATGGAAAGTAAAAATCTCAAACTCTCAATCAGAATGGTCTCGCGATTTCGATGTAGGGTTTTCTTTAAATAGATATTGTCATGTTCTTTGGAAAAACTACCCGCAAGAGATAAGAGGAAATCTTCCCGCAAAGATTAAGGAAAAAAACCGCCATCCACCACATGACAATATCTTCCCACAAGTTAGGATAAAAACCGAAACTTACTCAAATAGAAAAATTGAAAATTTTTAGTTGTGAAACATTATCCAGCAATCTGAAAAATAAGAAATCATATAATGTTTGACTTTTAGAAAAATCAAACATTAACATATATATAATGCAATCACATTGTAAGTGAGGAAATGTATTAGAGCAACATAGACAATTAATTCCTTAGAGATTGTAATTTAAAGGGCCAAGGCTTTATTTAGAACCTAGACTGTTAAAAAATATTGTCACGTTACAATTCAATAAATCTATTAGGCCCTTGGGCACAAAAAAGTGGCGGTGGTGGTTGTTGTTCAAGTCCGTCCTACCACTTCAACTTGGCTACAGATTCATCTTCCACAGCCACGTACTCCTATCAAAATCATCACCACAAATTATTTAACAGAAAACCCACAAGAAAATTTATTCGATATTTCAAACAGAGTTTAGTAACCTCCAGTTTCTGAAGCAGTTGCTTGGCATTTGGGGCAGACACAAAGATGTGACGCTGATAAGGCTTTATAAACCCATCATCCACTGCTTTGTCAATGAAGGAAAGGAGGTGGTTGTAAAACCCATCAACATTCAGTAGTCCCACCTAAATAATTTAAATTTTAGATCAATTAAAACATAAGACCATGTAAAACTCCTCATTTTTTGTTTAAAATAAAACAAGGAAAAAAACAAATATGTGTATTCTTACAGGCTTGTCATGAATGCCTAGCTGAGCCCATGTTATAACCTCCAACAACTCCTCTAAAGTGCCATAACCACCTGATACAATATACAACCATTTCAACAAGCCCATCATTTCAATTTCAATAATACAAATGTGAAATCTTGTCAATATGAAATGTGAATGTTACCCAAAAACACCCTGACGTTTTGGCTAATTACAAAAAGTCTTTCAGGTTTGATTCCACCTTAAATTTAAAGTGGTAATTGCAATATTTTTATAAATATCAAGGGGGTTTTGAAATATTTTTGCTTACAAGAGGCAAAAATGTAAGATATGATCAAATCTCAATGGTTTTTTTTTTTTTTTTGCAATTTTATAAAATTTCTGTTTGTATTTTTTTGTAATTAGCCCGAACCTCATGTGTTTTTTTAGTTATGCCAAATGAAATGAAATTACGCGAGGATAAACTTTGTCAAAATGAAAGGGAACCTGGCAAAGCTACAAAGCAATCAGCATGGCGGGCCATCTCAGCCTTCCTCTCATGCATATCACCCACCATTCTCAACTCCCCAACAGTTTCACCTGTTTTCTGCATCATCATAACAACAAAATTAAACACAGGTAAAATTCCAATCTTTATGGACTGCTAGGGATAATAATGGCAACCAACTTCAACATTAACTTTAGATAGCCCACCTCTTTGCCAACCAAAGGTCTCGGTATGATCCTGCCATCAAACAACAACAACAACAAAATATTTAGCATGCACAATTACAAATATCTTCATCATTTTCAAAGAAAGAGCACGTAAAGCTGAAATTTGAATTAGTTATACCCGAGAACATGTCCGCCGCGCCGCGATGAACAGCTTCAGATACCAAACCCATCAGCCCAATGCTTCCTCCGCCATAGACAAGATCCAAGTTTTTGCCACCTTTTACGATAACAGAATACATAATTCCCAAAGAACATAAAAGCAGAAAAGATATTTTTATTGGATTGCAAAATGTTAAAAGGGATAATTACCACAAAATTAGAAATAATTAAGTTGAGGTTTGGGCTAATTATAGAAAACCCTTTATGAAATTAGGAACCCAGATAGGATCTTCTATCCTCTATTCCAAAATCTTTTATTCTCCATTCCAAAATCGTAATTCATCTCATATTCCATCGTACGGACAAACGTCATGTTTATAACACTTACCATATTAAAAACCCACAATAAATGCATGGTAAGTGTTATACACGCGGCAATCATCTGTGATGATGGAATATGAGATAAAACCCAATTTTGAAATAGAAGATCCATCCGACAAAGCCCCCCTTGAGTCTGATTTCGTATTAAATTTTCCTTCTTCATAAACAAAAAGACATTTGAAAACCTCTCTAACATTTTATAGAAATATTATTTTCTTAAATTTAAGACATAATCAAACCTCATTACAGTTTTTTTAAGTTTGAAAACTTATGGTTATTTTTTTAATTAGCCGATGTTAAAAAGTGTGTCGCAATAATAAAAGATGGCAAGATAATTATGTAGTACCAGCTCTGTCCCTAGATCGAGTGCCGCTTCTGTGTAACAATCTTTCTTACCAGAGCTACTCCCACAAAACACACAAACCTTCTTAAATCTTGAACATTTCACTAATTCCTGTTCCATTTTATTTCCCTCTTACAACACGGGAGTATTTTTTTAGCAACTTATTTCTTGTGTTGTTTTCAGTACAACAAATTCCACAGAACTGGGCTATATGGCATCGCTATTTGGAACTCAATTTTATAGCTGCAGCCGTATTTACAGTGAATAGTTTTGAGAAGGGAGATTGTGTTTGTCTTATTGTTAAACTTAATTATTACAAACAACTTACTATATATACTATATATATAAAAAAAATCTCTGCCATATTGATGAAAATTATGTTATATTGACAAGTATTCTGCCATGAACAAGTAATTCTTCTCATATTGACTAGTAAATCTGCCTAAAATTATGGTGTATTAATTGTGGCATTATTTTGAAATCCTGTCTATATTAACTCAAAATCTCCACATCTATTATCAAATTATGCAGATTATATGCTACCTTCCCATTTTGAATTCAGACATTAATTCATTTTAAATTGGGGCACAAATATTTGAAACTCCCAACTTGCCCACTAAAAAATGTTTTCAAAACCGGACCAGACATTGTACCGGACAAATAACTGGGTCATGGAGTCACCGGTCCGACCGATTGAACCATTTTAAAAAACCGATTGACCCAAATGGCCGATATATATGTATATATATGGATTGGATCAAATGAGACCACATAATTAGAGTGAGACAAGATGGACTAATCCTATCCACAAATCTGTAATTTTAGATGGTTGAGATTTACCCAATTTAATAAATATTTTTTATTTATTTTAAACGAAAAGGGTAGATTGGTCATTTGAGTTTTCACCCCAATTATGTGGTCCCCAAATCCCATTCATCCCATTACTTTCACTATCTTTTATTTTTAAGAAAATAAAATCCAACAAAACAAACAAATTTCTTGTGATTATTCGATTGAGACGACGTTGATGATGGTGATGATGCTAGAGCAATTTTAAGAGATCTTCTAATCCTTGAACCCATTTCATCCATTACTTATAAATAGTGTTTGTCTGTATATTAAAGGGGATGTGATTATGATTGTATTTGTAAATTAAAGTCATGTTTGTCTAACTTTTAATGGCTTGAAAACTATCTTCTTTTGCTTTCTAAAGAGGTTTGAAAGACTCAGACGTTGATAGCTTTGTTGACGATGTGCTTGTTAATGGCAAGCCATGGCTCTCTCGGAGTGTAGGAGGAGTCGATCGGGTTCATATGTGTTCGCTTACGCTCATAACAACCGAGATCGAGATGTGGTGTTTGTGGCCCAATTTTGATTGAAAAGATTTTGACATTCTCACACTTTGTTCAATTGATCGGCGAACCTTTCGGTTTCGCCACAAGCATGTCGAGGATTGTGTCGAACCTCTGTTTATTTTCTCTTTTTTTTCCTTTTGGGAATTTCGCTATGATTCGAAGTTGGAGAAGGAAAATGAGATTGAAATTTCTTGTTAATAAAGAGACTATTGACTTCTGTTTCTGGTTGATGGAGTGGTGTAACTGTTGTTGTAGGCGGAGGATTGGTGAAGAAGACAATGCTGATATGGATGGATTACTGTACACATAGATGTTTTTCGATGTATACTTAGATGTGTTATGTTGTATAAGTGTTCGCCTTTATTTTTAGCTCACCGCAAGTGTACGGTGTACGTTATAGAAAAGGGTAGCAAGGTCGTATCCACGGAGACTAATAAATTTATGTACTAAGTATTGAACTAAGATAGCTTTATTTTTATTTAGACGATCGTAATTTGATGATTGTTGTTGAGAGATTAAGACAATCTAGACTACTAAAACAGAAGATTAAGATAATATAAATGATAGAAGTATCAAGATGGTGAAATGGATTTCCGAGTTAAGGTTTCGATTAATAACCCTCTTGTTGTCCGATTTAATCAAAGCCAAGTTATTATCAATATTCCTATAAGATGATCACAAAGATATTTTATCCTCCATCTCGAGATGCATATAAAATGTAGATTGAAGTACTTATGCTAGCATCTCTACTCAACATGAAGTATTCAACTCCCAAAAGTTCAAAAGATCAACATCCTCACAAATAATTACAAACCTCTCGATTCATGCAAATAATTGTGTCAAGTACTCAAGATCTAATATTGAAACTCATCTCTCGAATTATGAATCAATATATCAAACAAGTTAAATCATTGATCAAGTGATAAAACAAGAATAAGCTTAAAGTACTCAAATAGCTTCAAGATAATAACTTCAACTAAGATTAAAACATCCAACAAGAGTTCATTAATCTACTTCCAAAACCAGTAAATCTAGAGAGTTTAGCTACACATGATTTCTAAACAACGCATAGACAAATTGTTCATAGCCATGACTAAAAAAATGAAAGATGAAAACTACAAGAGAAGCAAGAAAAACTTAGGAAAGTCGACAATCTCTCAATGTATCTCCGTTCCTTGAGCCCGATGCAACCCGATTGTCTCCTTGATGTCCTCTTCCAAGAATAGACCTTTGTCTTGTGTTGTAGATCCCAAAATATCGAATCCCCCCGGTGTGCGCCCCAAAAAGTGCTTTTATACCCTTCAAAAGTCTAGGGCATTTGTTGTCAAAATACTACAAGATCTGTAAACGCAGGCCGTGCGTGGGACGCACGGGTTACCCGTGCGTCTTCCCGAAACCAAAATCGCTTCTCACCAACAGCGCACGGGCCATGCATCGACGCATGGATAGCCCGCGGCGCATTGTCGTATGAGCTTTCCTTGTCTTCGATTGCGACGGTGATGCGGGTATGCACGGGCTACCCGTGCGCATTACCGTACCTTAAACTTGTTCCTGTGGGCGCACGGGTGGTGCTCAGCGCGCGCCCTACCCGTGCGTCTTCTATTTTGCATCATTTTTGGTATTTCTTCTCCGCAATGCTCGTATTTGTCTCCAAATTACTTCAAATATCGTTAAATTCCTACAAAACGAGCAAAGCATAATATCTTTCCCACAAAGAGCGAATATGAACCATTTCATATGAGTTTATGCACGATTGATTGCCATTTTAGCCATAAATACGCCCAAAATACATGCAAAACTCACACCTATCGAAATCCCCAAACTTAAACGTTGACCGTCCGGTCAACAATTTTGAGAACAATATAAAACACAACAGGATATAAGAATGTTAGCGCACACAAAGGGACCAAAAAGAAATTCATATTGTTTATCATGAATGTCAAGCAACAACCCAATCAAGCCTCAAATATCTACTCAAAGGGCACGCATCAAACAAAACATGGTGAAATGCTCTGAATTACAACTCTCAAAGTTTAAGTGTATACTCTCATCTCACGAGGATATAGGACGTGTTTACGCTCAAATCACTTCAATGTCGCAAAATTACCATAGGCTTGCAATTCGTCTCATATCTCCGCCACTAGAATGTATGCAATTTATGAATCAAAAAGGACTTTCTCATTTGGTTGTAATGAAGGCTCTTTGGTCAGGGTAGGAAATTTTGGATAAAGTGACTCAAACTCGAGCATATAGATCGGTGAGCATATCAATCATCTAAATTATAATCCGTATGCTACTCCAATCACCCCTTATTTTAATCAACTTTACTAATCTCCATCTCCTTTCTTTCATTTGAGAATCACCTCAACTTACAATCCTTCGCCCTCCAAGTTCGTTCAAATGAAAATTCACGTCGGGTTCACCATTCTTTTTTTTTCAATTCTTTTTGTGAATTTTCAACCTTTCTTTTCAATTCCTTTTCTTCCTCTTTTGTTCCAATTAACCAAACATGCCCAATTATCCCACTTTTCAATTCCCACTCATTCACCCTCTTTCATTCCCTTTACTCAATGCTATACACTCGAGTTTAGGGTGACGGATATATCAAGTTCAATGCTTAAATTTGTGGTTATCAAAGAAATAGGCAATAGGCTCAACTTGGCTAACTAGGGATTTCAACATCTTTAGGTAAGCAAAAGGCTTGAAAGGCTAGCAAAGATGGCCTTTAATCACCTTCACACCGCATACAATATGTGGCCTTGACAGAGATGCCCAAGCAAGTTCTAGAATTCTAACAACATGAATGATACACTCAAATCACAACAAGACCGCATAGATATAAGCAAGAAAAGCTCACAGTGCTTGTAAATATGTAATTCAAAGCATCAAACCAAGTTTTCCATATCCACATGCTCAAAGTTATCTATTCAAGGCTCAATCAACTCATACCCAACATCCAATCTAAACAATACAAGTTTCCAATCAATCACACAAACAACAAGTTGCATCAAGCCGGTCAACTCACTCCCTAACATCTATGAAAGCATTAAACGTGCTAAAGACGTAAACGTGCTTCTAATGTAATGCAACCTAGAATGCTCTATATGCAACTATATGAAAACACACAAAAACACATAAAAATGCAAGATTTTTTTATTATTATTTTTTTAGCATCTACACTTTTCATTTATCAAAATATTACCTCTCCCCAAACTTGAATGAAATTATATTTTTGTTTTCGAGAGGGGAAAAATAGAATTTCAATAGTGAAAAGTGGAGATATACCAATCATCATGAGGTGGCGGTGGAAAGTGGCCTTGTGAATTATGCCACATTTGTATCTGGCCGGATTACTTTCCACGTCTCCATCTCCTCTCGCTTCTTGGGCCGCCGCTTTGCTCCCGGGCCGCATATCTTTCCTCCCGAATCGCATACCGTTCCCCGAACCGCATATCTGCTTCTTCGATCAAATATCGTTGTTCGAGCCCAAGGACCTCCTATTATAGTCCTCCCCGAATGCGAGAAAATCAACCCGACATCGCTCAAATCGTCTCCTTGACGACGCAAGTCCTCCCCAAACGTATATAGAATATCCCGAAAGTCATTGTCGTCTTGGGGCTCACCACCATGAGAGGTGGGGCGATCCATGCTATGTGAGCGTCGGGGTAATCGCCTCCGTGTGAGGACTTCGGGATGTCATATCCAAGTTGGGGGTGATGAGGTTCCACCCCATTTCTTGTCTATGTAGCTCATCTTCCTCCGCTACCATATCATCCACATCCGGGAAGCCGTGAACTCGGCACCTCTTCCTCGCACCTATAGCTTCCGTAATTTACGTTATGCGCTTCCGAGTTCATTAGGAAGTTTGTTGTGTCCGCTGTATCGACAAAGTGGTGTACGTCGGGTTAGGCAATGGAAAGGAGGCACCTTTCTTCTCGAGAAGAACCAAAGACATTGTCTTCACTCGCGATAAACCTCATGTGGTGCGTAGATGTCAAATTCACCCGAGTGCTTTGCCCGGATAGGCTCCAGGCCTCTAAATTCGATGTTGAAATGTCGGGCAATAGGGGTAATCGACCCCCTATAGAAATAGCACCACTTCCCCGCTTTGCTAAATGATCCACTTGCTCGATGAAGTATATGGTTTGTGTTGTAGGGTGTACTTGTTAAAGATACACCACAATAGATATAGTTCTCTCGATCGTCATTCCCCAATATTCTCTCTCGCAAAAACCGAGGCCGACGTGACTGTCAGATATACCGAACACCGATTCGGGATCCAAGAAGATTTTGCGGTGCGGGCCTCGTAGAGCATGGGACCCATTTCTCGGGCGTTTGGACAAGTAGGCGCCAAAAGTCGTATTGGTCATATCGATATATCGGTCGGAAAGGTGCGTCTGTGGGAACATCAAATATGGCGTTTAACTCTTCTGTGGATAATTGTCGCATCTCGTTCCCCAACTGAAATTCTACCCCAATGACCTCGCCACCTATATTTTTAATCATCTTTACTGTGCTCAAAAATTCGAGCGTGAATTTCTTGTAACTTGGCCATCTTCTCCTCATAAAAGTTGTCCAACCGACTCTGTCAAATAATCGTCATACATCCTCGTGTATCCCAAGAAATTTGGTGCAGTCATCATTGGCGTATTTTGAGGGACCCATCTGTCGAACGATGAGCTTATTCCATCGCTCTAGAGCATCCGCATTTGGTAGTACAACTCCAAAGGCCGCCGGGCTATCAGGTTGTATTTCCTGTGGTGGTTCCGCCCGGGGTCGTCGTCTCCGTCCTTGAGGGTTTTGTCGATTCGCCATTTCTTGTGAGTGAGTACTGAATAACGTGTATTAGCAACCCAAAACAAACCAAGTACAAGCACAATCATAATGAATGTAGGCAAATAAGTGATATGGGGCGTAATAGTTCTCATACGACAATTTGACTGTTCAAGTAAGCTCCATACAATCAATTCATGTGGCAAATATAGAGAACCATAATCTAATAGCCCTAACAATTAAAGTTCATGCCCAATTCATCAACAATTCATCCAAATTAGTCTCAATTCACATGCTCACAAGGTGTTTGATAATATGCCTTAAAGAAGAATTCATCCAAAACATAGCAAAAATACCAACACAAGCACCCAATACAATCCCTAATATGTAATTTTCAAGAAATTCACAAGAAAAAACGAAATTCTTACCGAAATTCTCGAAATGTAACAAAAGGGGGAAACTTGGAACCCTAGGTGCCTATCACCCAATTCGTCAATTCAAAGTCGAATTTGATGCACTTTGTTAATGTATTATGATGAGAGGATGGGTTATGTGCGCGAATTCGGAAGAAAATCGGAACTTTGGAGCAATGTGAAAGGAGTGGCGATTTTTCGTGTTGAAGGAGTATGAGTTTTTTTGAAGAAACAGAGTCTACCCAGCCTTTTTTACCTTCACGGGAGGACGACAAAGGCCGTGCGTGGGCGCACGGGTTGCCCGTAAGCGCCATGCCGTAGGGAATAAAAAAATTCATTCGTGCACGCACGGCCGCGTGCGTGGGACGCACGGTAGCCCGTGCGTATTGTCGTAGCTTCATTTGTTCCTCCCGGTGCGCACGGGTGGTGTGCTTAAGCACGGGTTACCGTGCGCCCCTCGGGCAAAGAATACTCGAGGCATTTTTTTCACACAAAACACACAAAATCGAAACACAACACCCACACAAAAATGAAATCCACACCAAAAACCATTGGGTTGCCTCCCAACAAGCACTATATTTAACGTCTTTAGCTCGACACCTGTTTGTTCCGTCACGGGTCTCGCAAGGTGATGGATGTCACCTCCTCTTGATTACCTCGGTGAAAGTAATGTTTAATCCGCTGACCGTTTACCATGAAAGTCTCACCGTCTTTTGTTAGCAATTCCACGACTCCGGGAGGATTCAATACTTTCTTTATCACGAATGACCCCGACCACCTAGACTTGAGTTTTCCAGGGAAAAATTTAAGGCGTGAATTATACAAGAGGACTGGTTCCCCTGGTAAAAACTCTCGTTTCTTGATCATTTTGTCGTGCCATCTCTTGGTTCTTTCTTTATAAATTTGGGAGTTCTCGTAAGCTTCATCCCGAAACTCTTCCATCTCATTTAAATGGAGCAACCTCTCCTCACCGGCCTTTTAAAAGTCCAGATTGAGTTTCTTGACCGCCCAAAATGCTTTGTGTTCCAACTCTACCGGCAAGTGGCACGATTTTCTGAAAACTAGTTGGTATGGGGATGTGCCAAACGGTGTCTTATATGCAGTCCGGTATGCCCATAGAGCATCATCCAATTTTAACGCCCAATCCTTTCGGTTAATGTGCACCGTCTTTTCAAGGATTTGTTTGATCTCCCGGTTGGCCACTTCTGCTTGCCCATTGGCTTGAGGATGGTATGCCAATGCAACTTTATGTTTCATCCCATATTTTGCCAACAAGTTGCTCATCAATTTATTTACAAAATGCGACCCTCCATCACTAATTAAAGCTCTTGGAGTGCCAAATCGAGTAAATATATTTTTCTTAAGGAACCGCATCACAACTTGAGCATCATTTGTTTTGGAAGGAATCGCTCTACCCAACGGGATACATACTCATGCAAGTAGAATATATTGATAGCTCAAGATGATGGAAATGGGCCCATAAAATCAATCCCCCACACATAGAACAATTCAACTTCGATTACATTTGTCATCGGCATCTCGTGTCTTCTCCGGGAAATGTTTCCCATTCGCCGACACTCACATTGTTGCACAAACAAATAACAATCGTTAAATAGAGTGGGCCAAGATAGCCCACTTTGCAATACCTTCATTTGCCGGTGCGAGTTGGGCCAAAAACATCCTCCCGGGAGGGTGCGGAATGACATGTTGTAAGACTCCCTCCCACTCTTCTTGAGGTACGCATCTTCTTATGATTTTGTCAGCGCACCTCTTAAAGAGTAAGGGGTCGTCCCACATGTAGAACTTTACATCATGTAAGAACTTCTTCTTTTGATAGGGCGATAGATCCGAGGCAACACTCCGCGCCCAAATAGTTGACAAAATCCGCATACCACGGAAATTTCACCTCGAGCATGAGTAATCGTTCATCAGGAAATTCTTCCTTTATCAATTCCGTGCTTCTTTGCGCTCCCTCTTGATTTTCAATTCGAGATAAGTGGTCTGCTACCACATTCTCACATCCCTTCCGGTCCTTGATTTCCACATCAAACTCTTGCAATAATAAGATCCACCGAATCAACCTTGGTTTTGCATCCTTCTTATCAAAAAGGTATTTGATGGTCGCATGGTCGATGTGAACAATCGCTTTTCGCCCCAATCAAGTATGATCGGAATTTATCAAATGGGAAAACAATCGCCAACATTCCTTCTTGGTAGTGGTGTAATTCTGTTGAGCACTATCCAACGTTCTACTAGCATAGTAGATGGATCTAAATAATTTTTCCCTCTTTTGACCGAGAACAGCCCCTACCACAAAATCGCTCGCATCACACATCAATTCAAATGGTTGACTCCAATCTGGGGCGACAAGAATAGGTGCGGTCACCAATGCCTTCTTCAAAGTTTCAAACGCCCGCAAACAATCATTGGAAAAATTGAAAGCAAAGATCTTTTTCTAACAATTGGCTCAAAGGCTTAGAAATTTTAGAAAAGTCACGGATAAACCTTCTATATAATCCGGCATGGCCCAAGAAGCTCCGAATGGCTTTTTCGTTTGTAGGAGGTGGTAATTTCTCGATCGCTACAATCTTCGCCCGATCTACTTCCAAACCCGCAGCAGAGACTCGATGACCAAGTACAATACCATCGCGTACCACAAAATGGCACTTTTCCCAATTGAGTACAAGATTGGTCTCTTCACATCACCGTAAGACTAAGGAAAGATTGTGAAGATAATTATCAAAAGAGTCACCAAACACGTAAAAATCGCCCATGAACACCTCCATAACTTTTTCAATAAGATCGTGAAATATAGCCATCAAACAACGCTAAACGTGGCGGGCGCATTACATAAACCAAATGGCATGCGATTTAAATGCAAATGTACCATAAGGACATGTAAATGTCGCTTTTTCCTGGTCTTCCGGGCAATCATGATTTGATTGTACCTTAATAACCATCTAAAAAGCAATAATAATCATAACCTCGCTAGACGATCCAACATCATATCGATAAATGGGAGAGGGAAATGATCTTTTCGAGTGGCATCATTAAGTTTTCTATAATCAATGCATATTCGCCACCCTAAGAACAATTCTAGTAGCAATCAGCTTCTTCATTTTCATTTTGCACGATCAATTACCCCCTTTTTTCGGCACCACTTGTACGGACTTACCCATGAACTATCGATATAACATAAATGATCCCAAAGATCTAACCATTTCAACACTTCCTTCCTAACCACGCCTTGCATGATAGGGTTTAGTCATCTTTGGTTTTGCAATCGATGGTTTATAAACATCTTCCATCTGAATTTTATGCATTACAATGAATGGACTTATGCCTTTTAAATCAGCTTATAGACCATCCGAGTGCCGACTTATGATTTCTTAAAACCCATAACAATTTATCAAGTTGAGTAGGAGTGAGAAGAGATGAAATGATTACCGGATTTGCATTATTTGCCCAAGGAATGCATATTTGAGGTGTTCGGGTAATTGCTTGAGTTCCGAGTCGATGTTTTGTTTGCAGTCACGCACGGGTTGCCCGTGCTCAGGCACATGGGTCGTGCGTGATCCCCTGCCCTCAATTTTCACTTCGCAACACGCACAAGTTGCCTGTGCGTGGACGCACGGTCGTGTGCCTTTCGGATTCTCAACTTTTGCTTCGGCATCACGCACGGTCATGCATTTCAGTAGGTTCCGATCCCATATTTTTGTCTTTACGTTCTCACCTCTTGCGCTCCTAGGTAGTTCCTACATATGATCTAAGGCACAAACATAGTCGTACAAATCTTGGTTATCAAAATCAAGCACAACACTCGACATTGAGCACGAGTGGGTTAGACCAAATTCCAAATCATCTCGTAGACAATGCATGATCAACATAATCCTCAATGCATGAACTAACTATATCTAAAAATGACAATGCTCCACCGTATCATGAAATTTCATCGCCTTATATATAGAAAATAAAACGTGCTCATCATTAACACGTAAAGTGAGCTCTCCTTTTTGTACATCTATTAAGGCTTTACCGGTAGAGCTAGAAATGGACGCCCAAGTATCGGGGAACGTCACGATCTTCTTCCATATCAAGAACCAAGAAATTCACAGGAATATAAATTTATCAACTTTTACCAAAGACGTCTTCTATAATTCCTTTGGGTAAGTAAGTGATCGGTCCGCAAGTTTCAATGTTACCGTGGTTGGCTTCACTTCGCCTAGCCCAAGCTTCCCGAAAATGGACAAAGGCATCAAATTAATACTTGCCCCTAAATCACACAACGCTTTATTAAAGAAGTTACCACCAATAGCACAAGGGATAGTGAAACTCCCGGATCTTTCGTTTTTGTGGTAACTTTCTTTCGATTATCGCGCTACATTCTTCCGTTAAATTCACCGTTTCAAAGCTTGTCATCTTCCTCTTTTTCGACATAACATCCTTAAGAAATTTTGCGTAATTTGGCATTTACTCTAGTGCGTCCCAAAAGGAATGTTAATGTGCAATTTCTTAAATATATCAAGGAATTTTGCAAATTGATCATCAAGCTTTTTCTTTTGAAATCTTTGAGGGAAGGGAGGAGAGATAGGCAATTTAGATATATTAGAGTTAGACGATGATTTAAGCTTCTCACCTGTTTGTTCCTCCTCTTGTCTCTCTTTTTCCCATTGACTTCAACACTATCTTTCATTACCGATTCAACATCTCCCGCATTGGATGATTCACCCAAATTTTTCAGATTTCCGACTTTTCTTTAGGCCCTCATATTCCATACCGCTTCTTAATCAATAGCCTTGCATTGCTCCTTAGGATTAACTTCTCGTGTTACTCGGAAATTGACCTTTTGATGTTTCCCACCAACAATTGTAGCCAATTGGCCCACTTGAGTTTCAAGATTCTTTATCGAACTTGTCATTTGGGTCATTTGTAGCTCCACCTTGTCCATCCTAGAATCTTGTCTAGCTTAAGCGACTCCCCGTGTCACTCATGAATGCATTTGATTGATTTATGAACGACGTGAGTGCATCTTCCAACGATGATTTGCCTTTCTACATTAGCACCCTCATTTGATGCATTAAATCCCGGTGGTGGTTGCAACACATTCTTTGTATTGGCGTAGGAAAAATTTCATGGTTTCTCAATCCCGGATGGTAGTGTGTTGGGTTTGAATTGTTCCGTAAATTGTTGAAATTCCGGTTATTCACATAACTGACCTCTTCCATCGGGTATAAAAGAGCCTCACTACCCGTGCTCGCGCTTGCTTCTGGCCCTTTTGTCAAAACACTCAATTGAGTTGTCAAAGCCGCCACTTGTGCTGTTAATGCTTTAATCGGGTCTGATCGAGATTTCGGCTACTCGTTGTACATTGGATCTTTCAGACGCCACCGTAATCTGTTCATAGCCATTTGTTCAAGAAGGTTCAAGGCGTCTTGTGGAAATCTTGCCAACAAAGGCCCTCGTTTGCCCCATTAAACCATTATAGAAGAAACATAACTGTTGATCCTCCGGGAACCCATGTTGTGGACATCTTCGTAACAAATCCCGAAATCTTTCCCAAGCCTCATACAAAGGCTCGGAATCAAACTTTCGGAATTGAGTGATTTCGCTTTTGAGCTGCAAAGTTTTGCTCGGTGGAAAGAATTTAAACAAGAACTTTTGACTCAGATCGTCCCATGTGCTCACACTTCCTTGCGTCAAAGTGCCCAACCAATTCCTCGCCTTATCCCTTAAAGAGAAAGGGAATAGGCGTAATCTTATGGCATCATCCGAAACTCCATTCATTTTTATTGTATTGCATATTTGGATGAAATGTGCAAGGTGAGAATTAGGATCTTCTGGGCCAGAAACCCCAAACCGGTTCTATTGTACCATGTTGATCAGGGCCGGTTTAAGCTCGAAGTTGTTGGCATTTATCGGTATATGAGCAATACCACCATAATTACGATTCGTTTGAGGTCGAAAGTAATCACGGATAGCTTGCTGTGGAGCCGGTAGTGGTAACTCGTTGATCCCATTGTTACCTCTATTTTCTTCGCTCACGCCCCCATATTTCGATTCTCGTTGTCTTTCAGCCCCGTCTAGTAGTTGCACTAATTCTCCTTGCGAAAGCCTCAACCTCCCAGATGAGCAAGATTAAATCTCCTCGCCCAGAGCGTGTGTTCATGCACTACCGGACCAAACTAAAAGAAACAAGTCAAATAATGAAGGATTTAAGTTAACTAAAAATTTTGAGGAAAAAAAATGTCTAAATTACGAATAATTCTATCTATAGCAATATTAGCACCAAAAATTGTATTAGTCCCCGGCAACGGCGCCAAAAACTTGTTCGCCTTTATTTTTAGCTCACCGCAAGTGTACGGTGTACGTTATAGAAAAGGGTAGCAAGGTCGTATCCACGGAGACTAATAAATTTATGTACTAAGTATTGAACTAAGATAGCTTTATTTTTATTTAGACGATCGTAATTTGATGATTGTTGTTGAGAGATTAAGACAATCTAGACTACTAAAACACAAGATTAAGATAATATAAATGATAGAAGTATCAAGATGGTGAAATGGATTTCCGAGTTAAGGTTTCGATTAATAACCCTCTTGTTGTCCGATTTAATCAAAGCCAAGTTATTATCAATATTCCTATAAGATGATCACAAAGATATTTTATCCTCCCTCTCGAGATGCATATAAAACGTAGATTGAAGTACTTATGCTAGCATCTCTACTCAACATGAAGTATTCAACTCCCAAAAGTTCAAAAGATCAACATCCTCACAAATATTTACAAACCTCTCGATTCATGCAAATATTTGTGTCAATTACTCAAGATCTAATATTGAAACTCATCTCTCGAATTATGAATCAATATATCAAACAAGTTAAATCATTGATCAAGTGATAAAACAAGAATAAGCTCGAAGTACTCAAATAGGCTTCAAGATAATAATTTCAACTAAGATTAAAACATCCAACAATAGTTCATTAATCTACTTCCAAAACCCGGAAATCTAAAGAGTTTAGCTACACATGATTTCTAAACAACTCATAGAAAAATTGTTCATAGCCATGACAACTAAAAATGAAAGATGAAAACTACAAGAGAAGCAAGAAAAACTTAGGAAAGTCGACAATCTCTCGATGTATCTCCGTTCCTTGAGCTCCGATGCAACCCGATTGTCTCTTTGATGTCCTCTTCCAAGAATATACCTTTGTCTTGTGTTGTAGATCCCAAAATGTCAGAATCCCCCTGGTGTGCGCCAAAAAGTGCTTTTATACCCCTCGAAAGTCTAGGGCATTTCTTTGTCAAAAATATCAAGATAAACAGGACGCACGGTTTGTGCGTGGACGCACGGGTTACCCGTGCGTCTTCCCGAAACCAAAATCTGTTTCTCATAACCCGCGTCTTCCGAAACCAAAATCTATTTCTCACCAACAGCACGGGCCATGCGGCCGATGCACGGGTAGCCCGTGCGTATTGCCGTAGGAGCTTTCCTTGTCTTCGCTAAGACGGGTGGTGTGTGTACGCACGGCTACTGTGCGCATTGTCGTACCTTCGTAAACTTGTTCCCTGTGGGCGCACAGTGGTGCTCAGCGCGCGCCCTACCGTCGCGTCTTCCAAGAAATACTCCGAAAAATAGTAAAAATATTTTAAACCGATCGGGAGTATTAGGACAACATTCAGGGGACATTGTTTTGATGTAAAAACACATTGACATAAAATTATTAAAAGCGTTGTCCAATTTAGTTGAAAATAACTTGAAGAAATACTCCGGAAATATTAAAACCATTTTAAATCATTTAGGAGTATTTGGACAACCTTTAAAAATATTGTTTTGGTGTAAAAACAACATCATCAAAATCATGATAAAACCATTTCTCAAACAATCTCCCCCTTTTTGATGATTACAAACCAAAACAATTCAACAAGGCCGATTTTGAAAACAAAACAATTTTGAGAGGCTATTTTGAAAAAAAAACAAGTTTTCCGGTCAAAAATAAATATCCGTTGAGAGCGACAACATTTCGCGCAATATAAACACAAGGATGGGAGTAGAGATATTCAAACACATATAGCAAATGCTCCCCTATCAACATGCACAACAAGAGTAATATAGAAGCAACTTCAACATAAGCTAAAATCTTAGCTTTTCAATATTGAGCTTAAGTATCAAAACTTAAAAGCTTCCTCTGTCAAAGAGACATCATTAGAAACGTATATGAGTCCATACTACAACCAATGGACTAAGAAACATATACAACCATAATACACCAAGAGTGGACAAAAATGATCCACAACTTATGGCTTTTAATAGCCACTTACTTATAGCTTCTTTTCATTGAGCTTATCTTAGCTTCTTTGAGCTAACGAGCTTATAACCTATTTCTCCCCTTTGGAATCATCAAAAAGAATGTTAGCACGATAAATACATCATATATTCATATCAAAGTGCGCAACTAAACCGATGTATCGAGCTATTTGAACATTGAAGCTTATAAACCAAATAGGAGGGAAAAGTCGAATCATACGACTTGTAAAAGCTAATGAAAACTCATTTGATAAGCAAAACATGATCTCTATAAATATATAAGACTTTTGAAATCGAGAGAATCATGTAGGTGATGAATTTTTCATTGAAACATTTTATCGAACACTGGCGGGCGTCAAAAATTGAATAAGATATATATAGCCCTTGTAAATAGAATCAAGCCAAGTTTTTCATCACCAAATGCGATTTAATAAATATCATTCATCAACAATCAATAATCTCATCACATACATATATAATTTGCATCAAGAAATAGACATTTAAACCAAGTTCTCAAGGTTTCAACCCAATTGAGCTAAAGAGAGTGAAATTCTTACCATTCGACGGTAAAGATGAGCAAGTGATGATGATAATAGAGCTAGACAATCCCCAAAGTATGAATTTTATGCAACAAAACACATTTGAAGTGAATTGTGTGATGAAATTTGCAAAGGGGATGAAAAATGAACAAAAAAGCCAAAAATGCTAAGTCTGGAAAACAGAACCATTTTTAACCAAAAAATCCTTTTGGCGACCGGTCATGGGCAAGGGCGACCGGCCGAGCTTGTGGGCGACGGTCGGCCGCCCCGGCAGCCCCCACTTTGGGATTGTTTTGAAACCGAAATTTGATACAAAAATCCGATTTTTCGCCCCTAAGTTTTAAAAACGTGCAAAATGCATACGTAGACCTCATTCAATATACATTATGTCATAATCAAGCTCGAAATGAGGTAAAATACTCAGCGGTTAATGATCAAAAAGTTCGCGAGTTATCCTTGAGACGAAATTAAACACATCTCAAGTTTTTGTTAAAAATCGCAATCCCTTAAAAAATATATCGAATCTCAATATGTTTAGTTTGATTATGATTTAACCAAATTTTGAATACGAATAATCGTATCATAGATACCGAACTTGTTATCCCGAAAAATAAGAATGTTTTAAAGCTTTGGATACAACAAGTCATAAGAAGAAGTGCCTTTCAAATATTTGAAAATTTCTTTTAATGGCACTTTAATGAGATTCGTTGGGATAGTTTTTGAAGTTGAGCATATAGACATAAGGCATATGGAATGTCGAATCTATGGAATAATACAGAAAACATACCTCGAATTTGTTTGTCGACCGACATGCCTTTCTCAACCTTTGTCAATCTTTAGCCATAGAGGTTGAGATAGTTCTTCTTTCTTCAATGCCTAACTCCTTCAAGAGTTCTTTTGAAATATAACCATCTTTCTTGGCATTGAATAATTTGAAGTCCAAGCAATAAATTGAGCTCCCCATCATGCTCAACTCAAGCTCACCTAGTATCAACTTAGAAAAACATATCTTGCACAAATATTCATTAGTAGCACCAAAAATATTCTCATAAATATGCACAAGTAAACAATCTTGCCCTTTTTCAAAAACAAAGAGAGTAGTATCAACTTTACCTTTTGTAAAAACATTTAGCAAAAAATAGCTAAGTATATCATACCATACACGAGGTACTTGTTTTTAACCATACAAGGCCTTTAATAAAAACATTTGGCCTAGAAAAGTTTTAAACCCCGGAGGTTGTTTTACATAGACTTCTTCTTGAATAAAACCATTTAGAAAATAGGATTGAACATCCATTTGGTAAAGCTTGAAATTTTCTTAAAATAAGAATGTGCAAATAAGATGCAAATAGCTACTAAATGTGCTATGAGAGCAAATGTTACATCAAAATCAATTACCTTCTTCTTGAAAATACCTTCGAGCTACTAACATCGCCTTTAGTTCGACCAATGTTGCCTTGGTCATCGAGTTTGTTCCGGAATACCATTTTTGTCTACTTCATTACTATCATCATATGGCATCCAATTGGTCTAAGGTGTTCACAATAGAACATATACATCCAAATATTTTGAGGTAACCAATATTTGGAGTACTTCATTTCTCATCTACACAACTTAACAAACTCATTAACGACATCGCTTATATGAGCAAGAAAAATAGCCCAAGTGTAAAAACATGCCTCAATCATCAATCACAAAATATCTTGCATAAGAGCATAATAGAAATAGACACTATATATATAGACCATGAAGCAAGAAACACATACTATGCATTTAGAATATCATCAAGAGTCTAATAAATCATGCAAGTTCAAATAAGCTTAAGAAAGCTACAAAGGTCTCTTTCGAAATTTGAAAATCCGATAGCATATAGTTGAGACCTCATTTAAAAGAAGTATTTGAACAAGAGTTGACAAAGCAAATATGTGCAATCAAATATCAAATAGTGCCTTTCAAAAAGTCTAAAAATCCTCTTAATGGCACTTGTATGAAATACTATGAAAAGCAAGCACATAGGCACATGGCAAAACATATATCGAGTCTATAAGAGTAAGACTAACACAAGTAAACGTACTCGATAGTTTATGTCTTTTTTGACAAATAATGACGTAGATGGCCATTTGTGAAAAAATGTAAATCCTACACAACCAGAAACAAATCTAGCACAAATCATAATGATAAAAGTGTAGGTTAAGAGATATCACAAGTTAGCTCATGCCATAAAAATCCATAAGAGATGATAAAACACTTTAGTCTACAAAAATGCACAAGAGTTTTAAAAACATCATATAAGGTCTTCTTTTCAAAATATTTTAAAACCACAAATATATATTGAAGACCTTAATTTTAAAATAAGTATATGAAAACTCATTTTGCAAATAAGACACAAATAAAAACATGCATAATAGACAAATAAAATGCATATTTAAATAGGGAGATACGGGTTACCGATACGCCATTTCCATGGGTTGTGTCGTTCCCATTGTTGATGATATCTTCCTTGAGAAGTTATTTTGTTGATGATGACTTATTTGATTACTCCATTTCCAAGGTTTGTTACCTTCCCATTGTTGATAGTCTCTTCCTCTTTGAAAATCATCGTTGATGATGTCTTTGCCATTTCCAAGGATCGAGTTTTTCCCATTTTTTATTATACCCTCTTCTTGAAATTGACTTTCATGATGTCTTCTTCTTTGATCAAATGAAATGGTCATTTGATGTCTTCTTGGCGGTATGAATTTTCTTCGATTATTATTTATTTGGGTACCTAATATGACATTGTTTTGTGGTACCCTCATGTGTTTGGGTCCTTTGGGATTAGCTTTGAGACTTTTAGGTCTCCAACAATAATTAGAGCTATTTCTAGCCCGACAAGAATTAACCGTATGACCCTTTTTACCGCAATAAAAACAAGTAACAATTTTAGGAGCATAATGACCATCATACATAGGAACTTGATTCTTTTTCATATCATTAATAACATTAGGCTTATGATCAAGTCCTTTATCACAATTATGAATATCAACAATATTAGGCATTTTATTGGTACTCAAGTTGATTTTAATAAATCCTTTTTCATGCAATTCAAATTCTCAACAAGAGTACTATTTTCTTTCTCAAGGTTTCTAACCTTATCAACTATCAAGTGTGATGGTGTGAACACATGATAGTGATTCATAGGAAGTAAATAAACTATTCTTATCATTTTTCAAAGCAATGAATTCCTTTTTCAAATTTTTGTATTTAACAAGTAAGCCTTGAATTCATTTTGTAGTTCATCAAAATCATTTTGCAAATCACTATAATTATTTTGTATAACAATATCATAGGAAGTAGAGGGTTTAAGACATACCTCGTTTTCTTCTTCGATGCCCATGAGGCATTGTTCAACTTCTTCATCATGGGAGGTTGTGGAAGGCTCATCCCATGTTGTTGGATTTGATGTTGTATCCATTTGTGAAGTAGATGCTTTTGAGTTGCTCCTTTGATTTGCATATACTTCATAGATGGCTTCTAATTTTTGCCATACTTCATGTGCCGATCGAATACCTACAACATGATCCAATTCCAAAGTAGTAAGTGAACAATACAAAATATTAATAGCTTTACCATTTAAGGAGATGATTCTCTTCTCTTCATCATTGAGCTCTTTGAAGCCTTAAGAGATGTGTGGTGTATTCTTCGTCGGAATGGATTCTCCATTGATGACGGTATTCCAAATATCGAACCCACAACTTTGTAAATAGCATTTCATTATTTCTTTCCAAAATATAAAATTTTTGGAATCAAATAGTAGTGGCTTGGTGGGGAGGTGCCGGTAGGATGAGCTTCGTTCAGAGTCGACGATCATTCCTCTTCACTCGCGGTGTGAAACGAGCTTGCCAAAGAGTATGGCTTTGATACCACTTGTAAGTCCAAGCGGCCACGATAATCTGTGAGAGGGGGTGAATAGATTATCTCCATCTTTTCGATTTTACCCTCTTTTTGGAACCGAATGCTCAAAGACAATAATTAAGGTGCGGAATATAAACAACACACGCCGATTTATAGAGGTTCAACCCACCTAGGGCCTAATCCTCTACCACCCCAAAGTATATCCCGGATGGATTTCAAAAAAAAAAATAAGATTTTATTAATTACCAAAATTAATACAACACCAACTTACAACAACACCTTGAAGAGCACCACACTCTTCTTCAACACCACCTTTGAGATTACCACAATCTCTCTTGAAGATTACCACAATCTCCAACGGCACCTTGTGAAGATTACCACAATCTTCAACCTTGAATAATACCAAATTCTTCAACACCTCAACAAGAAGATTACCACAATCTTCTTACACCTAACACCTAGATTACCCAAGTGTGTTCTTACCACAAGAACACTCACAAGGATATCTTGTGTTGAATGATAACTCAAATTCAAGATTACAACTCGATAATTGATAATACAATAGAGTGCAAGTGTAATCAAGAAAAGCCTAGACCTCAAGAATGTGAAAGTGAATAGCTAGACAAATTACAACAAGAAATAAGACAATGTAAGAACAAGTGTATTCTTGAGTTTATCTTGTTGTGTTGTAGTTTTCTCTCTTATTGTGTTGCTTCAATTCTTCCTCTATTTATAAAAGATGTCTTGTACAAGATAGGCTCCTCTTGGGGACAAGAATTCTCAGAAAAATACCAAGACAATTGAAGAAAAGAGTCTGTTAGAAATCAACCCCTCAAATTAAGGAAAAGTTATCTACAAACTCAACGGATGTTTTGTTGTCAAAAGAGGGGTTCGATCGGTCGCAGAGATAAGTTGAAATTGAATTCTCTCAGGAATTTACACTGGGGAACCGGTCGTTAGGGTGCGACCGGCCGCCCTATGTGTGACCGGTTGAGGGAACAATTTTGATAAACAAGATGAGTCGTTTTCTTCGGGGGTACATTCGTGTACTGGGCCGCCCAGTGGGTCGACCGGTCGCCCTACCGGTCACCCCTGTGGCTGACTGGTCACCCTCCCTATTTCCCAAACCGTCCTGCTTTGCTTCAATACTCAACTCAGTGCACGGGTTGCCCTATAGGCGCACCGGTCGAGTTCGAAACAAATGTGTTGTCCAATTTTTAATCAAAAATAAACTCCAAGAAATACTCCCAAAAATAGTAAAAATATTTTAAACCGGTCGGGAGTATTAGGACAACATTCGGGGACATTGTTTTGATGTAAAAACACATTGACATAAAATCATTAAAAGCGTTGTCCAATTTAGTCGAATATAAACATGAAGAAATACTCCGGAAATATTAAAACCATTTTAAATCATTTAGAGTATTTGGACAACCTTTAAAAACATTATTTTGGTGTAAAAACAACATCATCAAAATCATGATAAAACCATTTATCAAACACTTTATTTTTGTTTTTGGGCCGAGACGGTGTTTTGTTAATCATGGCTAAAAGTCAGAAAAAATGAACAACGCGTCGAGTCGGTTTGTATACATAATCTCGATTTTATTGTATAGTTAGACATAGTTCACGTATAGGTAGTTTGATTTTATTATATAGTTAGACATAGTTTTCTTCAGTATAGGTAGTCCGATTTTGTTGTACAGCTTAGACATAGTTTATTGTATACATAGCTTGATTTTATTGTATAATTAGACACATTTTCTCGTATAATAATTTAGTTAATTGATTTGTGTCTATTAGTTGTTGATTTTTTTAATTATTGTCATTTGGTATACCGTAATTATTGGTCTGCCCGAAATAATCTTGTTAATTGATTCCGTAATTCACGGTCCCCACATATTTTTGTTTGACAATTGTAATACGCAAAGACAAATATGTTAAATATACAAAGATAATAGTGTTAAATATACATTAAATATATGTTAAATATATAGATCATAGACAATAACGAGAGTGATTTTTCTCTCTACAACTCGATTTACTTAATCCACGGTCCCCACATGTTAATGAGCGTGATGCTCTCTCTCTATTATTGATTCCTTAATTCACGGTCCCCACATGTTATTGTTTTGACTATTTTAAAATGCAAGAAATTATGTTAAACATACATTAAAATAGTGTTAAGTATACAACCAATATATGATAAGTGTACAAAGATATCGCATTGGCAGAAAGCACATGCGTGATTTTTTCTCTCCAGCCGCGATTTTCTCGCGATTTTCTCTCTCCCCACGTGATTTTCTCTCTCCTAATAATCGATTCCATATTTGGATGGTCCCCACATGTTTGTTTTGACAATTATACCCTTATTTTGCATTAATTAAATGTTTAATATAATTTTAACCCTATTTATCTTAGCCATTGATATAGATAAGGGAGGGTTGAGATGAGTCCACACTGCCTCACTATAATATATGGTCTCATTTTAACATCCCCTATATATATATATATATATATATATATATATATATATATATATATATGCACACATATAAAAAGTAAATACAAGTACAAATGTTTAATAGTTAAAACACTATGGTTAAGAATACCTTATTTTCTAGTTGAATATGAGAGCAGTGGCAGTAGATGGATTGATGATGCAGCCTGCAGATTGCCGATATGAATTATGAAATGGAAGATTTTTAATTTTGAGTTTTTCAGAATGCTAACAATGAACAGACTGATGGAATTTTAAATTTCATGGATTGTGTTTATACTTTTAGAGTCCTAGGTTTTGTAATTTACTAGTCATGAAATATGCAATTGCCTATTTTATTATATTTCCCTTCAAATTTTGTAATAAACAAAGAAAGTTTCTCTAATCTAAACAAAAACACAAAAAAATCGGGTTAAAGTGGTTCGCCAGTTTTTGGGTTTAGTTCGGTTTTTACCCGTGGCAACGGTTTTTTAGCCACCGGTCTAAATATATAACCGACCGAACTCGAGATCGGTTCCGGTTAAACCGATCGGACCGGCCGGCCGTCCCGTTTAATAACATTGCCACTAAAGTGGTTTCTCATTTTGTTTTTCTTTTCTGAGTGGATTTATGTACCTAAAAATCCATATCAAGTGTGTTTTCAAACATACTCTTAATAAACATTTTTTTACTATTTTATTTACTCTCTCCCTCTTGAACATGCTTATTCAAGAGTTTCTGCGGATGGGATAGTCTACCAAAACCGTATTCTATCTCATATTCCTACTGTACGTATGATTGCCAAGTATATAACACTTACCATATTAATGTTAGCAAAATTTGCAAAAATATGGATTAATCAGTACAGTTTATAAATCGGAAAAATTACAGAAGCAGATTAAATTACAAATTGCAGTAAATAAAATTGCATAAACAGAAGCAGATTAAATTACAAATTGCAGAAGATAAAATTGCATAAACTGAAATTACAAAATGACAATAAGAAGAAATGACCGTTTTGGACACACTATCCTTATACTCGGGATAAGACGGGAAAAACCTGATTACCTTATACCCGATTTAATGCCTGAAATGTTTACCGATATGCAATAGGAAGCCAAAGAAAGCAAGAACAATATGCAGAAAATATCGGATGCAAGTGTTTAGTATGTTTTTTCATTGCTGGAAACTCAGCTATTTTTATAAAGCTAATAAAACATCTCGATAAATTAAATCGATTGTTGTTACAAACATTAATCAAGGGTTATAGGTATTAATTATTTGTTGTTACAGATTCTTTTAAATTCAAAAAAATCTGTTATTTTATTTTAAATTCGAAAATTAAAAAAATCTGCAAAATATAGACTAGAGCCAATTTTTCCTTTAAAATCACGGGTTTAGAGCTAATTTTTGAATGTCATCTTGTTTCCGTTTCATGTGTTTTCAAGCCAACTTGCCAATGTCATCTACTCGCCTTTTTCTAGCAAATCTGTTATTTCGAATAATATATTATTTAATTATGGGCCATTAGATAATTAAACAATATATTGTTGTTACCTAGCAAACCTGTCATTTCCAATTTATTGCATTATGTAATTTTGAAATTAATTATTTAATTTCCCATAATTATTAATTGTTGTTGGGTGAAAAACACTATTAAGCGACTCGTGAGGCCTATATTATTGCTTATGACTCATGAGGCTCAACTCATTACATTAAACCCATGAAGTTCATCATCCCATGTATAAATAGTCACTTTATATTCATTTGTAAGTAATCTGAAAATTAACTACATAATTAATTCCTTTGCTTTTGGGATTATGCATTGGATAGTTCCGACCACAAGATCACCACCGCTATTGGAGTTCCTTGACTCTAGGATTTGGATCAATTAACTTGACTTAGAGTGATATGTACTTTTAAGCACCATCATTCATTTTAACCAACTACAAAAACATGCATCTAAACGATTATAAATGTTAAACGGGTTGGCCCTAGCCTAATAGGCCGTTCTAATGGGCTTCGGGCTAAACGGGCTAGCATATTGTGAACCTAGCCTTAACCCTAGCGGGTTTTCGGGTTAAATGTACCACTATCAGGCTATAAGTCAAAAAAATTAAAAATTATATATTTAAATCTAAAAATTTAAACTCGAACATATACAACATTTAAGTTTAACATGTTAAGTTAAAGTATTCATTATAAAAAATCTTGCATAGTTTATAATTATATTGCATGCATTAACATAATTATAAAATTATAAATATTCCATGATCTAAATATTAAAAATAAAACTCGTAATATAAAAGATACCATTATATAATATATACCCATATAAAATGAAAAAAATGTTTAAAAAAATTCATATGACTATAAGCCATAGTTTTAAAAATTATATATTTAAACCTATTAAAGATGAGGAGATGTGAGTTTTAAAAATATATTTAGTAATAGGCAATATGTAATAAAATAGATTAATAATATTAGAATTATATTTATTTAAAAAAAAATTGGCGGGCTAGTCCTAACGGGTCTCGGGCTAAACGATCCGGGCCAAAATAATTCGGTTCTAACCCTCTTTTTCCGGTTTAAACGGTCCGGGCCACGGCTACGGCCCGTTTAACATCTCTATATACGAGTGTCCATCTATGTTCTAATTTTTCGACAACATAACAGCAAGTAGATGGATAATGTTGGCAGGTCTATTTTTTTTTTTTTTTTTTTTGAGTGGAGTTGGCAGGTCTAATTTAGAATACTCTTAACATAAAAATTCATTGTGTTTTCCCATCAAAAAAAAAAAATTCATTGTGTTGTGTGAGCAGAAAGCCAAAGTAATAGGACCACCATGTTTTCACACCGAATAGCAAAGTGGAAGGTATGAAATCTCTTACCTAAATACATTGCTAATTGGACATGCTTGTCAAATAAAAGGTCCCATCCCATGCATCCCCTTCCTATTCAGCAAGAACCGAAATTCTGTCTCCAGCTTCATTCATACAAATCCCACTCGAATTTGACCATTCTCATCCGCAAATAAGTTGAAAGATTTCATACCTGAGCTAAAATGATAAGTGTCAAGCGACTCATCAACATGGCCAAAAATGGCAGAAATTTGCAGCCCTCCAACGCAAAAGAATCTCGTTTCCAAGAAACAATTATTGCAATAAATCAGACAAGGGACACTTTGCAATCTACACTGCTGATCATAGGCGATTTGTCGTTCCGTTGTCTTATCTTAACAATTCGATATTCAGACAGCTATTGAAGATGTCCGAAGAGGAATATGGGCTGCCGAGTGATGGGCCTATTGTGTTGCCATGCGATTCACTCTTCATGGATTATGCTATCTGCTTGATACGACAAGGTGGAGCTGGAGATTTGCAAGAAGCTTTTTTTAAGTCGGTTGCTAGAAGCTGCTGCTCGTCATCGTGTTTGTATGAAGGACATATGAATCATCAGCTGCTGCTTGTACATTGACTTGGCTGCAATAACACATGAAAAATAGTTGAGACATTTTCGAAGTCAATGAGTGGTTAAGCATATATAGTTAACCCCTGGCTTTGAACCTCTAATTATATGATCATTCAATGTCTCTCTTGGGAAACAATAAACAAAAATCTGTTATTTTCCGTACATTTGCTTCTGTAAGGGACTTTTATCTGTGCCTTAAAAAGAAAAAAAGAAAAATTAATCTGCAGAATACAATTCTCTCTCGTAATATCAACCCAATATAATTTTGTATTTATCTCAAAATTGGATAATTGAGAGAATATTTTTAAAAATTTATGTTCCTTTGTGTTATAAACTAGTATAAGGTTTTTTTAAATGCAAAGAATATGAAAAGATAAAAATTCATCTAAGAAGTACATGAAATATAAAATGGAGGTCTGGCATTTAAGAAGTTTCTGGGCTTTAATTTTATTAAACACAGAGTTAGCTTAGAAAGGTTGGATTATGAGATCTTGTTTAAATCACAATAA
The DNA here is from genome assembly GCA_016081115.2 of Rehmannia glutinosa. Classification (NCBI taxonomy): domain Eukaryota; kingdom Viridiplantae; phylum Streptophyta; class Magnoliopsida; order Lamiales; family Orobanchaceae; genus Rehmannia; species Rehmannia glutinosa. The sequence continues at coordinate 120,623 of JABTTQ020002894.1, forward strand.
CTTTCTGAGATATATATTTCCGTACCAAGTTAATAGGCCACAGTGCTTCCAAGCTAACTGTAAATCAATACTATGTTTCTTATTCTAGGTTGAAACAAAAAACAGGACAGGCTACCTTTGCCATGCAAAGCTACCATATACACAAGCCAATCAATGTTTCACAGCCAATATTTTGAATTAGAATTGAATTTCTGTCTCCAGGCTCAATCGTATAAATGTTGGAATTGGTCTTTGATAAATGGGGTGTTGACCCGATTTTGACCAATTAATTAAGTGGTTTCCATTTGTGAAAAATGGAATTAAATTATTTAAATTCTACTAAGAGAGTAGATGAGGATAGCATTTGAAATTTCTCAAACCGATTCGGGTGAATGAGAAATTAATGCTAGAAGTTAGCCACTTAATACAAATAAATGGTATGGAAAATGGAAAATGTGGGGAGGAGAGATGCTCCATCCCACATAGGAAAAAGGAGGTAAAGTTGCACACTTTATTTATCCTAAGTTGGACAAATGGGTTTGGGCCCTTGGGGGCACCAAGTTTTTAAAGGGGAGAGGACCTACATGCTTGTGGGTTTGGTCAGCACACACGCACACGCGCCGCCCCGGCCGGTCCGGCCCGGTCGGTCGTGGGTCGTGGGCTTGGACTTGGGCTTGGGCTTGGGCTTCAAGGTCCGAGAGTCTGCGCGCTACACGCACGCGCGGGAGCACGCCCGTGCGGCCTGGGTCGTCTTTGGGTCCGAAGTGTTGCGCCCGCACGCACGGGTAAGAGCACGGCCGTGCGCCTGGTCGTGCTCTCTCGCGCAAGTGCGTCTGCTCATGCAAAAGGTGTCTTTTCGAGCCAAAAGACATGTTATTTCCATACTGGGCGTCCCAAGGCCTATAAAAGTCGATCCTGGTGATCGAAAAACACACGAAATTAATCAAAACATAAAATCGAACATTGCATTTTGCATCTTGCCCATTTTCCTCCTTCAAAGCTTGAAAGTACTCAAATACTTTGCTTGTTCGTTGTTGTTCGGTTTCTTTGTCTGTGGCCGCTAACCTGAATCGTTAAAGTCGTTGTACCTCAGAGGCGAGCGCCGAACCGTAAGACTAGTATACGGGCGTTTTGTCTTTCATGGAGACAGACCCACGCCTCGACTTAAGCCTATACACTATCCAACCATTTTCTCAAAACAAACCTTTACCATAATTTACCCAACAATCGCAAGACGAAAACTTCGTTTCTTTGTTTCGTTGAAGACGATGGCATCGATTCGATCTCGTTCACACCCATGGTCATTCTTTTTGCTCCCGCACACGGCTAAAAGCCGCCCAAGTTTTCTGGTGCCGACTTCAAACGTTGGCAAATGTAAGATGCCGTTCTACCTCACTACTTTGGGGTTGGCTCGTTTTCCTAAAGGGCGACCCCCATCGCCGATTGAAGAAGACGAAGTTGACAACAACCGGAGAATCGTGGATGCTTGGCATAACAGCGATTTCCTATGTCGCAACTACGTCTTGAACGGGCTAGACGACACTCTCTACAATGCCTATAGTTCGTTTCAAAACATCCAAAGAGTTGTGGGACTCGTTGGAGAAAAAGTATAAAACAGAAGATGCTTAGGTGCAAAGAAGTTTGTAGTCGGTAAATTTCTGGATTATAAGATGGTTGACACCAAGACGGCGATTAGCGAGTTCAAGAAATTCAAATCATACTTCACGACTTAGTATGCGAAGGGATGATTCTCGAATGAATCCTTTCAAGTGGCCGCGATTATCGAAAAGTTACCGCCTTCGTGGAAAGATTTTAAGAACCGCCTCAAGCACAAACGGAAAAAAAAAATGGGGCTTGAGGATTTGATAGTTCGACTTCGGATTGAGGAAGACAACCGGGATTCCGAATGGAAATCGGCAAATGTGGGGGTATGATCATACTTTGTGGAACACCAGTGGAGTTTCTGTTGCATTTTGAAATGTAATAGAAGGTGTTGCCAAAAGTGTTGTGAACACCGAAACCCCATTTGCATAAGGTGTTGTCGAAAGTGTTGTAACACTAAAGGCGGAACATAATCGTAACAAAGTTCAATCAAGTCCTACTAAAGATGTGATAACATCAAAGGTTTCACAAAAGAAGATGGAGTTGTTGGTAAAACGAGATTCTAACCGGATTGTCGGGACAATGTTCTAACAAAATAAAATAAAGTGGCCATGAGCCATGAAAGATCTTGTGTGACTTTGTGTTAAACAAAGATAACGGAAGTTGAAAGGGGAGCTTGACTTTTAAGCAACCCACATAAAGGAGATTGCCTTGAAAATGGGGGTGCTTTGGAAAAAGTTGAAGCACCAAGGAAATAAACTCAAGATTTATGATATAAGTGATGGTACGATCATTAAAATCATGAAATGTTGTATTTATTAAAGGTGTCCTTTCGTGTAAAGGAAAGAGGTAAGTCTAGACATTTTTGATTTCGAATGGGGTTATTTCGGCCGACTACGTGAAGTCAAAGGAAAACCTTATGGATCCGCTTACAAAAGGCATAAATCGAGATCACAGTATAAACCGTTAAGGAATGAGTTTAAAATCCACAACTTAAAGAATGTTCATAGCGGTAACCCAACCTTGTGAATTGGAGATCCCAAGACTTGGTTCAATGGGACAACTAAGTTATGAATGTTGGTTTGAACACTTGGAAAATGTGTTAACTCATTCTCGATACATCCAAGTGTATTTAAACCCGTTTGAATGTGGTGAGGTTAAGTTTAAGACTTTTATACCGAAAGGTGGAGTATGGAGGATACTCTTCAATAGGAGATCACCTATATGTGAGAAGTAATGGCCGCTTCAAATGAAACACTTATGACTCTAAGATATGGTCCAGGGCGAAATGGACACAACGTGAGAACAAAAGTGTTAGAGTTGTTATATGGTAAATCGTTGTCTTGGTTTACACAAACGGCCGAGTAGTTCAAGACATCGCGTCACTAAGAAACTAGTAAATCCTATAGTACCTTACTTAGGAAGGTTCAAAGCCACAAGCTACCTATCCCGATGCAATAACGATTCGCCGAGACTTTCAAGCAAATCTGCATACACGCATGCATTAATTTCATTCATGTGGGGATTGTTGGAATTGGTCTTTGATAAAGGGGTGTTGACCCGATTTTAACCAATTAATTAAGTGGTTTCCATTTGTGAAAAATGGAATTAAATTATTTAAATTCTACTAAGAGAGTAGATGAGAATAGCATTTGGAATTTCTCAAACCGATTAGGGTGAATGAGAAATTAATGCTAGAAGTTAGCCACTTAATACAAATAAATGGTATGGAAAATGGAAAATGTGGGGAGGAGAGATGCTCCATCCCACATAGGAAAAAAGAGTTAAAGTTGCACACTTTATTTATCCTAAGTTGGACAAATGGGTTTGGGCCCTTCGGGGCACCCAAGTTTTTAAAGGAGAGGACCTACATGCTTGTGGGTTTGGTCAGCACACGCTGCTGCATGCGCGCCCGCCGCCCCGGGCCGGGCGGCTGCTCGGCCTCGGTCCGTCGGTCCGGTCGTGGGTCTGGGCTTGGGCTTGGGCTTCAAGGCCCTTATTCTTTTGGACCAAAACCTTTAAAAATTTAATATTTAATTAATTTTGTAATTAATTAAATAGATTTAATTAATTTTCGTAGTTAATTAAAAGGGTTCAATCGGGAAATGTTTCGCCCAAATAAGACGGGGCAGAGCACGGCCGTGCGGTCGGGTCGTGCTACTCCGCCGAGAGTCTGCGCTTTACACGCACGGGCAGAGCACGCCGTGCCTGGGTCGTCCCGGGTGCCGAAGTGTTGCGCCCGCACGCGACGGGTAAGAGCACGGCGCAAGGCGCCTGGTCGTGCTCTCCCGCGCAGTGCGTCATTCGAGGCAAAAGGTGTCTTTTCGAGCCAAAAGACATGTTCTTTCCATACGGGGCATCTAAGGCCTATAAAAGTCGATCCTGGTGATCGAAAAACACACGAAATTAATCGAGAAAACATAAAATCGAGCATTGCATTTTGCATCTTGCCCATTTTCCTCCTTCAAAGCTTGAAAGTACTCAAACACTTTGCTTGTTCACGCCGTTGTTGTTCGGTTTTTCTTTGTCCGTGCCGCTAACCGAATCAATTAAAGTCGTTGTACCTAGAGGCGAGCGCCGAACCGTAAGCACTAGTATACGGGCGTTGCGTCTTGCGGAGACAGATCCATTCCCGCCTCGACTTAAGCCTATACACTATCCACCCATTTTTCGAAAAAATGTAAACCTTTCACCATAATTTACCCAACAATAAATACACTGTCATCAGAATGCATGCTGATCAAAATATTCATGAAATGCCCCATGCAGCCTTTTTGCCTTCACTTTTGGCACCATAGAAATATGAAGGTTTTCTAATGTTTTGTGGATCAACTGATAGTCCACTTAATCAGACCCCTTGTGTTATAACCAAAGAACAGAATGAAAATGATTTATTCTTTAATCGAAAACCATACAAAAGTGACCAACCAGCACATGGTTTTGAACTCCTATATTTAAAACATATATTTAACTAAGTTTTAAAGTCTGTCTCCAGTCCAATTATATATAACTTACTTTTATTTGCATTCTAGTCATCCAGGGAGGCCACAATGTTGGTGTTTGAGTATTCGGCAATTAGTATATCATTTGACTTTGCTGCTTTCAGCCACAAATTCTGCCTTGTTTGGTAACTCCATCTGCTTGACCGGTCCAACATGCCTCATTTTGCACCTCCCAAATTTCCCTTCTCATTCAGATTGAAAATGAAGTTTCTCGAATATTAGCCTAAGTATCAATACATAAGAGGGATAATTACAAAAACTAGCCTTGATTACAGAAAAAGCAAGAGAAGTTTCAAAATTACAAAATCCCCTTGAAGTTTGCTTCCATCTTATATTTTTAGCTCAGCCGTTAGTTGAATTGACAGAAATTGCTGATGTTTCATCAAATATTTTACAATTACAAACCTCCTCTTTTCTAAATATTACAAATAGTCCGAACTTTTCAACGTACATCTTATAATTACATCCCTCGACTTTTTTAAATATTACAGTTAGACAGACAAAAAGTTGGGGCTATTTGTAACATGTTGAAAAGTTGAGAGGTGTTATTATGAGATATTTGATGACATTAGTAAATTCCATAACCTCAACTAATGTTTGAGTAAAATGTAAAATGGAGTCAAAGCTCATGGGGATTTCTGTAAATTTGAAACTTCTCTGTGTTCTTTTGCAATTACACAAACCTCAAGGGTAGTTTTTGTAGTTCTCCCAAAAGATAAATCATTTATCCTATTTTTCTTTCTTGTGGCTCTCTGGAGTTTAGACCCAATTTGTCATCCACCAACTCAACACAAGAAAACGAATGCCTAAAAAGCTTAACTAAAATAAAAACCCGACATTGCCACTCTCCAAACCCTCCTCTCTTCCCCAAATTTCACATGGCCCTGCAACCCTAAATCCCACAATCAGAAAAATTGCATTGAATGCATTGTCTATGAAATTCCAATATATAAATCGTAACCCTTCACCATTCTCCTCATCCGAACGAAAACAACAATCAACAACCCATCAATATTTTCAAGAACTCAAGCACAAGAAAAAAGAAATTATCCCCTCAAAATATGACGATTAGTCCAAGAAAAATCATCAAGATGGCAAGAAAATGGCAAAAGCTGGCAGCCCAAGGAAGAAAACGTATATCATTCCCAAGAAAAATTGGTGAAGTTAGTAGAAGAGATTATACCTTAGAAATGGCCGAGAAAGGCCGTTTCATCGTGTACACAACCGATAAAGTGCGATTCTCTTTCCCCATAGCTTATCTCAACAGCTTAATTTTCAGGGAGCTACTCAGAATGTCCGAAGAAGAATTTGGACTGCCAAGGGATGGGCCAATCACATTGCCTTGTGATTCACAGTTCATGGGATATGTGACGTCTTTGATCCAAAAGAAGGCAGCCATACAAGTGGAGAAAGCTTTGCTCTTGTCAATAGCTCCTTTTAGATGTTCGTCATCTTACGATTTACATCACCAACAAACAAGCCAGCAAATGCTATTATCTGGCTGCTGGGATTATGTAACACAAGTTTTGTTAAGGCAAAATACATTTTACCCCCTAAACTTGACATATTGTCTAACACTCCCTAAATTTGTCAACGTACACTTACCCCTCAATCAAAATATATGAACAAAAATACCCTTAATAACAATTTCGTTTAACATGTTTTAATATTTGTACCTTAATTTTATGTTTATATTCTTTATTTAAATTTTTTAGAAAAAAGAAACTTGTAACAAATATACAAAAATGTTGAATGTATAAATTATTTTGATTATTTGAGTTTAATGTATTTAACTCTTTCAAATAACACGAATAAAAATAAGTTTATATATTAAATATACATACATATTCTTTTAAAAATTATTAATAATTTATATTTCTAATATAATGTATATTTAAGTATTTAGTATGAAAGAGTAAATAATACATATTTTCTTTGGTAATATTAAAATATTTTAAAGAATCTTTGCATAAATAACAAAATTAGTGTCTAAATTATTTTAATAAGACTAATTGGGTGTGCTTTTAATTTGTTGAGAAGGTATCTTGTGAGACTTGTTTCACAGATCTCTATCCGTGAGACGAGTCGGTTCAAATCCAGTTAACATAAAATTCGCAGGTCAACAGCTGATCCGCGTTCAACAAAAAGTCAACAGTGTGCCAAAATTGCCAAAAATCGTGTAAAATATTTTTGAGTAAAAAGTAATACTTTTGAGTAAAAAGTAATACTTTTATTTGAAAAATGTAATACTTTTGATAAAGAAAAAAGTGACAATATGTTAAATATGGTGATGAAGTTGTGGCCTTTATACAAATGCGGTGTTCTAAAAATCGCAGCGCTAGTCGAGCGGTAGGGGCCTAGCGCCAGCAAGAGTTTGGGCGGGGTTAGGCGGGACCGAGCGGGGTTAGGGGGCCTAATTGGAAAAATAACGTGGCGGCAAGAAGGAGGGCCTAGCGCAGGCGGGGACTAATCGGAGCTAAGCGGGGTCTTTTAGAACAGTGTACAAATGTGAATATAATCATTCAATGGATGGTGGATCGGGGCCCCAATAAGTAAAATATGATCAAGGGATGTAGAACGTCACATTTAATCGTAGAGAAAAAGCTAATGACTCACGAGGCGCGATACACCATTAATGGAGATTTTAAGTTTCCAATATGAATCTTTTTTATTCTCTTGGAACTTTGGTTTTGCCACAAAATGAATGGAAAATAAGAAGAAATACAGAGTAAAAGGAAGGAGAAGAAGATGGGGAAAAAAGAAGAAAAAAGAGGAAAAAGAAAAATATCGTTGAAAACTACCACTAAAAATTATCACATTTTAACTATAAAGTATTATAGTTCTAAGAGAAAAGTATTACAAATTTGAACTGAAATATATTATATGTTGAACTTAAAAGTATTATAGTTTTAAATGAAAAATACTACACGTTTAAGATAAAGTTATTACATGTTGAACTACAAAATATACATGTTGAACTAATAAGTATTAGAGTTTTAAGTAAAACGTATTACACATTTAAGTGGAAAAGTATTACATGTATTAAATATTCAAGTGAAAAATATTACTTGTTGAACTCCAAAATATTAATCATCTTCACCATTTTTAATAACGAGTATCAATTTTTGTGTCAAAAGTATTTTATGTTCCTAATTAAAGTATTAATTTTATTGTTCAAAAGTATTACTTGTCAAAAAAGTATTATCGGAATATTTTTGGCGGATAGTTGACTTTTTGTTGACTCGCGCCCTGTTGACCCGCAAACTTTCTACTGGTTTGAAAGACCCGACCCGACCCATCTCACGGGATAGAGATCCGTGAAACGGCCCTATATAAGTCTTTGTCTAATTTGTTTCATTGATAATATCTATTATTCATTAAAGATGTTGTAGGTCCCAAGGGGTGTAAGTAAGGTTTAGAAGGGGGGTTGAATAAACCTTACCAACTTTTCCTTTTTAGTCCTTTTAAAATGTTACGAGTTAATACACAACTAAGTCCTCGAGGACAACTAAGTTAGTTAATCAGAGTTAGCCACTCACCAGCACTCGATAGAAATTTGTTGATAGAATAACTCAAATTTGTTTAATCTAAGACTTAACTTGGTTGTGATAAGTTTTTCAAATGGAAGACTTAACACCCTTGAATTTGATTTAACTTTATTTTGACACTTGATTTTAGCACTTAGTAATTTATCGAGTTGGATAGCAAATTATCACAGATATAAAATATGTGTGCAAGAATGTAAATATGTTGAAATGTAAATGACACAAGTAAATTTTATAGAGGTTCGAAGATGGGGTAATTCTTCTACTCCTCTCTTCTCCAATTTCGGAGGAATTCACTAAGTAATGATCAGTTTACAAAGTGGTTATCGGTCCAGAGACAAGTCTTGATCACGCACTGGTGACTTACTCCTTGGACTCGATCTTGAGATGCCTTGGTCACACAACCGGCTTCTCGTCCGACTCGAACTTTCTTCACAGGGCGGTTGCTTTGCTACTTCACTCACTTTCTCAAGCTTTTGGATTTGATCACGAAGCCCTCCAATTACTTGAGATTGGTTCGACCTTGAACCTTCCTACAATCCTCCTTGAAAAGTAGACCCCTTTTGATTCTTCAAAAGTTTCCTCTTCAACAGTTTGAAGTTGTCTTTCCTTCATGACTTGGTGTTGGATCGATTTCCTTCAAGATTTAGGCTTGAGGATTTTGCTTGAATATGCTTTGAGAGTATTTGCGGGTTACGTATGAATAGAGCTCGATTTCTCGGTATGCAAGGTAACCTTTTCTCAATGAAATTCCTCAGCCTTTTATAGTGAACTTTTAAAAATCTGCCCGTTGAAGAGATAGGCTGATTTTCAAAAGTCACTTGTGTTCGTTGGCTTGTCTTGTTGCAGTCCTTGATGTTGACATTTCCTCGTATTTAATGTCTTGCAGCATTGCAGCGTATCTGACATTTGGTGCAGTGCTTCCCATTGGTTTGTGCCTTTTGCACACAACTGGAACTAACACTTTATCTCTGACAACTTTAACAGGTTACTATTCTGAGTAACATTCTTGACTTTCATCAACGGATCTCGTTCAGTTGTCTTGACTTGATCATAGATCTTTTATTCCCCAGTGACTTTGAGTTAGCTTCCAATCAACGGATGACTCATCCGTCACTTTAACTTGAGATTTGGCTTTTTGAGTTGACTTGACCGACTCTTCACACGCTTGTTTTATGTACCGATACTCCTTCAATCGAGTTCTTGACATTTCTTTCTTGCCATACTCACCGCTGCTCACAAATGAGTCTTCACTTTAGTATTGAGTTGACTTCTTGGATATCCAAGCATAGCCGACTTGACTCACTCATTCACCATATCTATTACAATGAGAATTACAAAGAAAATGGGGTGCAAACATTCTAATCTAAGTTTTACATGGCATTCATCAAAATCTACAAAATGTTAGATAAATGTTTTTATCAATGTTTTGATGATTTTGTTTAAATGAGTTTTTATCAAGGTTGCGAGAAATCGCTAGCGCCGATCGGCAAGAATCGGCGCGCTAGCGCTGGGCGCTAGGCGGGCGCTAGGGCGCCTAGAGCGGGCGCTAGAAAAGCCCAAGTTTTTCTTATTTTTTTATTTTTTTGTATTTTGGCGATTTTTCCCGATTTTTGGCGATTTATTCCGCCTGACCGCCTAGACCGATTTTTCCCGATTTTTTCCGATTTTTTTTTTGCCGCCTGGCGCCCGCCAAAGTCGCGCCTAGCCCGCCAGCGGGCGCCAGGCCGATTTTTGCTCCAGACGATTTTTTTGGCCGATTTTGGAAAATCGGGTCGCTTGGGGCGCTAGCGCCTAGTCGGCGCCTGGCGGCCGCTAGGCCGATTTTTACAACATTGGTTTTTATACCAAAACAATATTTATAAAAGTTGTCCAAATACTCCCAATTGATTTAAAATGTTTTTACTAATTTTTGGAGTATTTTTTGAACTTTATTTTGGACAAAAATCGGACAACATTTAAAGTTGGAGGTCGAGGTTGAGCAAAAGGTCGGCCAGCACGAAGAATGAAAACTTAAAACAAAACGTCTTTGGAGTGAAAAAAAGAGAGAGGGCGACCAGGTCAGTGTGTGAGGCCGACCGGTCGGACCCTCCAATCGGTCGGACACCCCCGCAATATGTACCGGATCGCACTAAATTCTTTCCATTGTTCAAAATCTTCTATAGGGCAACCGTCGCCTGCGTGTATTTTTTGACAAACAAAAAATTGTGTCGTTTGAACTCCATATCGCAAGATTTACTTTTGATTTTTGTACAATATTTCTACATCTTGTGATCTTTGTAGACAAAAGTGAAGGATGAGCCTATGTTTGTGAAGACTCTCCTATAAATAGAGGATGATTTGAAGACACAAGATACAACAACACAAGCAATCAAAACAACAAGAAAAATCGCAAATTCTCCAAGCTTTCATATTTTACATTCTTGTTGTAATAAGCCTAAGTTCTTGCACTTGCACAATCTTGAGGTCTAGGCTTTTATTCTTGATTACACTTGCACTCAAATTGTAATATTCATTATTGAGTTGTAATCTTGATTTTTGGTCAATCATTCAACACAAGACGTCCTTGTGAGTATTCTTGTGGAAAGAATACACTTGGGTGATCTAGGTGATAGGTGTTTCAAGAGTGTGGTGCTCTTGAGGTGTTTGAAGAATTTGGTGTTCTTCAAGATTGAAGATTATGGTGATCCGCACAAGGTGCCGTTGAAGGAAGATTGTGGTAATCTTTGGGAGATTGTGGTAATCTCCAAGGTGTTGTTGAAGAAGAGTGTGGTGCTCTTCAAGGTGTTGTTGTAAGGTGATGTTGTATTAATTTTGGTAATTAATAAAATCTTTTTCTTTTTGAAATCCATCCTGGATATCTTTGGGGTGGTAGAGGATTAGACCCTAGGTGGGTTGAACCTCTATAAATCGATGCGTGTTCTTTACTTCCCGCAACTTTATTCTTGTCTTGGCTTGCTTGATTCGAAAAAGAGGGCATAATCGAGAAAATGGAGATAATCTATTCACCCCCCTCTAGATTATCGTAGCCGCTTGGACTTACAAGTGGTATCAGAGCCAAACTCTTTGGCAAGCTCGTTTCACATCGCGAGTAAAGAGGAAAGATCCATGGCTACGAATGGAGCTATCTACCAACCGGTGCTTCATTCAATAGACCGCCTCTCTTCGACTCCAACAATTATGCATTTTGGAAGGATCGAATGGAATGCTTCTTACAAGGTTGCGGATTCGATATTTGGAACACGATCGTCAAGTCATCTCCTTAAATGGTAAAGCTCTTAATATTTTGTATTGTTCACTTACCATTTTGGAATATGATCATATTGTAGAAATTAAATCGGCACATGAAGTATGGAGAAAATTAGAAGAAGTATATGAAAATGAAAGGAGCAACTCAAAAGCATCTACTTCTCAATGGGATACAACATCAAACCCAACAACATTGGATGAGCTTCCTACAACCTCCGACGACGATGAAAACGAACGTTGTCTTATGGGCTTCAAGAAAACGAGGTAAGTTCTAAACCTTCTACTTCTTATGATGATTATAATGATTTGCAAAATGATTTTGATGAGCTTCAAAATGAATTCCAAAGCTTACTTGTTAAATACAAAAATTTGAAAAAGGAATTCAATGTTTTGAAAAATGAAAAGGATAGTTTACTTACTTCCTATGAATCACTATCATGTGCTCACACCACCACACTTGATAAGGTTAGAAACCTTGAAAAAGAAAATAGTACTCTTATTGAGAATATTAATTGCATGAAAAAGGATTTATCAAAATCCAACTTGAGTACCGATAAAATGACCGATATTGTTGATGTTCATAGTTGTGATAAATTGAAACAAGGACTTGATCATAAGCCTAGTGTTGTTAATTATGTGAAAAGAAATCAAGTCATATGCTTGTTGGTCATTATGCTCCAAAAATTATTACTTGCTTCTATTGTGGTAAAAAGGGTCATACGGTAAATACTTGTCGGGCTAGAAATAGATCTAATTATTGTTGGAGACCTAAAAGTCTCAAAGCTAATCCTAAAGGACCAAAAACACTTGAGGGTACCACAAAACGATGTCACATTAGGTACCCGGCGGAGTAATATTCAAGGAAAATTCATGACTCCAAGAAGACATCAAATTACCGTCTCATTCAATTAAAGGGAAGACATCACCACAATGAATTTCCAAGAGAAAGACATTATCAATGGGAAGGACATAATCCTTGGAAATGGAGTAATTGGAGAAGCTATCATCTACAAGATGATTTTCAAAGGGGAAGATACCATCAACAACGGAAAGACATAACCCATGGAAATGGCGTAATTGGTAAACCGTATCTCCTCATTTAAATATGCATTTTATTTTGTTATTATATTTTTCAAAACGAGTTTTCAAAATTTTATTTTAAAATTAAGGTCTTCAATATATTTGTGTGTTCTTAAAATTTTTTTAAAAAAGAGGACCTTACATGTTATTTTTAAAACTCTTGTGCATTTGTTTAAACTATAGAGTTTTATCATCTCTTATGGATTTTTATGGCATAATCATACTTGTGACATATATCATTGCTCTATCCTACACTATTACAATTATTCTTGTGTGCAAGACTTGTTCTAAGAATTGTGTAGATTTATATATCTTCATCAATGGTTATCCACTCATTATTTGACAAGAGAGACATAAACTATCGAGGTACGCTCACCATTGTTATTCATCTCTTAGACTCGATTTATTTTTTGTCATATGCCTATGTGCTTGCTTTTCAAGATATTTTAAAGTATCTCATACAAGTGCCATTAAAAGGATTTTTCGATTTTTGAAAGGCACTATTCGATAAAACTTGTCTTATCCAAGGACTTGTAAAGGATTATATTTTGTTTTAATAAAACATTTGATTTTCTTCCTTATCTCAAAACACAAAAACTCTGTCGGACCGTCTAACGGGTCGACCCATTAGACGGATCGACCCGCGGACCCAGTGGCATTTCCGTAATATTAGCAAGATGGTGTTTTAGTAGTTTTCGAGGACCACCGATATTAATAGTCCTTCCGAAAAGTATTAGTCGTCTTTCTAAAAAGTATTAGCGATTCTTTCCGAAATGTATTAGTAGTTTCTGAAGAGTATTTTAGTATTTCTCCGAATATACTACCGAAATGTATTAGCGATCCCTCAAAAAAGTATTAGTAGTTCCTCGAAAAAGTATTACTAGTTCCCGGAGAGTATTTTAGTAGTTTTCGAGAATATAATTAAATGTTTCTCCCGAAATGTATTAACTTGTTCTTACGAAAAGTATTAGCCGTCCTTCTAAAAAGTATTAGATTCTTTTGAAATGTATTAGTAGTTCTCGGAAGAGTATTTTAGTATTTCTCCTAAATATACTCCCGAAATGTATTAGCAATCCCTCAAAAAGTATTAGTAGTTCCTCAAAAAAGTATCAGTAGTTCCTCAAGAGTATTTTGATTGTTTCCTGAATATAATTAATTTTTCTCTCGAAATGTATTAGTTGTCCCTCGGAAAAATATTAGTAGTTTCTCAAACAAGATTAGCAATTTCTGGAGATCGTTCCACCATTGCTCAAAAAACTCCATCTCGGGAAGATGTGCGTAAAGAAATCGAAGATTGAAAAGTTGGCTTATTAGTTACATGAAGGCCTTCATGGAAGACAATTATAGCCGTGAAGGAGGCCGAATGTTGGACGATCAGGTGGAAAAAGTTCGAAATATTGCTTATGATATTGAAGATGTTATTGAGGAATTTGTCCTTCGTGGATTTCCATTTGTTGGGATTTCCCAAAGGATAGCAAGTATCAAGAGAGACATAGATGACTTCAAATCACAGAATGCAGCTTTCTCTGGCAATAATTCCAATCAAATGGATCGACCATCATCATCAAGTTCTAGATGTTTAAGAGCAGTGGGGGTTTGAGTTTTCGTATCGTTCTGTTTTTTATTTTTTTATGGATCCGGGTCAGGTCTGCGAGATTGATATGATATTTAAACCCGTCTAATGGATCTAGATCCGTTAGACGGTCTGACAGGAGACTAGCTCATCTCAAAATTATGCATTTGATTGCTCATATTCATTCTTGTCAAAACTATTGTTCAAATGTTTCTTTTAAATGAGGTCTCAATTATATGCTCTCGGATTTTTAAATTTCAAAAGAGACCTTATGTAGCTTTTTATAAGCTTATTTAAACTTACATGTTTTATGAAACTCTTGATGATTTGTTTGAAAGCATAGTATGTGTTACTTGCTATAGTGTCTCTATTATTCGATATTGCTATGTTCTTGTGCAAGATGTCTTGTTAAGATTTTGCAGGAATTTTTGGTATTTTGGAACAAGTTAATGACCAAGGCAAGGTTAGTAGCTCAAAGGTATTGTCAAGAAGAAGGTATTGATTTTGATGATACATTTGTACCGTAACACATTTAGAAGCTATTCTCATTTTACTTGTCTATTTTTGCTTTAAAAAAGTTCAAGCTTTACCAAATGGATGTTAAATCCACTTTTCTTAATGGTTTTATTGAAGAAGAAGTCAATGAAAAATAACCGAGGTTTGAAAATTTTTCTAGGCCAAATGATTTTTATAAAATGCGTTGTTTGGTTTAAAACATGCACCCGTGTATGGTATGATAGACTTAGCTATTTTCTTTTGCAAAATTATTTTACAAGAGGTAAAATTGATACTACTCTCTTTGTTTTTGAAAAATGGCAAGATTGCTTATTAGTGAAAATTTGAGTTGATTTGGTGCTACTAATGAATTTTTGTGCAAGACTTTTTCTAAGTTGATGCAAGGTGAACTTGAGATGAGCATAGTGAGGAGCTCAAATTTTTTCCTTGGACTTCAAATTAAGCAATGCCAAGAAGGAATTTATATTTCACAATCCAAATATACGAAAGAGCTTTTGAAGAAATTCAGAATTGAAGAAGGAAGAACCGTCTTTACCCTAATGGCAACAAACGTCAAGATTGACAAAGATGAAAAAGGCAAGCCGGTTGATGAATCCAAATATCGTGGTATGATTGGTAGATTACTTTATTTAACCGCAAGTAGACAGGGTATTCTTCATGCCGTATGCCTATGTGCTCGTTTTCAAAGCAATCCCAAAGAATCTCATATGAGTGCCGTTAAAAGGATTTTTCGATATTTGAAAGGCACTATTCAATATGGTTTATTTTATCCAAAGAATGAAAATTTTTCTCTTAAAGGTTATAATGATTCGGATTATGCGGGAAATATAGATGATCGTAAAAGTACTTAGGATCATATCAATTTCTAGGTGATTGTCTAGTTTCTTGGTTTTCAAAGAAACAAAATTGTGTTTCACTTTCAACTACCAAGCCGAATATATTTTCGCGGCCTTTTATTGTACTCAATTGCTTTGGATGAAACAAAATTTAACGGATTATAAATGTTCTTTTGAAAGTGTTCCTATTTTTGTGATAACATATCCGCTATAAATATTGCTCAAAACCCGGTTCATCATAAGCGTACTAAACATAATGAGATTCGACATCATTTTCTAAGGGATTGTGTTTCAAAACAAAAATCGAGATATCTTTCGTACCATCTCAAGATCAATTGGCGGACGTTTTTACAAAACCGCTATCTTCTCGAGACTTTTGCATCTATACGAGCTCGGTTAGGCATAATGCACATTGAATGAGGTTTACGTTTGCATTTTGCACGTTTTTAAAACTTAGGGGCGAAAAATCGGATTTTTGGTTGAAAATTCAGATTTTGGAAAACAAGTTGAGACAGTGGCTGGTAGGGTGAGGGCAACCGGTCGGACCTCACCCGACCGGTCGCCTGCCATTTTATGGTTAAAAACGTTTCGTCTTGAGACTTAGCCATTTTGGCTCATTTTGTCCATTTTTCGTCCCTTCGCAATTACACACAAATTTCACTCAAAATTTGTTTTCTTGCATATATTTCATATCTTGGACTTAATATAGCTCGATTATCATCATCATTGCTCATCTTTACCATTTGAATGGTAAGAATTCTACTTTCTTTGCTCAATTGGGTTGAACCCTTAAATTTTTGGCTTATTTGTAATTTTCTTGTTGGAAATGTCATATGATTGTGATGAGCTTATTTATTATGATGTATTGTATTGTGTTTGGACTGATTTGGTGTTGAAAATTTTGGCTTGATTACATTTACAAGGGCCTTAGACAACTTCTTCCATTTTTAACGCCCACAACGTGTTCGATAAATTGTCTCAAAGAAAATTTCAACATTTACATGACTCATTTGCTTTCAAATATCTTATATATTTATTGAGATCATGTTTTATCAATAAAATGAGCTTTTGCAAGTCGAATGATCAATTTTTCCCTTTTTATTTGGAATTTAAGCTTCAATTTTCAAAACGCTCGATAAATCGATAAAATTGCGCACTTTGATATAATTGTATGATGTTTTTATCGTGCTAAAACTCTTTTTGATGATTCCAAAGGGGGAGAAACAAGAAAAACGCTCATATGCTCAAAGAAGCGTAAATAAGCTCGCAAGAAAAGCTATAAGCTAGAGCTCTCAAAAGCCAAAAGCTGTGAATATTACTTAGTCAATTTGATGTATTATGGACTTTTATGCCTTACTAATGATGTCTTTGTGACAGGGGAGCTTTTTAAGCTCTTGAAATTCAAGCTTTTAGCTTGTAGTTGTTTCTTCTACTTATTTTTGTTATGCACATTGATAGGGGGAGCTTGTGCAAAAATATTTTTGAAAAATATTTGCTCCTATCCTTGTGTGTTTTACTTATGGTAAATCTTGCTTATAATGGATAAATGTTTTAGACCGGAAAATATGTTTTGTTTTTAAAATCGACTTCCTAAAAATTGTTTTGGTTTGTAATCATCAAAAGGGGAGTTTGTTAGATAAATATTTTTATCAATGTTTTGATGATTTTGTTTAAATGAGTTTTTATACCAAAACAATGTTTATAAAAGTTGTCCAAATACTCTCAATTGATTTAAAATATTTTTACTAATTTTTTGGAGTATTTTTTGAAGTTTATTTTTAACAAAAAATCGGACAACATTTCAAGTTGAGTCGATCCACGGTCGAACAAAAGGTCGACCGGTACCTAAAGAATGAAAAACTTGAAACAGAACGTCTTGGAGTGAAAAAAAGAGGGAGGCGACGGTCAGGTGGTGAGGCCGACCGGTCGGACCCCGCAACCTGTACTGGATTGCACTAAATTCTTTCCAACGTTCAAAATCTTCTATAGGGCAACCACGCCTGTGTATTTTTGACAAAGACAAAAATTGTGTCGTTTGAACTCCATATCGCCAAGATTTACTTTTGATTTTTGTAAAATATTTCTACATCTTGTGATCCTCTTTTTGTAGACAAAAGTGAAGAAGGAGGAGCCTATGTTTGTGAAGATTCTCCTATAAATAGAGGATGATTTGAAGACACAAGATACAACAACACAAGCAATCAAAACAACAAGAAAAATCTGCAAATTCTCCAAGCTTTCATATTTTACATTCTTGTTGTAATAAACCTAAGTTCTTGCACTTACACAATCTTGAGGTCTAGGCTTTTTATTCTTGATTACACTTGCACTCAAATTGTAATATTCATTATTGAGTTGTAATCTTGATTTTCGGTCAATCATTCAACACAAGACATATCCTTGTGAGTATTCTTGTGGAAAGAATACACTTGGGTGATCTAGGTGATAGGTGTTTCAAGAGTGTGGTGCTCTTGAGGTGTTTGAAGAATTTGTTGTTTCTTCAAGATTGAAGATTGTGGTGATCTTCACAAGGTGCCGTTGAAGGAAGATTGTGGTAATCTTCAAGGGAGATTGTGGTAATCTCCAAGGTGTTGTTGAACAAGAGTGTGGTGCTCTTCAAGGTGTTGTTGTAAGGTGATGTTGTATTAATTTTGGTAATTAATATAAAAAAATTTCTTTTTGAAATCCATCCGGATATTCGGGGTGGTAGAGGATTAGGCCCTAGAGTGGATTGAACCTCTATAAATCGACGCGTGTTGTTTATTTCCGCAACTTTATTCTTGTCTTGGCTTGCTTGATTCGAAAAGAGGGCATAATCGAGAAAATGGAGATAATCTATTCACCCCCCTAGATTATGAGGGCTGACTTACACAAAATAATTTCCAATAGATGTCAATTTATAGATGAACTACTTAATCATATTAAATAAATAATAAAATAAATTAAGAATTTTCAAAAATTAGATTTTAGAATATTTGTTGGACTTACACAAAATAATTTCCCAATAGATGTCAATTTATTGATGATATGTTTTGAACTTAATCATATTAAATAAATAATAAAATAAATTAAGAAGTGTAAAAATATATAACAAAATTAGATTTTAGAATATATATTTATTGAGAAAAAAGATTTCTCGGATTTGCAAAGAATACATGCGATTTCTTGCTAGTAAGAATCGACATAGAATAATAATGATTAATTGCATATATTTTCTAGTTGTAATCTTTCTTACTGCATTTGTAGCCAATAAATCTTCTAGTAATCGACGTGAAAATGTAACCGACAATTAGAAAATTGTATATAAGTATAGCAAGATCAAAAGGAAAAGTCAAGCAATGAATTATACATTGAGTTCATTTTGTTCTCTTTACATGGTATTAATTGATCCTAGTCTCTTTCATATATCCACAATGGCTTCTCGATAATTCACAAGATACTGAGAGAAAATCCATTTTTCCTTCATCATTGAGATAACAGGGCCAACTTCTTGTTTCTCGCACCACTAAATGGTGACAATTAACGTCTTTATGGTCGTGGCGCTTTCAATAAAAAATAAACTTGGGTTTGTTGGTGGTTCCATACCCAAACCAGAATCACCCTCTTCGTCTTTACGGCATGGATTCGTTGCAATAATATGATTCTATCTTGGTTACTCAATTCTCTTGAACGTGATCTTCGTGAAAGTGTGATATTTAGTGACACATATGGGCTGAATTGCAAGAACGTTTTTCTCAACAAAATGGTCCACGATTGTTCCAATTGCGGCGAAATTGCCAATGCATCAAAATCAACTTCAAACTTTGATTTACAAAAATAAAAGGATATTGGGATGCTCTATCAAATCCATCCATCAATTAGTTATGTAAAAAAAGATCTTCAGATTAAATCCAATAAATGCATATGCTTGTTAAAAACCTTGATCACATTTGTCCACTCGCCAAACAAACCCGATTCTTTCATTTGAAAGGAGTCGTGCACATTTCTTCTTGTAAACTATTTGATCTTGTCCATTGTGATATTTTTGGATAATTGGGAGGTTACACTCAAACTCTTCTCTAAAGATCGATGCTCATTATTTTTAACATTCGATATTGCTAATTCACGTCTTCCCACACGATAATTGATCATCCTTCATCTTGACGGATCGAGATATGGCATGTTCAACATGATTTTATTTAATGTGCTTAAATTACCAAATAAACACAAAAATGTTTTATGCATTTTTCATGTTAAAACTCCATGGTCGATTTCAAATAATTTGATTGACCCCTTCTAACAATGAGAATTGAGTAAATTAACTTTTCACAAAACTATTAAACGTTTTTCAGACCTCAAATAATGCCCACAACCAAATGTCCATCTTATTGTTAGATAAATTTTTATCAAGATTTTGATGATTTTGTTTTCAAAATACAAAACAATGTTTTTATAAACATCTTTATGGCATTTTTCATTTTTGGAGTATTTCATAGTTTTTAATTTGATAAAAATTGGCAACACTTTTGACGGTTTTGTTTAAATTGGTTTTTACAACAAAATGGTGTTGTTGAAATGATTTAAAACTCCATAATTTTTTGTTCTTGAAGTTTATTTCAATCAAAAATCTGACAACATTTTGCGATTCCTTCTTCACATAATCTACCATTAAAATGTTTTTGGGGTGATCAAATGAGGATGACGATTGGAATGGGTAAAATGCATCGCCACATATTGTTGATAAATGTTTTTATCAAGATTTTGATGAATGCCCACACCATGTTTTTTTGTCAAATGATTTAAAATGTTTTACTAATTTTTGGAAATTTCTCCTTTTAATTTGAAATGGTTTTGTTTAAATTGGTTTTCTTTGGCAAACAACCAAATTTTACTCTCATTTTTTTCGAGTTTTTTGGTTGTTTGAATACTATAAATTTTTCACAACATTCATCATTCTCACAAAATTCGATTATCTTTTATTCAAATGCATTCTCATTGGTTATCCACATTTGGGCAAAAAGGTTATAGACTTTATGATCTTGAAACAAACAGGGATCGGTTTATGAAAGAATACACTGGGTGATCTCGAGATGTTCAAGAGTGTGGTGTTTCATGAAGAAATTCTTTTTTATTGTGGTGAAATCTTTTCAAAACCACAAACAAAATTCCAAATGTGGTGTTGAAGAAGAGTGTCTGTCTTCCCTTTACCAATTTTATTACAATATTAATACATCTTGTGATTCTTTTTGAAACCACCAAAATCAACCATGTTTGAACCAACCTTTATATAGAGGATGAATTCGTAATTACAACAAAAAGGGCATAATCACAACAAGAAATGGAGATAGCTTTCTATTCAACACTCTAAATGATAGCTAAGGATTTCACTTTCACAAAGGTCAACTTTTCAAACCATTCCACACTCAATCCTTTAATATTCATTATTGGTATCGTAATCTTGATTTTTGTCACCATCCTAGACATTTGTAAAGTATTCTCAGGAAAGAATAAATCGGTTTTCAAGTCCACCGTGCTTTCAGGTTTGAAGAACATTCTTCAAGATTGAAACTATTTGATCTTTCCATCTTCAAAGGGATGATTATGGTAATCTCAAATGGTGTTGAAGAGTGTGATGCTCTTAGGTGTTAACAAAGGTATCATCCCGGATATTTAATTAGGTGGGTTGTGCTTAAACAAAACTCGTTATTTTAAAAAGATGGAGATAATCTATTCACCCCTACTCACTAGATTAAATGTTTTCAGGAATTGCATAGGCTTTCCTATTCCATTATCAAAATATCTTTCTTTTGCTAACTTCTCGAAAAGATGGAGGATATCACCAACTTACAATTTTTATCCTTCAATTTCAAAATAATGCCAACCTTCAATTTTTGATTTATGGCATTGCAACACCCCAACAAAATGGTGTTGTTAAAAAAGAAAATCCAATAAATGACATAGGCTTGAAAAAACAATTCCAAACTAATCTTTCATTTTAAAAGGGTATTTATTTTATAAACATATTTGATTGTTATTTGTGGGATTTATTACAAATTCCTTCTCAAGTTGTTTATTTTTAACATTCATCATTGGTACATTAGGTCAATGGGGTTATTTTGCGAAACAAAAAATGTTTTTGCAATTTATTATCTTGAAACAAACACGATTTAAACAAAGAGTCGGTTTTGAAGAGATTACCGAATTTTTTTGTTCAAAATACACAAACAAATAGTTGTATACACCAAACCACCAAAAAACCAACAAAATGGTGTTGTTGCAAGCATTGACACCTACTTCAAGTAGTTATCCTAATTTACCATTAAAACTTTTGGGGTGATAATTATAGTCCTTATTTTTGGGTCACCACACCACTTTTATCAAAATATCTTTCTTCTCTTTCTTATTGTTTTTTTGGGCATCATTCTCACGATCCAAAAACTTACTTGGTTTTGAGATTCAGGGATAAGTCTTCATTTAATGGGATAGTCATGGTGTATTTTGCCATGGGTTAAACGGAAAAGACATCAAACTTCACCAGATGTATAGAACACATTTCATGAACAAAATCTTCACGGGTCACTATTCCTTTCAAGTTTGGCCCATCATCTTCAACCATTTGAACCAAATATCCGGCATTCTTTACTTTTCATTTTTTTGCTTTTGGGCATTGCTCGATCCAAACTTACAAATTGGTGGGAACCTTCCGAAAAAACAATTGTTATTAAGGGTAATTACATACTTTGATTACTTATTCAGGGATAAGTATTCATTGTCAAGTTGCCCAATGGGGTGTAGAAAGATTAATTATAGTCCTATTTGTACGGCATTCTTTACCAAGATCCAAGATTACATGGTTAGATTCATGGGTCTTCTTAATGGGATAGTTAAACGTTAAACCATACAAATCAATTCCAAGAAAGATTAATTTGTCGGTTAATTTGTCGGTAATCGGATTATTTCGATCCGATAAAAGGTTAAATATTTTGAAAAAATTGGTTATTGATTAATTCAATTTAAAAATTGAAATGATTTGCTAAATATCAAGCCTATAAAAAACAAATATGACATGTGTCGTTGCCTCATTATTTTGAGATAAATGTCAATTTCTTATTCTCTCAATTCCACATGGAAACTTCATATTTATCCATGCGACAACCCTATATTATATATATTTTCTATTCTATATTTTCCATATATAACCTAAAAGATAACAAATAACCAAAAATAAAAATTCTATATACATAGTCTACTTTTCATAAATCAATACAATTTATTATAATCTAAAAGCTAAATAATAATCCAAAAATCAAATGTTTATCTATAAAATCTAAACAATCTAGCTATATATATATATATAATCTAAAAATGTAAGTTACTCTAAAAAAGGTAAGATATATTTATTTGACACTTTTGATTAATTAAATTAGCCAATTAACTAAGTGTCCATTTGGATGGAAGGATTTGAAATTCGAGGATTTCAAATGAATGGATTTCAAAGTCATTGGATTTGAAATCCACCTCTTATTTGGATGATGTGAATTTGTGTAAGGATTTCAAATCCATCGTAAGTTTTGATAAAAAATAAATTAGAAGCTCTATTTATTTTCTTAATTGATATTTAGTAAATAAAAATAAAAGATATAATCTTATTATTTTGTAAATAATTATAATTTTATACACTAATAAAAATATGAAATATATAACTTTTATATGTGTGAATATGTGTGTGATGATAATGCGTGTGCATATGTCGGGAGCGTTTGTGTGAGTGTGTGTGTAAATGTGTGTGCGGTGTGTGTGTGTATAAATGTGTGCGTGTGTATAATGTGTGTAAATGTGTACAACGTGTGTGTAAACTGTGTGCGTGTGTGTGTGTAAATGTGTGCGGTGTGTAATGTGTGTAAATGTGTGCGTGTGTGTAGTGTGTGTAAAAGTATGCGTATGTGTAAATGTGTATGCGAGTGTGTAGTAGTATATGTAAATATGTGTAATGTGTGTAGTGTATGTAAATGTATGTGTAGTGTGTGTAAATGTATATAAATATGTGCAATGTGTGTAAATGTGTGTAGTTGTATGTGAACATGCAAGTGAACATAAAGGAAAAAAGAATGGATTTCAAATGACTAGGTCTTAGGAGGATTTGAAATAATTTGAAAATGAACTAAAACTTAAAGAGAGAATTGAAATCCATTGATTTGGATTTATATGCCAGGTGGTGTAGATTTAGCGAAGAATTTCAAATCTCACATCCCAAATCCCCCATCCAAATGCATGGGGATTTGGGAGGATTTGCGATGTGGGATTTGAAATCCTTAGCTAAATTCACACTCGCATTTGGCATATAAATCCAAATCAATGGATTTCAATTCCATTCTTAAGTTTTAGTTTATTTTCAAAGGATTTTAAATCCCTCCCAAAACCTAGTCATTTGAAATTCATTATTTTTTCTCCTTTATGTTCACTTGCATATATACACACTTATACACACCGCACGCATTCACACACAATGCACACATGATCGCACACATTTACATATATTGTACACTACACACATTTATACACACTTACACACACATTGTACACACTGCACACATTTACACACAGTTACATACACTACACACATTTATGCACACTTACACTGCACTCACAGTTACACACACACACACACACACACACTCACTCACACATACTCTCTCTCACATATTCACAAGCACTATCCTCATACACACATACACATAATAAAAATTATATATTTCATGTTTTTATTAGTGTACAAAATAATTATTTTTAAAATAATAAGATTATATCTTTTATTTTTATTTACTAAATGTGAATTAAGAAAATGAATACAGTTTTTATTTTTTTCATCAAAATTTACGATGGATTTGAAATCCCTACGTAAATCCACATCATTCAAACAAGAGGTGGATTTCAAATCCAATGAGTTTGAAATCCATTCATTTGAAATCCCTCCCGCAAATGGACCCTAAGTGATTTTTGAAACACCAAAAAAGTAAATATCAACCAATGCAATATACAATTAATTTGTGGAAAATTAATGTGAAAATAGTTATAACAATGTAATTAAGAATTAAAAATTTACGGTATTTTAACAAGCCAAAATTCAAGAAAAATATTAAAAAATAAATCAAATTGAATGAAATTAGTACAAATCAAGTGTAACACACGGGTGTTTTTCTAGTATATTTTATATATACATGATATATTTATCTTTTAAACCCGCAAATCACTCTAAATTAAGGATTTCGAATATTAGTCCAACTTCTTATTCGGAGTTGATAGTTCTTGATATGTATCTTGCTTGTGACAATTCAACGGGGCGTTAGACGGGCCTGTAGTTGTCTCGGGAGGCCCCCTTCGACGCTCAAGTTGGTATAATTTGGTGAGAAAATCCAGGAAAAAACAACAATTAAGAGCAACTAATTGATAATATTTATAAATAATAAGAGATATTTTTATACCCAGGTAGATGGGGCGCATGAGCTTTCTAGAATAAGTGGGCCATGTGAACTGGATAATTATATCTCGATCCAATAATAATTAATAATATTGGATAATTAATAATGTAATTACAGAATTAAATACGGCGTAACATAATTAAATAAAGAAATATTGGGAAAAGTCAATTTTGTCCCAACATATATACACTTTTCTTTTTCTTTCTTTCTTTCGTTGTTGTGTGTGTGGGGTTGTTGTGTGTGTGGGGATGGAGCGAATGATTTTATGCTTTTCATTGTTCTTTTTTCACTTTTTCTTTTCCTATAGTTTTAAGGCAATGTCATTATTTGTATTTGTTACTTGCAATTTGATATATTAGAATATAAGTAAGATAAACTAAATAAATTGAGCTAAATAATCTTGAATTGGAGAAATGGCACCAAATGTCAATTTATCTAACGTTTGCTTGGACAAATGCACTTGTCTATTAGAAATTCAAATACTAGACCAGCATTGATAAAATCCAGACATAATTCTTGGAGAAAGGCTACCATTTCAACTATCGATACTAAAATTGGCTTCTCGAAGTAACACCCAATGTTGTGTCTTGTTTGACTGATATTTGGTCGGTGGAAAGATTCTTCTCACCACCACTGCCGTTAAGAGCTTCCATTGCTCAAAGTTAAAAATCTTGCCATGAGTAACTGATGTAAAATAACATAAAAAGTTTAAACTTTTCCAGCAAACAAACTAAGGATAATTACAAAAACACCCTGAGGTTTAGGTTAATAATAAAAACCCAAAGATATTTCAAAATTACAAAATAAACCCTCAGGTTTGATTATTGATTACATCTTAAATTTAAAGGAGAATCGTAATATTTTTGCAAATATTAGAAAGGTTTTGAAATATTTTTTTCTTATAAAAGGGGAAAATATAAAACGAATAAATTTTTAAGTGAGTTTTTAAAATTTTCGGAAACTTTTGGACGTCAAGTGTTTTTTTTTTTTTTAAAAAAAAAACTATCCAAACAAATTATAAGTGGCCGTTTCAGCCGTCCAAACCGACATTTCTACGTTTTATCCATTGAATGGGCGACATCAGACATCTGATTTCCAATGTCCAAGGTGGTATTTTCATAGAACCTAGATAATAATTTCATCCACCAAACAAAATATTCGAGTTATTATTTAAAACACATAAATCCGTTGTGGATTTCAGATATATAAGTGGATACTCCAACCCACCACCAAGCTCACACACAAACTTGATAGTACAAGCTTAATTTACCACATTGCAATTTCCATTTTCAGCTTAATTTGTTTGGAGTTTTATTGAATATTTCTAGTACGACTACATACAAATTAAAATGGCAGAGCAATACCCAGTAGGCCACTCAATGACTCCACCACCAATAATATGGTTGTTTCGACTAAAGAGCGTGGTTGTTTCGATTTTATGACAAAGACTAAGGAAGACATAACTGAAGATGTTGTAATAACAGATCTCAATGCAGCTGAAGAAAGCAAAGAGGAAAATCATACTCTCATGGATGAGCTTCAACGCTCTCATACCCACTCAACCTCCGTAAGTTTCAATTATATAGACATATTCTCTCATGAGTACAGCATAACATATACTTGAAGCATGTTTTTTTACTAGATTATATATTTTAATGGGATAATTACAAACTAGCCCGAGGCTTGAGCTAATAAGTAAATAACAAAAAAATCTAGAGGCTTTTGAAAATTACGAAAGACCGTTTGAGGTTTGATTTACACTATATCCCTTTTATAAATAAAAACATTCTAAACACTCCTTTTTATTATTCAAAATAGGGTAATTATAAAAGTACTCTGAGGTTTGACCTAATTACAAAAAACCAGCTAATTTTAAAACTTACAAAAAGTACCCCGAGGTTTGATTTAGTGTTAAAATTAAGGGTAATCTGCAATGATTTTACAAATATGAAGGGGATTTTGAAATATATTTCAAACCTCAGGGTACTTTTTTGTAAGTTTTTAAGTTAGTTGGGTTTTTTTTTTTTGTAATTAGGTCAAACCTCGGGAGTACTTTTTGTAATTATCCCTTCAAAATATTATAGTTACCCCTTACAAAATCAAACTTTAGTTTTTTTTTTTTTTGTAATTTTGAGACTTTTCTGGGTTATTTTGTAATTATCCCAAACCTAAGAGTAGTTTTTGTAATCATCCTATTCCTACCTTTATTTAATTGATCTTGTAATTCGAAAAGAAGGGTTAAATATAAAAAAAAAAAAAAAAAAACGCTCGAAAGTTATGTTCAGTCTAATAATTAACAAATAGTCAGTTTAGTTATGTTTTAAAATTAGAAACGACCCCCTTCCGATCCCCTTGATATTGTTTCTTCTGTTTTACGAATTACAGCCTCAAGAGTCAATCAGGAGGGGTTATTTATTATCCGGCATTTAAGTGAAATTTAATCCTTCTGAAACTTATATGATCTGGTATTTGATTAATTACAATAAATGTAATTGTTGCATGGCATTTGACATTTCAGTCTAGCGATGAAGAAGTAGAAGATGGAGGAGAAAGGAGAAAGAAGAAGAAGAAGAAGGGTTTGAAAGAGTCAATCAAGGAAAAGATATCTGGCCAATGCAGTGAAGATCATGAAAATGCTAAAACAGCAGATCAAGTACCTGATCAAGAAAAGAAACCCGGTTTGCTAGAGAAGATAAAAGAGAAACTCCCAGGCGGCCAGCACAAAAAGGTTACTGAAGAAGCTGTTCACAATCAAACTCCAGCAGGAAATCATGATGATGATATTGATAAGGAGAAGAAAGGAATAATAGACATGATTAAAGACAAGTTACCAGGACACCATAAGATCAATAACGAGCATCATGAGGTGAAGAAGGATATTTGAAGAAACAATATTACTTACAAATCATCTTAACACGAGTCTAGAAAGCGTGTTCCCTCTTAAGTCATGTATTGGGTCTTCCTCATCTCCTTTATATTTGTTAAAAAGATAATTTGTATAAAAATAAAATGTGGAGTATTGGCTGGACAACATACCAAACCCACACACAATGAATGGTGAGGATTTAACTTTACCTAACCCATTCTTAGTAGTGCTTTACTTTTGATTTTTTTAATGTAAAAATTACATGATGTTGAGCCTATAAATAGGTATGTTCTGCACAAGTTTAATTCAAGCAAAAATAAATACAAACAATTGTAAGTATCATCCGAGAGCAATTCCAAAATCTTAGCTAAACAAGGCTAATTAGTGTGAGAGAGTTGTGAGCAAAGTTTGAGTGTATTTTAAAATTATAATGAGATTATATTTTTAGTGAGCAAATAATTTAGCCTCCAATTTCTCTTTTACCTCTCTCATATTTTTATATATACACCCGTATATCCAACAATATTTACTTCCTATCTTATGTTGTTTTTTGTAAGTTGTTTCACGACAAGCTAATTTACTGCTCTTTTTCTACAACCATTTTGGATGGACTTGAAATTATCGTTGTTAAGTTAATTACATTCTTTATTCGTTTTAATACATTTTGTTTTGCATTTAGACTATATATAGCATATCATTAAAATGCATATACAGAATGCATGTACAAAACTCATC
This sequence comes from Rehmannia glutinosa, assembly GCA_016081115.2. NCBI lineage: Eukaryota > Viridiplantae > Streptophyta > Magnoliopsida > Lamiales > Orobanchaceae > Rehmannia > Rehmannia glutinosa. The sequence continues at coordinate 149,064 of JABTTQ020002894.1, forward strand.
TTGTTTCTAACTTTTTACATTTTTGTCGGCATCTTTTTTAATATCCTAAAAGATAGATATATATATATATATATATATATATATATATATATATATATAGGGAGGGGATCTATGAGACCACCCTCCTAGGTTGGTCCATAGGACCAAATCTACACCATCCAAAATAGTAAATCAATGGCCAAGATATATTACAATATATACAACATTTCATAAGTAAGCATACAATGAAGCGATAAAATAGGAATCCGGAAATTAAATATAGTAACCGATTCCTAAAAATTAGGGACGTAATTTTTTATTGATCACGTCCCCATAATCAAGCGATTCAATTTTCCTTTCTATCCCTTCCTATTCGAACCGCAAATTATTCAAATATGACAACAAAATCGTGCAACAATTAATGAAAAGTATACAATTACACTAAACTAACTATACATTAAAACGTTATTAAGTATACATGAACAATTAACTAAGTATACAATTACACTAAACTACCGTACATTAAAACTTTACTAAGTATACGAGAAACATTTAACTAAGTATACAATTACATTGAACTAACTATACATTAAAATAATACTAAGTATACGAAACATTTAACTAAGTATATAATTACACTTTGAATTACTTATATAACTAAGTATACAATTCCATTGAATTAAGTATACAAATCCAGAACTAAGTATACAAATTCACTAAACTACTTAACTACTTATATAACAAAGAATACGATTCCATCGAACCAAGTATACAAATCCATTTGAACTAAATATACAATAAAACATAACTAAGTATACAAGTCCATCGAACTAAGTAAACAATAAAATGATTTGTTCACAAATATGGCGGAAATAATTATCGGTTTTGAAAAAACGTTTTTGAAGTTGATGATTTTTCTCTCCTAAAAATCGGGTAATCGAAAAGGTAGGATTATGTTTCTGAAATATAGCTAATAACCGCCCAATTAACATAACTAAATAAATATTAAAAGTACAATTATACCCTTATATGCGTAACTTAACTAAAATGATCTACACCATCCAACATTTTAAATCAAAAGTCCATAAGTGTTCTTATGGACTAACCTAAAGGATTGGTCTCATTTGAACCAATCCATATATATATATAGGGATGAGATCTCGTGTGGCGAGTCTCTTACAGGGTGGCGGTGTGGATTGATCTCATCCATCCACACTTTTTATTTAATGGTCCAGTTGCTATTAAGAATAAGCGATTTATCAATTAATTAATAGGTGGAAAGAGCATAATAGTAACTAGCAAAATAGCCATAAATCATGCCCCTACAATCAAGAGATTGATTAATATCAAATTTTAATAACTAAAATTGTGCACCGTTTTAATAGTTGAATCGTACACCATTCAATAATCGATCGTACACCATTTATATTTAACATTCGTCATTGTATAACTAATTGTACACCATTCAATCTCAACGATTTTTATGGGATTTGCTTTTACAATTGTTCCCACTTTTCAATCAATTGTGGTTTACTCACAATGATGTACAATTAGTTATACAATGACGATGCACTTTTAGATATAAAATGGTGCACGCGATCGATTATTAAATGGTACAGTTCGGCTATTAAATTGATGCATAATCAATTATGAAAACGTGATCTTTATCACATCCATGATTGTAGGGCGTCATTATGGGAAGGTGGTTACACCATTTTATCTTTATAGGGTTTTTTAGATGATGTACAATTAGTTATACAATGATCTGTTTATCGGATATAAAACGTTGCACAATTAAGCTATTAAATGAGAAGATGGTTATACCATTTTGTCTTTATATTTTCTTTAGATGATGGTCAATTACTTATACAATGATGCATTGTTAGATATAAAATGGTGTATAGTCGGTTATTGAATGGTGTACGCTGATTTAACTATTAAAATTGGACAACACTTATGTCTTGTGTTCAACCTGGTCGCCCTATAGGGCAACCCGTGTCTGAAGTTGAGTTTTGAAACAGAAAAGAGATGGAAGCATTTTCACCGAGGTCGGCCGGTCGTCGACTGGAGGTCAACCGGTCGACCGGAGGTCAACCCGGTGTGGTTTCCCGGTTGACCACCAGTCGATCGGTGTTTTGGGATGTTTGCAAACTCCTGTATTGAAAATAAAAGAGGCAATCGGTCCAACATAAGATCGACCGGTCGAACCCTATGTGGACGACGCCCTATGCAACGTTTATTTCTATTCGACCGGTCGCCCTATCGTTTTTGACAAAGAAAGTTCTAGCCGTTGAACATCGACATCTTTTCCTTAAATTGTGGGGTTGATTTCTAACAACTATAATCTAGATTTTAATTGCATATTTTTGTAGAAATCTGTCCCCAAGAGGAGTCTATCAAGTTCAAGACATCCTCTATAAATAGATGAAGAATTGAAGCAACAAAACAAGAGAGAATACTACAACACAACAAGATACATTCAAGCAAACACTTTTGTTCTTCAATTTCAATATTCTTGTTGTAATGACCTAAGGTCTTTCACTTTCACATCTTAAGGTCTAGCCTTTATTCTTGATTACACTTGCACTCAAAATTGTATATTTCATTATTGAGTTGTAATCTTGAATTTGGGTTTATCATTCAACACAAGATATCCTTGTGAGTGTTCTTGTGGTAAGAACACACTTGGGTGATCTTAGGTGTTATGTGTAAGAAGATTGTTTTAATCTTCTTGTTGAAGAGTTTGGTGCTCTTTGAGGTGTTTAAGAATTTGGTATTCTTCAAGTCGGAAGATTGTGGTAATCTTCACAAGGTGCCGTTGAAGGAAGATTGAGGTAATCTTCAAGGAGATTGTGGTAATCTCCAAAGAGGTGTTGTGAGGTGGTGTTATAATAATTGTGGTAATTATTAATAAAATTCTTTTCTTTTTGAAACCTATCCCAGGATATCTTGGGTGGTAGAGCACGTAGTCCCTAGGTGGGGTGGAGCTCAGTAAATTGACGTGTGTTATTTACTTCCCACACTTCCATTCTTGTCTTTGCTTATCACATCCGAAAAATAGGCATAATCGAAAAAATGGGCATAATCTATTCACCCCTCTAGATTATCGTAGCCACTTGGACTTACAAGTGGTATTAGAGTCAAACTCTTTGGAAAGCTCGCTCCACATCGCGAGTAAAGAGGAACGATCTTTGGCTAGAAATGAAGTCTATCTCACGCGCGCCTCCACCAATAAGCCACCACTATTCGACTCCAAAATTATGCGATTTGGAATGGAAGAATGGAATGCTATTTACAAAGTTGCGGGTTCGATATTTGGAACATGGTTATTAATGGAGAATCCATCCCGATGAAAGACGGACCTCACACCTCTAAAGTCCTCAAGGAGCTCAATGATGAAGACAAGAAAATTCTCTCCATAAATGGTAAAGCTCTAAATGTTATTTATTGTTCACTTACCTCTTTGAATATGATCATATTCTAGGAATACGATCGGCACATGAAGTGTGGAAAAAATTAGAAGCTATCTATGAAGTATATGCAAATAAAAGGAGCTATTCAAAAGCATCTACCTCTCAAATGGATACAACATCAAATCCAACTACATGGGATGAGCTTCTTACAACTTCCGATGATGAAGAAGTCGAGCAATGTCTAATGGGCATCAACTAAGACAATGAGGTACGCTCTAACTTTTCTACCTCTTTTAGTAATGAATTGCATGATGATTATGGTGAATTGCAAAATGATTTTGATGAACTTCAAAATGAATTCCAAAGCTTGCTCTTTAAATACAAAAATTTGAAAAGGAATTCAACTCTTTGAAAAATGAAAAGAGTAGCTTACTTACTTCATATGAATCACTTTCTTGTGCTCACACTACCACTCCTAATAAGGTTAGAATTCTTGAAAAGAAAATAGTACTCTTGTTAAAGATATTGATTACATGAAAGAGGATATGTTAAGTTTAACTTGAGTGCGATAAAATGACCAGAATTCTTGATGTTCAACGGTGTGATCATTTGAAACTAGGACTTGGTTATAAGCCTAATATTATTAATCATATAAAAAAGAATTAAGTCACTAAGCATGTTGGTCATTATGTTTCTAAATTATTACATGCTTCTATTGTGGTAAAAAGGGTCACACGGCAAATACTTGTCGGGCTAGAAATAGCTCTAGTTATTATTAGAGACCTAAAAATCTCAATGCTAATCCCAAAGGACTCAAACACTTGAGGGTACCACAAAACAATGTCATGTTAGGTACTCGCGAATAAAAATTAAAGAAAATTCATACCGTCAAGAAGACATCAAATGCCCATATCTTTTGATCAAAGGAGAAGGCATCATCACAATAAATTTCAAGATGGAGATATTATCAACAATGGGAAAGACACAATCCTTGAAATGGCGTAATTGGTAAACCGTATCTCCCTATTAAAATACGCATAGTGTCTTGTTATAATGCATGTTTTTAATTTGCCTTAATTGTCAAAATGATTTTTTTATATATCTTAAAAATGAGGTCTCTACAAAATACTATTCGATTTCAAAACTCTTTTAAAAGAGACCTTGTATAGAGTTTTTCTAGACTCTTGTATATTTACAAGAACTTACATGTTTTATCATCTCTTATGGATTTATAATAAATCATTGTATACTTGTGTTATTTCTTAAATTGCCTTAACCATTTTTGTCCATTACCATTTTTGCTATGCTCTTGTGTAAGATGTTTTTTTATATAAATGCTCGTCAACATATTATCTAATTTATGATTGATCAAGATTGACATAAACATTTGAGGCATGATCATTATTGCTATTTTAATCTCATAGACGAGATATATTTGGGCTATTTTTCTTGCTAATATAAGCGATGTCGTTTATGAGTTTGTTAAGTTGTGTAGACTTTTTGAGGATGAGAAAGGAAGTACTCCAAATATTAGTTACTTCAAAATATTTGGATGTAAATGTTTTATTATGAACTCCAAAGATCAATTGGATACCCAATGATGATAGTGATGAAGAAGACAACATTGAACAAAATTCTCAAATGATGCTCCAAGATGAAGATTGGTTTATAGAGTTGCAAGAGGAGCCAAATCAATTCGGAAGAAATGACATTTGGGAATTAGTACCATCACAAACGATTATAGGTACAAAATGGGTATTCGAACAAACTCGATGACCAATGCAACATCATTCGAAATAAGGCAAGGTTAGTAACTCAAGATTATTGTCAAGAAGAAGATATTGATTATGATGAAACTTTTGCACCGTAAAGACGTTTAGAAGCTATTCGTATTTTACTTGCCTATTCTTGTTTTAAAAATTTCAAGCTTTACCAAATGGATGTTAAATCCGCTTTTTAAATGGTTTTATTCAAGAAGAAGTCTATGTAAAACAACCTCCGGGTTTGAAAACTTTTCTAGGCCTAATGATGTTTATAAACTTAAAAGGCCTTATATGGTTTAAAACAAGCACCGTGCATGGTATGATAGACTTAGCTCTTTTCTTTTGCAAAATGGATTTACAAGAGATAAAGTTGATACAACTCTCTTTGTTTTTGAAAAGGGCAAGATTGCTTATTAGTGCAAATTTATGTTGATGATATTATTTTTGGTGCTACTAATGAATCTTTGTGCAAGAAATTTTCTAATTTAATGTAAGGTGAATTCGAGATGAGTATGATGGGGAGCTCAACTTCTTCCTTGACTTCAAATTAAGCAATGCCAAGAAGGTATTTATATTTCACAATCGAGTATACAAAAGAACTTTTGAAGAAGTTCGGCATTGAAGAAGGAAGATCATTTGTCACTACTCCTATGGCAAGCAACATCAAGTTAGAAAAAGATGCTAAAGGCATATTGGTTGACAAACAAATTCGAGGTATGTTTATCTACTTTTATTATTCCAATAGACTCGACATTTTTATGCCTTATGTCTATATGATCGACTTCAAAAACAATCCCAATGAATCTCATTAAAGTGCCGTTAAAAGAAATTTTCAAATATTTGAAAGGCACTTCTTCTTATGTCTTGTTTATCCAAAGTTTTAAAACGCTCATATTTTTCGGGATAACAAGTTCGGTGATAATAATTTCTCAAAATACGGTTCGTCATAATCGAACTAAATATATTGAGATTCTATATTTTTTTCTAAGGGATTGCGTTTCTTAAACGAAAAATTGAGATGTGTTTAATTTGCCTCTCAAGGATAACTCGCGGACATTTGTTTTTAATCGTTAACCATCGAGTTTTTTACCTCATTTCGAGCTTGTTTAGGCATAATGTATATTGAATGAGGTCTATGTTTGCATTACGACGCGTTTTAAGAACTTAGGGGTGAAAAATCGGATTTTTGGATCAAAATTGAAGACAGAACCAAAAAAGAGCTCCAGGGGACCAGATTAAGGGAGGGGGACCGGTCGAACCATACTGGGCCGATCAACCCCCTTGACCGTCGCCTTAATAATTTCAGAGATAAATTTAGTTATGTCCAATACTTAGCCATTTTGTGCTCTACTTCTTCAAACTCGAGCCCCTTTGCAAATTTCACACACAATTCACTCAAAATGATTTCTTTCTTGTAAATTATATATTTTTGAGTTTATACTATTGGTATATCATCCATGATACCCGACTTCTCTGATTAATTGGTAAGTTTAATTCCTTCTTTATCTCAATTGGGTTGAACCTTGAGAATGTGCTTCATTTTGATATTTTGTTGGAATTCTTATATACTTGTGTTGGGTATGATGATTGTTGTTGGATGATATTTATAGAATTGTATTTGGTGATGAAAATTTTGGGCATGATTGCTTTTACAAGCATTATATACATCTTCGGTTTTATTCTATGCACACCAAGTGCTCGATGATATGCTTCAATGAAAATTTCATCAATTACATGATTCTCTCGATTTTAAAAGTCTTATATATTTATAGAGATCATGTTTTGCCATTCAAATGAGCTTTTTACGTGTTATATTTGCAACTTTTTCCTTAGCATTTGGAATTTTAAGCTTCATGGTCATAAGCTCGATAAATCGGTTATATTGCACTTTAATATGAATGAATGATGTTTTTATCGTGCTAACAATCTTATTTTTTTGGATGAAATGTGAATAATATAAATCATCGCAAATGTACAAAATAACAGGCATACCAGGATGATTACAACACAATGGGACTAAACGCCCCTAAAAGGCTAGTACAACTTGATGGCTAATACATGCCATTTACACACAACAAAGAAACCATAAATGCAATTGAGCTAATGTCCCAAAGCAAGATGTTCATATTGACCCAAAACATGAGGATACAAAGAAAACATGATCTTGTATACTGCGTTTTGATTTCACGAATAATCTTTGTCGGAAGTAACTATCGTCCTTCAAATAGCCGTCTATTACGAAAGTCCATATATGATATACGGTGCATGCCATCGCGCTTTTCTTGGCACGAGATCGCCACGAAGTTCCACGAGCTACCTTCTTCATGTATTTGGTGCACTTTTAATTGTACTCATGGTTCTTGTGATGCAAATCCACTTCTTGATCTGAGCCAAACTTGTTTGGTCATGTTTACTTGAAAAAATAGGTGATCCAATGTTTCGGTGCAATCCCACATAAAGCACAAGTTCGATCAATGTTTATATAGTGGACGCGATCCTTGGTTTGTAACCTTCCCTTGATACCAAGCCAAAGGATAAATGAATGCTTGGGAGGAATGTAATGTCTCCAAACATCGATTGCCCAAACTTTCAGTATGCCCCTCGATGCGAAATAATCATATGCTTTTGAGCAACCAGAATTTTCCCGCAAAACCACCTATTAAAGTGGTAATAGCAAGCTGGGTAGTCCCTTCCTTCATCGACAATAATGTCCCGAATTTCAAAAATACGTTTGAGGAGGGGAGAATCTCCTTTCGCCGGTGTCCACTCCCACACGGAAGCCTCATTAAGATACACTTGGTCCACCCATCCGATCCACAAAGAGTCCCTCTTAGCATGAATGGTCCAAAGGATCTTTGCAAGGAGGCAAGGTTCCAAGTTTTGACGCCCCGAAACCAAGTCCTCCTCGGTCTTGAGGAGACAAATATCTTTCCAAGCAAGCGATGCCTTTTGCGCTCGCCCCAAAGGAAAAGACGACAAATGTTCGTTATTCTATCAATCACGATTCCGGATTGGTAGAATTGACAACCAAAAGCACTCAACACCTTGGACAATCGACCGATCAACTCGTTCGTCCGGCATATGTAAGAGTACAATTTGCCCAAGCATTAATATAGCCTGCAATTTTCTCAACAAGAGAAACATAGTGAACCGCTTTCAATTTTTCTGTTGCAAGCGGTATACCAAGATTTTGAACGGCATAAATCCAATTGGCATATTCACAAGCCTATGGATATCAACTAATTTTCGCCCATTGATACCATTTGTATATAAGTTTGGATTTATTCAAGTTCGCCCGTAATCCGTAACACTGTTAAACTTATTTAAGCAATCCAACAACACACCAACAGAGTAAATGTCTCCTTTGGAAAAAAGCATCAAATCATCCTCAAAAGCCAAATGAGTGATATTCAATTTGGCACATTTGGGATGATAAGAAAATCGGTCCCTATTGGCGACCAAAGATTAATCAAACGAGAAAAATATTCAAGGCATAGCACAAAAAGGAAAGATGATAAAGGGTCCCCTTGCCTTAGACCCTTCTTGCCCGCAAATTTACCATACAAACTTCCATTCAAGGCAATGGAATATGATGGAGAAGTCACATACTCCATGATCCAATGGGTGAATTTAGAAGGAAAGCCCAAACCTTCAAGCACATTTTGTAGGAAATCCCACTAATGAGTCATAAGCCTTCCTCGGATCAATTTTGAGTAAGCATCCTGGGAGAAATTAAACTACGATTGTATTGCGGAGGAGTTCTTGTGCGAGATGAATATTCTCGGTCATAAGTCTTCCCCAACAAAAGCCGCCCGAGCACGATCCACAATATTCTCCAACAACGGTGCCATCCTCTTGGCCATGATTTTCGTAATCACCTTGTAAAATACATTGCAACAGGAGATGGGCCTATAGTCCCCATCTTGATTGAGCATGTTGTCCCTTTGGTACTAAAGTAATGACAGTGTGATTAATTTGCTTTAATAAAGACCCATTAACAAAGAATTCTTCAATTCTTTGCACAAAAATCATCCCCGACAATTTGCCATGACTTCTTGAAGAAGCATGAATTAAAAACCGTCCGGACCAGGGGATTTGTCTTCTCAATATCAAACAAAGCATCCCGAATTTTCTGTCTAGAGATGTCCTCTCCAAATTGCTTCATTGTTCCAAAGAAATGGACGGACCAACATTGATAATATCGGGATCAATCGGTTCGCAGAGTCCGTGTGCAAGCAAACACTTATAAAACTTTGTGAACTCCTTAGCAACTTCATCCATATAAGTGGTGGGGAGACCATCGTAAGTCCAAGCGGCTACGATAATCTAGAGGGGGTGAATAGATTATCTCCATCTTTTCGATTTCGCCCTCTTTTTCAAACCGAATGCTTAAAGATAATAATAAGGTGCGGAATGTAAACAACACACGTCGATTTAAAGAGGTTCAACCCACCTAGGGCCTAATCCTCTACCCCAAGTATATCAGGGATGGATTTCAAAAAGAAAAAAGAATTTTATTAATTACCAAAATTAATACAAATTCAACTTACAACACCTTGAAGAGCACCACACTCTTCTTCAACACCACTTTTGAGATTACCACAATCTCCTTTGAAGATTACCACAATCTCCAACGGCACCTTGTGAAGATTACCACAATCTTCACCCTTGAAGAATACCAAATTCTTCAACACCTTAACAAGAAGATTACCACAATCTTCTCACACCTAACACCTAGATCACCCAAGTGTGTTCTTACCACAAGAACACTCACAAGGATATCTTGTGTTGAATGATAACCCAAAAATTCAAGATTAGAACTCGATAATGAATAATACAATTGAGTGCAAGTGTAATCAAGAATAGCCTAGACCTCAAGGATGTGAAAGTGAATAGCTAGTCAAATTACAACAAGAAATAAGACAATGTAAGAACAAGTGTATTCTTGAGTGTATCTTGTTGTGTTGTAGTTTTCTCTCATGTGTTGTTGCTTCAATTCTTCCTCTATTTATAGGAGATGATTGATACTTGATAGGCTCCTCTTGGAATCAGATATCTACAAAAAATTGCAATTAAAATCAAGATTATAGTGTTAGAAATCAATCCCACAATTTAAGGGAAAGTTGTCCGCTGCACAACGGTTAGAATTTTGCTGTCAAAGCATAGGGCGACGGTCGCATTTAAATAGAAGTTTGAAACATATCGCAGCAAATTAAACACGGGCGACCGGTCGAAGTGCACCTCGACCGGTCGAAGGCTAGGGCGACGGTTGCACCGACCAAAAGCTGAAAGAACAAAGTTTGTTTTGATGTTTTGCTCCCTGTGTACGATGTCGCCTCTTTGGTCGACCTGGTCGATCGCTTAAATGCAATGTTGTCCGATTTTTGACGAAAATAAACCTCAAGAAATACTCCGAAAAAAAATTCGTAAAAACATTTTAAACCGATCGGGAGTATTTAGGACAACATTAGAAATATAGTTTTGAAGAAATAAAACATTTACACGAAAAGTGTTGTTCGATATAAATTCCAATAAATACTCCGAAAAATAGTAGAGACATTTTAGATCAATTGGGAGTATTAGGACAACATAGTTTCAATGTAAAAACCCATTGACTTAAAAACATTAAATGTGTTGTCCAATTTTATATCGAAAATAAACTTGAGGAAATACTCCGAAAAATATTAAAACCATTTTAAATCATTTATGAGTATTTGGACAACCTTTAAAACCATTGTTTTGGTGTAAAATCAAAATCATCAAAATCATGATAAACCATTTATCAAACAATCTCCCCCTTTTTGATGATTACAAACCAAAACAATTTTAACGAGGTCGATTTTGAAAACAAAACAATTTTACCTAGGTTAAAGAGAACTATCCGTTGTGAGCGACAACATTCCATGCAATAAAAACACAAGGATGGGAGTAGAGATATTCAAACACATATAGCAAATGCTCCCCTATCAACATGCACAACAAGAGTTATATAGAAGCAACTTAAACATAAGCGAAAATATTAGCTTTTCGATATTGAGCTTAAGTATCAATAACTTAAAAGCTCCCCTGTCAAAGATACATCATTAGAACCGTATATAAGTCTATACTACAACCAATGGACCATGATTCATACATAACCATAATGCACCAAGTGGACTAAATATGATCCACAACTTATGGCTTTATGAAGCCATAGCTTATAGCTTCTTTTCGTTAAGCTTATCTTAGCTTTATGAGCTAATGAGCTTATAACCTGTTTCTCCCCTTTGGAATCATCAAAAAGAATGTTAGCACGAGAAATACATCATATATTCTTATCAAAGTGCGCAAAGTAAACCGATGTATCGAGCCATTTGAATATTGAAGCTTTTAAACCAAATAGAAGAGTCGAATCATACGACTTGTAGAAGCTTATGAAAAATCATTTGATTTGCAAAAACATGATCTCTATAAATATATGAGACTTTTGAAATCGAGAGAGTCATGTAGGTGATGAATTTTTCATTGAAACGTTTTATCGAACACTTGGCGGGCGTCAAAAATAGAAAAAGTTATATATAGCCCTTGTAAGTGAAATCAAGCCAAGTTTTTCATCACCAAATACAATTTAACAAATATCATTCATCAACAATCAATAAGCTCATCACAAACATATATGAATTACATCAAGAAAAATACATATAAGCCACAAACTCAAGGGTTCAACCCAATTGAGCTAAAGATAGTGAAATTCTTACCATTCAATCAAGTAAAGACGAGCAATGATGATGATAGTCGAGCTAGATAATCCCCAAAATATATAATTCATGCATCAAAACTCATTTGAAGTGAATTGTGTGTGAAATTTGCAAAGGGGACGAAAAATGGCCAAAATGTGTCAAAGTGACGAATGCTGAAGACAGAACCATTTTAATCCAAATTATAGCCTAGGGCGACCGGTCGAGGTTGAGGGCGACCGGTCGACGTTGAGGGCGACCGGTTGCCCTCAACCCTTTCAGCCCACTGTCTGTCAGTTTTTCCAAAATCCGAATTTTCAACCAAAAATCCGATTTTTCGCCCCTAAGTTTTAAAAACGTGCAAAATACAAACGTAGACCTCATTCAATATACATTATGTCATGATCAAGCTCGAAATGAGGTAAAATGCTCGGCGTTGAGCGATTAAAAAGTCCGCGAGTGATCCTTGAGACGGAATTAAACACATCTCAAGTTTTTGTTAAACGTGCAATCCCGTTAAAAAAATTATCGAATCTCAATATGTTTAGTTCGATTATGACGAACCATATTTTGAAAAATTATTATCACCGGACTTGTTATCCCGAAAAATAATAACGTTTTGAGACTTTGGATACAACAAGTCATAAGAAAAAGTGCCTTTCAAATATTTGAAAATTTCTTTTAATGGCACTTTAATGAGATTCGTTGGGATAGTTTTGAAGTCGAGCCATATAGACATAAGGCATATGGATTGTCGAGTCTATTGAAATAATACAAGAAAACATACCTCGAATTTGTTTGTCAACCGATATGCCTTTCTCAACCTTTGTCAATTTTTAGCCATAGAGGTTGAGATGGTTCTTTCTTTCTTCAATGCTTAACTCCTTCAAGAGTTCTTTTGAAATATAGCCATCTTCTTGGTCCAAGCAAGAAATTGAGCTCCCCATCATACTTATTTCAAGCTCACCTAGTATCAACTTAGAAAAACATATCTTGCACAAATATTCATTAGTATCACCAAAAATATTCTCATAAATATGCACAAGTAAACAATCTTGCCCTTTATTAAAAACAAAGAGAGTAGTATCAACTTTACCTCTTGTAAAATCATTTAGCAAAAATAGCTAAGTCTATCATACCATACATGGGGTACTTGTTTTAAACCATAAAAAATCATTTGGCCTAAAATTTTAAACTCCGATAGACTTCTATTTGAATGAAACCATTTAGAAAATTGGATTTAACATCCATTTGGTAAAGCTTGAAATTTTCTTAAAACAAGAATGGGCAAGTAAAGTGCAAATATTACATCAAAATCAATACCTTCTTCTTGAAAATACCTTCGAGCTACTAACTTGCCTTAGTTCGACCAATGTTGCCTTGGTCATCGAGTTTGTTCCGGAATACCCTTTTTATCTTCTTCATTACTATCATCATAGGGCATCCAATTGATCTAAGGTGTTCATAATAGAACATTTACTTCCAAATATTTTGAGGTAACAATATTTGGAGTACTTCATTTCTCATCTACACAACTTGACAAACTCATTACCGGCATCGCTTATATAAGCAAGAAAGAATAATCCAAGTGTAAAAATATGCCTCAATCACAAAATATCTTGAATAAGAGCATAGTAGAAATAGACACTATATATATAGACCATGAAACAAGAAACACATACTATGCATTTAGAGTATCATCAAGAATCTAATAAATCATGCAAGTTCAAATAAGCTTAAGAAAAAGCTACAAAAGGTCTCTTTAGAAATTTGAAAATACGATAGCATATATTTGAGACCTCATTAAAAAGAAGTATTTGAACAAGAGTTGATAAAGCAAATATGTGCAATCAAATATTGAATAGTGCCTTTCAAAAAATCTAAAAGTCCTCTTAATGGCACTTGTATTAATTACTATGAAAAACTAGCACATAGGCACATGGCAATACATATATCGAGTCTATAAGAATAACACAAGTAAACGTACCTCGATAATTTATGCCTTTCTTGACAAATAATGACGTAGATGGCCATATGTGAAAAATGTAAATCCTACACAATTCTTAAAATAAATCTAGAACAAATCATTATGATAAAAGTGTAGGCTAATAGATATCACAAGTAAGCTCATGCCATAAAAATCCATAAGATATGATAAACCACTTGAGTCTAAAAATGCACAAGAGTTTTTTTAAAAACATCATATAAGGTCTTCTTTTCAAAATATTTTAAAACCACGAATATATATTGAAGACCTTAATTTTAAAAAAATATATTAAAAATCATTTTGCAAATAAGACACAAATAAAAACATGCATAATAGACAAATAAAATGCATATTTGAATGGGGAGATACGGGTTACCAATTACGCCATTTCCATGGGTTGTGCCGTTCCCATTGTTGATGATATCTTTTCCCTTGAGAAGTCATTTTGTTGATGATGACTTCTTTGATTACTCCATTTCCAAGGTTTGTTACCTTCCCATTGTTGATGGTCTCTTCCTCTTTGAAAATCATCTTGTTGATGATGTCTTAGCCATTTCAAGGATTGTGTTCTTCCCATTTTGAGTATATCCTCTTCTTGGAAATTTGCTTTGTCGAGAGTAGTTTCTCCTTCTTTGATCAAATGAAACGGTCATTTGATGTCTTCTTGCGGTATAAATTTTCTTCGATCATTATTTCACCGAGTACCTAATATGACATTGTTTTGTGGTACCCTTATGTGTTTGGGTCCTTTGGGATTAGTCTTGAGACTTTTAAGTCTCCAACAATAATTAGAGCTATTTCTAGCTCGACAAGAATTAGCCGTATGACCCTTTTTACCGCAATAAAAACAAGTAATAATTCTAGGAGCATAATGACCAACATGCTTAGAGACTTGATTCTTTTTCATATGATTGACAACATTAAACTTATGATCAAGTTCTAGTTTGAATTATCACAATAATCAACAATTTCATCGGTACTCAAGTTGGATTTAGATAAATCCCCTTTCATGCAATTAATATCCTCAACAAGAGTACTATTTTCTTTTTCAAGGTTTCTAACCTTGTCAAGTGTGGTGGTGTGAGCTCATGATAGTGATTCATAGGAAGTAAATAAACTATCCTTTTCATTTTCAAAACATTGAATTCCTTTTTCAAATTTTTGTATTTAACAAGCAAGCTTTGGAATTCATTTTGAAGTTCATCATAATCATTTTGCAAATCACTATAATCATTATCATAGGAAGTAGAGGGTTTAGAACTTACCTCGTTTTCTTCTTCGATGCCTATGAGGCATTGTTCAACTTCTTCATCATGGGAGGTTGTAGAAGGCTTATCCCATGTTGTTGGATTTGATGTTGTATCCATTTGTGAAGTAGATGCTTTTGAGTTGCTCCTTTCATTTGGATATACTTCATAGATGGCTTCTAATTTTTGCCATACTTCATGTGCCGATCGAATACCTACAACATGATCAAATTCCAAAGTGGTAAGTGAACAATGTAAAATATTAAGAGCTTTACCATTTAAGGAGATGATTTTCTTCTCTTCATCATTGAGTTTTTGAAGCCTTTTGAGGTGTGTGGTGTATCTTTCATCGGAATGGATTCTCCATTAATGACGGTGTTCCAAATGTCGAACCCGCAACCTTGTAGATATCATTCCATTCTTTCTTTCCAAAAATTAAAATTTTTGGAATCAAATAGTGGTGGCTTGGTGGTGGAGGTGTCGGATAGATGAGCTTCGTTCAGAGCCGACGATCGTTTCTCTTCACTCGCGATGTGAAACGAGCTTTCCAAAGAGTTTGGCTCGATACCACTTGTAAGTCCAAGCAGACTACGATAATCTAGAGGTGCGGAATGTAAACGAGGATCTAGAGCCTAATCTCTTTTCGATTTCGCCCTCTTTTTCAAACCGAATGCTCAAAGATAATAATAAGGTGCGGAATGTAAACGACACACGTCGATTTAAAGAGGTTCAACCCACCTAGGGCCTAATCCTCTACCACCCCAAAGATATCCAGGGATGGATTTCAAAAAGAAAAAAGAATTTTATTAATTACCAAAATTAATACAAATTCAACTTAAAACACCTTGAAGAGCACCACACTCTTCTTCAACACCACTTTTGGAGATTACCACAATCTCCCTTTGAAGATTACCACAATCTCCAACGGCACCTTGTGAAGATTACCACAATCTTCACCCTTGAAGAATACCAAATTCTTCAACACCTCAACAAGAAGATTACCACAATCTTCTCACACCTAACACCTAGATCACCCAAGTGTGTTCTTACCACAAGAACACTCACAAGGATATCTTGTGTTGAATGATAACCCAAAAATTCAAGATTACAACTCGATAATGAATAATACAATTGAGTGCAAGTGTAATCAAGAATAGCCTAGACCTCAAGGATGTGAAAGTGAATAGCTAGGCAAATTACAACAAGAAATAAGACAATGTAAGAACAAGTGTATTCTTGAGTGTATCTTGTTGTGTTGTAGTTTTCTCTCATGTGTTGTTGCTTCAATTCTTTCTCTATTTATAGGAGATGATTGATACTTGATAGGCTCCTCTTGGAATCGATATCTACAAAAATTGCAATTAAAATCAAGATTATAGCTGTTAGAAATCAATCCCACAATTTTAGGGAAAGTTGTCGCCTGACAACGGTTAGAATTTTTTTGTCAAAGCATAGGCACGGCGTCGCACGAAATAGAAGTTTGAAACATATCGCAGCAAATTAACACAGGCGACGGTCGAAGTGCACCTCGACCGGTCGAAGGCTAGGGCGACGGTTACCATCGACCAAAAGCGAAAGAACAAAGTTTGCTTTTCGATGTTTTGCTCCAGTGTACCAGGTCGCCTCTTTGGTCGACCGGTCGACCGCCTAAATGCAATGTTGTCCGATTTTTGATGAAAATAAACCTCAAGAAATACTCCGAAAAATTCGTAAAAACATTTTAAACCGATCGGGAGTATTTAGGACAACATTAGAAATATAGTTTTGAAGAAATAAAACATTTACACAAAAAGTGTTGTTCGATATAAATTCCAATAAATACTCCGAAAAATAGTAGAGACATTTTAGATCAATTGGGAGTATTAGGACAACATAGTTTCAATGTAAAAACCCATTGACTTAAAAACATTAAATGTGTTGTCCAATTTTATATCGAAAATAAACTTGAGGAAATACTCCGAAAAATATTAAAACCATTTTAAATCATTTAGGAGTATTTGGACAACCTTTAAAACCATTGTTTTGGTGTAAAATCAAAATCATCAAAATCATGATAAACCATTTATCAAACACCATCTTCTTTGCAAACAAAGCGACAATCGATTGCGTTTCTTATTCCTTTTAACCAAGCCATGGAAGAACTTGGTGCCCCGATCACTTTGGTTTAAGTGCTTGCACTTAGCCTTTTGGTAATAAAAGCACCGCTCAGCTTCACTCAAACTCATGGATTGTTTTCTTATGGTAGCCACAAAATTGTAAATCCACATTCGTTGGATCATCATGCATGCAGTAGATTGGGCCCATTCTAAGTCCTCCTTTGCCTTTTTTCTCGGCTTGAAATATGTGAGAAATGCTTATTGTTAAGCTCCTTGAGGGGCCGTTTCAAATGCTTAAGCTTCTTACAAAGCATAAATTGCTTGGTGCCCTGACGTACAAATTCCAATTTGTGGCGACTAGGTCATTGAAATCCGTATGACTAGCCCACATATTGAAAAATCGAAATGGCCTATTGGTGTTAGCAACCACATCCAACAAAGAGACAATACATGGGGAATGGTCGGATAGACATCCCGAAGGTAAGAAATTCGCCATCTATCAAGGCATTGGTCAAACCAATGCTTGTTAACCATTGCCCGATCAAGTTTGCACCAAACCTCATTATTTGTCCAAGTAAAGTGACATACCATTGATCTCCGATCCGTGAGACTCGTAAGAACGCAACACTCTTCAAAATCTTTGAGTTCTTTCTTTGGTAACATCTTTGCCATTACACTTCTCATTAGCATTGAGAACATTATTAAAATCCCCAATTGCAATCCAAGGCAAGGAACAATTTTCACCAAATGATATAAGATTATCCCACAATGGTTTCCTACTACCAACATTATGATATACATAAATAAAACTTGCAAGGAGGAAAAGAAGATACCTTGCAAGTAATAGCACGAGTGAATTACTTGTGGAGAAATGTCCACTCCTCAAGAATGACGGTGGTCGGATTCCACAAGACCAAAATCCTACCATTAGGATGCGTGTGGAAGTTGCAAGTATACTTCCAACCAAAGAAACCAAGTTCTCATAATTTTTCGGTAAAGTCTTGCCTCAACCAACTTTGTTTCCAACACTCAATTACATCAAGTCTATGGTGTCTCAAGAAATTCATGACACCCTTTGTTTGGGACTTGGTAAAGCCCACGATGTTCCAACTAGCAATCCTCATGTTGATTTAGGAAGGGTAGAATCCCTTCCCTTATCCTTCTTATTCTGGGTTTTGACGGTTCCTTTGACTGGATTATCCTGGGTGCCCTTCTCAGTAGTAGTGGACGGAGCTGCATGTCCCTCTGTATCTTCAGTAATAGTAACTGGAGTAATCCTTTTCCTTGGTCTGCGCCCTCTCACTTCAGTGAATGGCTGGGATTCACTATCAGTTTGAACAGGTTGCTTCTCTTTTAAAGGTTGCACTTGAGCCTCCTCAATAGTCTCAACAGGCTCCTTCTCCTTGACAGGTTGTGCTTGTTGTGTATCATTGGCACCACGTACAGGCTCAGGAGCCTTTAACGTTTGCCTTATCGGTTGGTTTTGTGCAACAGGCTTCCTAACCCTCAGCTTAAACGGTTGTCTGTCTGCTGCTGGCTTCTCATTAGTACATCCCTGAGTAGTGTGCCCAATTTCCTTGCACTTAGTGCAGAATTTTGGCTCATGCTCATAAATCACTTGTTGCTCATGTCTCTTCCCGAAGGCAACCGACCAAGTTCCCTCCTTAGCTCCTTGGAGGCGTCTACTTCAACTAGAATTATGGGAAACGAAATTTGCTCTTTGGTGACCGTCATAGAATCCGTATGCATTGGCTTCCCGATCTTAGTAGCAATCATACTATGAGCGGTTGATTCCAAAAGTCCACAGCATGCCCGACAAGCGTACCTAAACCGGCATAGTTTGAATCTCAATATCATCAAACTCAAAATACTTTGGCATCTTTTTTAGCAGCAAAGGCCTACCAAACACATAGTAAGGTCCCCCAAGCAAGACCTTATCACGAGCTGCCTCATCCTCAAACTTGAATATGAGCCATTTACTTGTATGTGTAAAGTATTGAAATGGCACCTGCCATTTCTTACACATCTCCAGCAAAACAACCAACGAGACGAAGCCCCATGATTCTTCAACATTATCAGCATGTTGCTCCTCAAAAATGATATCATCAAGATCATCAGAATTGGGCTCGATGACTTTGAGCCAGTGACCATCCTCGGCTTACGGTTTTAAGCACAAAGAAACAACGAAGCCCATGGAGCTTGGGTGGGGGACTTAGTTGTTTGTTCAGTTCCTAAGCCGCCACCGGTTTAGGAATTTCAACAAATATTTGGTGTGCGTGAGAACTCACACCCACCTTAGATTTTGGGATTCTTCCTCGATTCCTCATCGGACTCATAGGAAGAAGAATCATAGTTTTCCCTAGGTGAACTTGTATCACTTAGGGATCAACAACATTTTTTCCCTTAGTAGCGCAGATTTATCGATTTATTAGAAATTTCTCAGGCTTACCTCAGAAGCGACAACAACTTTTTCGGACTCAACAGATTAAGCTAGATTTTTGCCTTGTTGAATTTCGTTCTTGACTTGTCCATCCTCTAAGGATGTTGGGTAAATAGATCTGCGAACACCCAACCGTAAATTCGTGTTCCCAAAGCAAAATTCGAAAACCCAACAAAAAGCTACAGTGATATGGGTTTTTGCGGGTTCGGATCTGTGAAAACAAAGAAAATAATCGGTGCAAAGTTGAATAAACAGCAGATCTGTGAGCAGAATGGAAGATTCAACAAGAAATCTAAGAAAATAAGGAATAAATTGATCATCTCGGAGGAAGGAGCACTTGGGGAGGTTTTTTCGCCGGTTGAGAGCTTATCTCTCTAACTCGACTCTAACATTCTTTCCGATGATTCCAAAGGGGAGAAACAGGAAATAAGCTCATTAGCTCAAAGAAGCTAAAATAATCTCGCGAAAGAAGCTATAAGTTGTGGCTACTAAAAGCCAAAAGTTGTGGATCATACTTAGTCCATTGGATGTATTATGGACTTATATACTCCCGATCGATCTAAAATATTTTTACTAATTTTTCGGAGTATTTTTTTGAAGTTTATTTTCGACAAAAATTGGACAACACTTCTGTCTCGTGTTCAACCGGTCGCCCTATATAGGGCAACCCGTGTCACGAAGTTGAGTTTTGAAATAGAAAAGAGACGGAAGCATTTTTCACCGAGGTCGACCGATTATGCAGGATGTTTGCAAACTCCCG
Source organism: Rehmannia glutinosa (assembly GCA_016081115.2). Taxonomy (NCBI): domain Eukaryota; kingdom Viridiplantae; phylum Streptophyta; class Magnoliopsida; order Lamiales; family Orobanchaceae; genus Rehmannia; species Rehmannia glutinosa. Next base: position 169,465 of record JABTTQ020002894.1, read on the forward strand.
TATTGAAAATAAAAGAGGCCAACCGATCCAACATATGGTCGGACCGGGTCGAACCCTATGTGGACCGGTCACCCTATGCAATTTATGTGCATTATCTTTCAACGTCTATTTCTATTCGACGAGTCACCCTATCGTTTTGACAAAGAAAGTTCTAACCGTTGAACAATGACATCTTTTCCTTAAATTGTGGGGTTGATTTCTAACATGACTATAATCTTGATTTTAATTGCATAATTTTTGTAGAAGTTTGTCCCCAAAAGGAGCCTATCAAGTTCAAGACATCCTCTATAACTAGATGAAGAATTGAAGCAACAAAACAAGAGAGAATACTGCAACACAACAAGACACATTCAAGAAAACACTTTTGTTCTTCAATTTCAATATTCTTGTTGTAATAGCCTAAGGTCTTTCACTTTCACATCTTAAGGTCTAGGCTTTATTCTTGATTACACTTGTACTCAAAATTGTATATTTCATTATTGAGTTGTAACCTTGAATTTGGGTTTATCATTCAATACAAGATATCTTTGTGAGTGTTCTTGTGGTAAGAACACACTTGGGTGATCTTAGGTGTTAGGTGTAAGAAGATTGTGGTAATCTTCTTGTTGAAGAGTTTGGTGCTCTTTGAGGTGTTGAAGAGTTTGGTATTCTTCAAGTCGGAAGATTGTGGTAATCTTCACAAGGTGCCGTTGATGGAAGATTGTGGTAATCTTCAAGGGAGATTGTGGTAATCTCAAAGAGGTGTTGTAAGGTGATGTTGTAATAATTATGGTAATTATTAATAAAATTCTTTTTTTTTTTCAAATCCATCCTGGATATCTTGGGGTGGTAGAGCACGTAGTCCCTAGGTGGGATGAAGCTCTTTAAATCGACGTGTGTTATTTACTTCCGCACTTCTATTCTTGTCTTTGCTTATCACATCCGAAAAAGAGGGCATAATCGAGAAAATGGGCATAATCTATTCACCCCCTCTAGATTATCATAGCCACTTTGAATTACACCTAATTGCACCCAATATCTCCCACTCATACATATTTGACTCGACTCATTCGAATCATATCCTCGTAATTGCCATCTCATGTCTCTTCTTTCATACAGGAATAAGGCTTGCGACCAAGCAAGAAAGTATAGGTGAGGAGAGTTATATTAAGTCATCACCAAACTAACATAACCCTACAACTCAAGAACTTTCGTTGTGTACCCCAAACCAAGTGGCCGCACCCGAGTTAAGCATCTTTAGATCCTCAATGAAATAAATAGAGCATGCTCGACTCACTCAAATATGTTTCTATATTCATGCCTTGTCAAACACATTTCGACATAGTCGCCCACGCTATGAATTATAGAACATAAGTGCGTTACCAACTTAATTCTTTCTTTAGCCCCACATGCCAATTAACTTGGTCTTGTGACTTTCCTAGACATGTTCGGCTGCATCAATCACACATGGCCATTAGATACATGCTAAAGTAGCGTCATCCACTTACACCTCATGACATGGTCCAAAGTCCCAAAGGGTACAAGAAAATAATATGGGCTCACACGGTGTGACGGGGACCCATTCGGTCATTTTTCCAGGCGGTCGCCTCAAAGCACATGTAGTATGAATACATGCTATGATGGAGCTCCCACTCAATTTAGGCATGTCACGCTCTAGACATCATACAAATCTTAGTCCGTCGCTATTCAAGCGCCCGACCCGCACACTACTAGTAGTCACTCCCAAAGTGTCATATGATAGTTCGCACATTCGGCTACAAAAGGCTTTTATGAAGTTTTGATATACTTCATAATCGGTCAACTCGGATCTCATCATAACCTCTAGTTAAGGAGACCGTTAATTATACTTAATAACCCGTCACACGCTTTTAGCTCTAGCGAAGGCGATCATTCGCAAACCTTCTTATGCGACACAATCTTCTAAGTCTCATCCCGCCGCTCTCTTAGCGCCAGGGCAATTGCCCATGTGAGAGGGCCAATCAAAGCCTCGATGACAACTCACAAATTTAGTACCAAACACATAATGAGAATCCAACATATCTCATTAATCACAATATGTTCTCATATGCCAAATGATCAATTCTACTTAATCCCTAGTGACTCATATGCCTTGGAGCATTTCTCCAAACAAAGGCTCATAAAAGGAATGAGCGCCCACACCGCTTTTCGTAGAAGTATGCGAGAAAAATATTAACTATGCGCAAAAACTCTTAAGTGAAGTAAAGCCTCGAGTAAATATATTTGGTCTACCATCCATGTTTGGCACCCAAACCATACACCAAAGTGGTTTTACTATCACAAAGACAACAAAATATATCATGGATGTGCGCACAAAGGCGCATCATTTCAAGATGCCAAATTTGCCTCTAGCAAATCATAGACCAATCTGTTAAGATATCTAAGTATCCACATGTCGGCAACACAATAGCGCATGGATCACTTCGACATCCACTCACCAATCACACCGCTAAGTACAAGACTTACCGAGCACGCACATCAAACATTCAACAATGTTTACTTAAATTAGCTAGCATTTCTTTTCATCTTCCGAAGATATCATTTCTTGACTAAGAATATGATCTTTGATCATGGAGTGTAAAGGCAACCAACACCGAGTGGTGATAACTCCATGTTCTTTCTAGTCATCACATTTTTGCCATGTAAGTGAGATACAACTCTTGACATATGTTCGGTGAATTAATTGACCCTCGTGGGCTTATCAAAATGATAGCTCGATGAAATCAATGATGATTCAAGTCAAGTGGAGTTTCTTGATCAACAATCAATGCGCTCTTACTCCACTCTTGAATTCATCGGGTGATCCACACAGATCTCCTTATTCAACTTTCACTTAACTATGTCAACACCAATCATCCAGGACAACCCCAGACGAAAGTGGCAATAATAGATAACATATCGGGCGAATTGAGGCAATCTCACCAGGTAAGGAGAACAACTCAAAATATTTATGCTCTTCTAACAGCGTAAACATTTCGCCCTTAGTCGAGCTACATACATGTTAATCAACCCATCTATATTGCACTGACCTTCCTAAACCACATGTTTCAAATGGTGTATCTAGACGGAAGATTAACAAACTCTTAGACTTTATTCTTAGTCATTCGACTCATCTTTTCCTTCGCAACGTCTATCCACTTAGGGCATCAAATGAAGTCATATAGTCTATCGACTCATCCACATCCACATAAGTAATTGTGAAGAATACCCACTCAATCTCATATAGATGATGGGGAATATTTCATATTCACTCCTTTTACTCGTGGAATTTGAGAATCCTTAGTATGTTAGACACCAACTCACACCGATTTAGTGTCGCTCTCACTATCCCAACGATTACAAGATGAGTATAAAATACAACATCCTCGCTAGAAAAACAGAAAATCGCTAAGGATCTTGCAACTCGCATAGTTTTAAGATCTCTTTAGAATTCACATATTCTCAAGAAATCCCTTTGAGGGGAAACCTAAGTCGTGCGACTTGATTCTCTACTTGAGAACACATATTCTCGAACTTACATAGGCACGAGACCAACTAATTTGGGCTTCTAACCAAATTAAAGCTCATACAAGGTTGAAGAATCATTTGGAGACACATATTTTATGATGTAGACATCAACAAGATACACCAATCAATTTGCGCCATCATAAATCTAACCATTTTGAAGTGATTGTCCCTTCTTCACAAGCTCATATATTTGCAAAGTGTTTGAAACTATCATTCAACTTGTAACTTTATTTCCTTCAACCGTGTGCCGCCCAAACTAATTAGACACACTATTTCTCGCTCCCTATTAGCACATCTCCATCTGTTAAGAATCGCACAAAGCAATTTGACGCTTCTAACTAATGAGAGTGAGAATGTACTAACTTATAGCTTAAATAGCAATGAAGAAAATACAATGCGTTAATTTTGTGCCTCGCACTCATAAGTCTACACTCAATTTAGTGGACTTAGCTTTAAAGGAAAGATAGTCATCTTTCATTCTTCCTTCCAAGCTTATCCTTGGAAAAAAATATGCAAAGGGAGATTGACCTTAGCGAGTTAGACAATAAAGCATCCTCGAGCTAATACAATCATCCTCCTAACCTCACGTGCCACGATATCATTAGAAGATCTAAAAAAATCGTCTAAAGCCAAGTATCACAAAGAAAAGATAGACACGTCTTCTCACTCAACAAATATCTTACAAGTGAATTTAATCGAGTAAGACTACATTGACACATCAAGTTGCTCACAAAACTGTTGAGCTTGAGATGACTCTTTTTAGACTCCTCTTGTGCGCTCTATAGCTGCGAACCCGATAATAATCATACACATTTGCTCAATCTCAAAATCACATGCTAAGTCAACCAATATCTACAATACACCCATTGAGAGATTTGGAAATATTAGCGAAAAAAATAAGAGAGCAATTAAATAGTCAAACTTCATCTCAAGACAATTACGAGCGAAGTTACCAATCTCATAAGTGCAATTAATATTTGTTGATACTTAATTGCCTCATTTAATAAGGTAATACGAGTTCTTGTCAATTTATGGATCAATTTATAGTTCTAGTTTTAACTTTTGCTCTCATCAAGCTCATTATGCTTGTTCCAACATTCACCCGAGTTGGTTTATGTCAGTCAAGACAATCGACAAGTGCACTCCCTTGTGTATTTCTCAACTTTTTATAATCGGGCTCTTGATAGGCGATTTTGATTAATAATAACACAAGTAAATAATATCTTTAATTCAACTCAAATAGCGAATTTGGATAACTAGAGTTTTTACTAGTGAGTAAGCTCTCTTTTATTAAATTTGCAGCTTAAACAAATTAAAACGCAAAACTAATTCTTGATCCATAAGTATATCATCGTCATCTCAATTGCGATTATTTCGGGCAATTAAGTTCTTATATTTGCGGTTTAAACAAATAAAGCGCAAATTCTTTCTTTAATCCACGATGCGTCTAAGTCGCGATAATACTAGATAATTTGTCTATTTTCATGCTAAATTGGCTAAACTAAAGTTGGTGATTGGTCTAAACACATTTCAATAAATTGTACAATTAATTAGGTCTTGATCTAAAAAAATTATTCGGATCCAAGTAATATTTATTATTTTTTTCAATTCAATAAAATCGAAAATTTGCCACCAAGGCTAGTAATCATCTCCCACCAAATTGAAGATCACAATAGAAATTCTTGATCCATGAATAAAATTATCGATGTCCATAAATAAATCATGCATACAACCATGCGATATAAGTAATTACGAAAACAAAATATAGCCCCCATGGGCGACATTGACATATGGTGCATCATGCCTCGAACAAAGTAAAAATAATATATATTTTCAAGGCCTACTACATCAATCTAGAAAAAATTATAAAAAATGAGGATACCGAACTACCACCATTGTTAAAAATTAACTCCACAAAAAATATTAATATAAAATAGTAAACATTCACATACATGAGCACCGTATGTCAATGTCAATTGCAACACAAAATAAATTGCCTACACATAAGCAATTAATAAAACATGCAACTCATAAATTAAAAATCACATAGAATATTTTGCTTGCATCTCAATGCGCAAAACATATAGATTTTTTTACGCACCTCATGGCAAAAAGAATCATGCACCAATGTGCAAAAATAATTTTTTTATGCATCACAATGCACAAATAATATTAATTTGTTGCAAGCATCTTAACGCGCAAAAATAATATTTCTTTCATGCAACTAATGCAAAAAAAAAATATCATTGCTATATATGTGCAAAAATAAATATTCATGCATCATATTGTACAATAATAATTTTGCAAGCATTCTCATACTCAAAAATAATTTTTTTTTGCAAGCACTAATTTGCGCAGAATATTTTTACATGCACTAATTTTATAACAAAAAAAAATTGCACAAAAAAATATTTTTTTGCAAGCGTCCCAATGCGCAAAAAATAACTTGATATCCTTCTATACAAATACAAAACATGCTGGCATAGTAACAAATAATTCTCTTAACCAAGTGGTGGATATGCATGAGATATATCAAAAGGTCTAGTGCTCAAATCTAAGTTGGACCAATCCCTTTAATTTATTTTTAAAATATCAAAGGGATACACCACTTAGCGAGCTAATCGCGCCACATCAACGCCCATGTGGCGTGAGCCGATGTCACGTCATCGTCGCGCCCCTACCACATGGCGGCCATTGTGCCACGTCGTAATCCGACTACGTTGCGGCCGCAAGCCACGTCGGTGACCAAAAGCCATGTCAGCAATACATGGTAGCCACATGGCGCCAAGTGTCCAAATTAGCATACACAACCAATCAACACTTGCCACATGGCAAATTCCTTTTATTAAAAAAATTTAAATAAAATCGCATTTGTAAAGAGAATAAAAATTCAACACCCTATTCATCAATGAGTAGGTCTCTTGTAGGATCATCTTACGGATCCTATTCCGTAAGATGGATCCTAAAGCCAAACCTCGTCCCCCCCAGCCCAACTCTTATTTGAAAAAAAAATTACTTCGCTCCCACGGGAGAATTGAACCCGCGCTTGATAAACACAAGGTGGCATTCTACCAATACACAACTAATGCTTGTTGTGCAATTTCGATATAACAATGTATATAAACTCATTCATAAATACGCCTGGTAATTAAAAAAATTAAAAACGCCTCTAAATGCAAAGGCTAAGAATCGAACCAAGTCTATTAAAAAAACATGATACATTATCTCAATAAATGGATACTTATAAAAGTGTTACTTTAACTACATCATATTTATTTTTTATTTTTCCTCTTTTTTTGTTCCTAGTTTGTAACTGTATTAAGAAATCTAATACTTTATCTCAACAAATGGATACTTTTATTTATAAAAATGTTATTTTAATTGTGATAACCACTAATTAGTTAAGGGGTTAATTATGGGTTATTTTTAGGGGACTTAGGGGTTAGTTATTAGGGGCTAATTTAGGTTTAGGGTTTGGAATTAACTACTATAAATATGTGTAATTTCATACACAATTTTACACCATATTTCTAATAATTATAAGGTATAAATATTTTTTATACTTCAAGTTTCATATATATATATATAAAATATATATATTCACAATTCACAAGCCTTCTTCAATTTTTTTCAAAAATGCTTTCATTAATTAGTTTGATTTAGTAAAATCACATATTAATTATATAATTTATTTAATGTTGAAAACGAAGGGGCCGAGGACTAGGACTTTTATTATTCATTTTTGTACATCGAATAAGCGTGATTATTAAGGTAGGGATTTTTATATTATTTGTCTTTATTTAATGTTCCATGATTATACTTCATTGATTGCAATATATGTCAAGAGAAAATAAATCCATATAAGCTAGGGGCCATGAAAAGGGTCCGAGATCAAACGTATCTTGGGGTGAACCCGCAATGCTATATGCAAGAATGGCGGCCGTCGAGAAAAAGAGGAAATTAATGAATTAATAGTTGTAATTATGTGAATGTTTTTCATGTTATATTAAATATTGACAGATATATCCCCTCGAGTGAGGTGAAGCTCACCCTATTATTATCATGATTTTCAAAGTTGAGGAATCCACCAAGATATGATGTTGTGGATGGTGGAATAACTCTTGCTATATTTATATTTTAAATAATTATGATCGGGCTAAATTTTGGATTTATGTCTTTATTTTTTTCCGATTTATGCTTGGGATAATTATTGAATATTTAATTTGGAGGATGTATTATTATTATTATTATTATTATTATTATTATTATTATTATTATTATTGTTTGTTGTTGTTGTTGTTGTTGTTGTTGTTGTTTTTCCTTAAGAGTTGGAAATTACGAATCGACTTTTGATAATTATGGGATCACTTCAATTTATAAATTCGTGTTTTCTTAATAATATTTTAGAGTACTTTAATTTCATAAAATGGAGTCGTTACAAGTGGTATCAAAGCAGGTCTACTATTCTCAGACTTGGAAAAACAAAAATTTCTTTTCAAATTTTAAAAGAAAATAGTCTAATAACATCCACATCCATCATATCTCGCCTTGATTTTCAAGGTATGCAATTTATTATGTAATATTATTCCATTTATTTATGAAGTATCATTTTATATTATCATGTTTTAGAAGTACATTTATCAATTCTTGTCATCATTCTTTTTAATAAAAGCATTATTGTATTAAAGAAAATTCATGACAAGTACATTTATTACCGTATTTTATATTAAAGAAATTTTATGATAAAATCGCATAGAAGCTTGATCACATGAACCTAGAAGACCAATACTTATTTGATTTGGATTATTAGGAAGATGATTAGTTTGAGACCTTATGTTAACGAGAATGTGCTATTGAGGTTTATAGAAATTACCAAAGAACTTTGAGGTCTTTGGTCAGCCGTGCTCATGCCAATATTTTAATGATATTTGAGGGAGAAAAAAAACCCAAGAAGGCGAAACTTGAGGAAGATTCAGAATATTAGGAGACTTTGTGTCCGGGAACTTCATAAATTGATTAATAAACCCATTATTATTGATGGAGATGAACAAAGTGAGATAAATTATACGTAGTAGAAGATGATAGGCAAATCGACATTAGCCTTAAGTTAGTCTCTAATTATTATTATTTAGATAACTTTTGATAGGTGACTTTTATTTTTAAACATGAATCATGGTTGTCAAATAATTATTATTATTAATAAGATTTTAATTTTTTAGGATTGCACGTCTTGATTTTGTATGAGAAATGTCCGGTAACTTTAAGTTGATAGATGCAAAAGGATAATCCCTTGATTTTAGTCCTACAAACAGATTGTATTGATTAAGTTTACGAACCCTACGATACAAGGCTCAAGTCTAGGTTTGTTTTAATGGAGGCCTAGAAAGGACTTTACTACAATCCAAGTTAAAGGACAAGTGATATAATTAGCCTCGTATAGAATTTGTGATAAGCTATTACTATTGATTTTCATGTTTAATTAGGAGGCTTGTCGCCTAAAGCTTATAATGATTTATGTGTTGGTGTAAATTAGATTGTTATTCTTGAATTGGTCGATTATTGTGTTATAGGCTTATTCCCAAATGAAGGTGATAAGGTTTACCAGATTATATTTGAACTATGGATTATAGTGTTTTTCTTGATTAATGTTTGAGGATATGGTTTACTCTATAAGGTTTGAGTTATTGAATATACCCTTTTTCCTATGAGGTTTGAGATATTGAACACAAGATTTTGCTCTATAAGATTTGAGTCATTGAATGTAAGATTTTCCCTTAAAGGATTTGAGTTATTTGAATATAGGGTTATCCCGTGTATTTGAGTGAATGATTTTTCCTAATTACGGTTTGAGTATTTGGGCATATTGAAATATAAGGTTTTCTCAATAAGGTTTTATTATTATATTTGTGAGTTTACAACCAATAAGGTTAGTTATTTGATGAAAATTTCTTCTACTAAGGGTTAATGTATTGAATACGTAAAAACAAATTTGGATTTGAGATGGATTTTCCCTATTGAGATTTGAACGTAGGATTTTTTTTTTTTTTTTTTGTAAATTACGTTTTGAGCATGTAAGGGTTCCTTATTTAAGAGTTTGGTTGTATTGAACATAAGATTTACCCTAACTATGATTTAAATTGTGAGACCAATGGTGAGTGACTTGTTTGCTCACGGAGCAAGGGCAATTGATAAGAGAGTAATTTTGGTGGCGAAGTATGAAAAAGATATTGGAACCTTTGTGGAAAATATTTGACTTATCGCAAGTTAAAGTCGAACACTAAAGACCATCGATTTACTCAAACCATTTGATCCGAATGGAAATGGGAGCACATATCTATGGATTTTGTGGTAGGACTTCTACCATCAATCAAGGAAAATAAGGCTATATGGGTTGTAGTAGACCGATTAACAAAATCAACACATTTCTTACCTACTAAGATGACATTCGAGAATGGAGTGATATGCACAAATTTACATTAAGGAAATAGTGAGACTTCATGGAGTTCCCGTGTCAATTGTTTGAGATGGAGATACGCGTTGTACTTCTAAATTTTGGAAAAGTCTACAAAGTGATTTGGGAACAAAAACTTAGATTTAGTACGGCTTATCACTCGTAAACGGATGGACAATCTAAACGGACTATCCAAATATTGGAAGATATGTTGAGAGCATGTGTGCTCGACTTACAAAGTAATCGGGAAATAATATTACTCATAGTAGAATTCGCTTATAACAATGTTATCAAGTGATTATTGGGATGGCTCCATGCGAGACGTTGTATAGAAGAAAATGGAGACCACCATTATATTGGAACGAAGTTGGTGAAAGAAAAATTTTGGGCCTGAATTAATTCGGCAAATTGTTAAAGAGATAGCTATGGTACAAGATCAAATCAAGATAGCTTAAGATAGACAAAAGTGGTATCTTCAAGTAGCCGGAGAAAACATATATTATTTGATGAAGGAGAAAAAATATTTAAAGTAGCTCATATTAAAGGTGTTATTTGATTTGGCGAAAAGGAAAAGTTGAAACCGAGATATATCGACTATTTGAAATCCTTACACGAGTTGGAGATTTAGCTTATCAACTAGCATTACCACCGATTCTATCAAGTGTGCACAATATTTTTCACGTCTCTATGCTCGAGAAAAGACGTTCACGATCCAAGTCACATCGTGAATTATAAGGATCGACAATCAACAATGATTTAACTTATGAGGAAATACCATAAGCTATTTTGGAAGGCAAGATTCACCATTTGAGAAATAAAAATGTTGCCCTGATCAAAAAAATGGAGACGCGTCATGGCGTAAAAATGAAGCTAGTTGAGAGCGTGAAGAGGAAATTCAGGTCAAGTACCCAAGTTTTATCTATTCCAGGTAATATGTGATAACCACTAATTAGTTTAGGGGTTAATTAGGGTTTATTTTTAGGAGACTTAGGGGTTAGTTATTAGGGGCTAATTTAGGTTTAGGAGTTTAGGGGTTGGAATTACCTACTATAAATATGTGTAATTTCATAAATAATTTTACACCACATTTCTAATAATTATAAGGTATAAATATTTTTCTACTTCAAGTTTCATATATATATATATATATATATATTCACAATTCACAAGCCTTCTTTCAATATTTTTCACAAATTCTTTCATTAATTAGTTTGATTTATTAAAATCACATATTAATTATATAATTTTATTTAATGTTGAAAATGAAGGGGTGGAGGACTATAACTTTTATTGTTTATTTTTCTACATCGAATATCCGTGATTATTAAGGTAGCGATTTTTATATTATTTGTCTTTATTTAATGTTCCATGATTATACTTCATTGATTGTAATGTATGTCAAGAGGAAATAAATTCATATAAGCTAGGGGTCATGAAAAGGGTCCGAGATCAAACGTATCTTCGGGGTGAACCCGCAATGCTATATGCGATGGAGTCGGTCGAGAGGAAAAATAGGAAATTAATGAATTTATTGTTGTAATTATGTGAATGTTTTTCATGTTATATTAAATATTGTGAGATATATATCCCTTGATTGAGATGAAGCTCACCCCTATTATTATCACGACTTTCAAGTTGAGGAATCGGGATCAAGATATGATGTTGTGGATGGTGGAATAACTCATGCTATATTTATATTTTAAATAATTATAATCGGACTAAATTTTAGATTTATGTCTTTATTTTTTTCACGATTTATGCTTGAGATAATTGTTGGATATTTAATTTGGAGGATGTATTATTATTATGATTATTATTATTATTATTATTATTATTATTTTTCCCTAATAGTTAAAAATTCTAAATCGACTTTTTAATAATTATTGGGATCACTTCAATTTATAAATTCGTGTTTTCTTAATAATATTTTAGAGTACTTTAATTTCATAAAATTGGGTCGTTACATTAACTATATCATATTTATCTTTTATTTTTCTTCTTTCTTTCATTTCTAATTTGTGACTATATTAAAAAGATGATACTTTATAAAAAAAAGATACTTTAACGTATAAAAGTGTTACTTTAACTCGTTGTATATATATTTATTATAATATATTCATAATTTGTGACTATATTAAAAAATATGTTACTTTATCTCAAAAAACAAATATTTTTACTTATAAAAATATTACTTTAACTCTATCATATTTATTATTCATCTTTCTTTGTATTTATTATTAAAAAATATAATACTTTATTTAAAAACAGATATTTTTACTCTTAAAACATGATATTTTATCTCAAAAATATATATTTTTACTCATAAAGGTGATATTTATTTTTCTTTCAATGTAATGTAATCATAAGTGTGGCTATATTAAAAAATATGATACTTTATCTAAAATAACCGATATTTTTCTCATAAAATCATTACTTTAATCGAGGAAGAAAAAAAAAAAAAAGGACAACAGTGCTTTGACGCGGACCTGGTCAACAGGATCCGCGGGTCAAAACAGATCCGTCTTACGGATAGAGACCCGTAAGACGGTCCTACATGAGTTTTTGCCTTCATCAATTTGGGCACCCATTCCAATGGGAATTTTGTATTTCATCCCCAAACTTTGAATCGCCATAATATTTTCGTTTCAAATCCGTTTTACATGAATAATATATCAAATTAATCGTCTTTCCGAGATCTACAATTTGACACCAATATTGGTTATAAAAACCGAAAAATAGAATCAATATTTTTTAAATAAAAATCAAATCCCACATGTGTGTCATCAAACTCAAGCACATCAAATAAAGCGAGAACGAGCCCGAATGGCTCTAATACCACTATTAGCAAATATGGGTCAAAACTATAATCACATATTTGCATATAAATTATGGATCGAGTATACCTGTTTTGCGGAATTGTCGATCCACACGGCCGAGGATTGAGCCCGTCTACAAGCCTCCTTTTGATCCATGTATAAACCATCTACAAGCCTCCTCTTGGTTGAACGCGAACAATGAACAAATCCCATAGATTGGTTGAACCACGAACAAGATCACGAACCGTATTTTCGTTGGTGTAAATAATTCTACTTTGATATGCACACCTTAAACCCTTGGAGGCTTTGGTGATACTCCAAGAAGAAAACCGTAGAGAGAAATTTTAGGAGAGAGATTATTCTTTCTATGTAGGTGGAACGATTTTTTAATTTGTTCTTATATTGTAGGGAGAGATATCAATATATATCTCAATCCCATATATCGATTAAAGTCCTAATGGGAGAGGTTTCTAGATAAACCTCATCTAAATAAGACTCCATATTATCTCAAACATGGATGCAACCTAATTGCACCCAATACCTCCATTTCTCCACCGCCCATAACCCTTTTAGAACTTTTTTCCACTCTACCCGTCTCAAGTCCACATCCAAAACTTCCAATTCTTTTGTTGCTTCACAGTGTATTCCTCCAAACTCTTCGGTTCTAAGTGAGGAGGCGTTGAAGGCTCGAGCTCTTGGCAAGGCGGCATGGATGTCGGCTAGAGTGAGTACGAAGAGTCCGAAGGGGAATTGGGGGATAATGAGGCTGGAAATGCGGATGAACTCGATGTTTTCTAAACTCGGGTTTGTCGAACGCCTTGTGGATACACTGTTGGAGAAGCATGGGATTACTCGGTTGTTTCCTATTAAAATGACAAAGTCCCTTTTGATATTTTTTATAAGGAAAAATAAGATTTTTAGTCATGTAAGTTGGACCTTTTTTATAATTAGTCCTCTAAATTATCACATTCATGTTTTAGTCCTTTAACTTTCAAATTTCTAGATATTCGAGTCTTTTAACTTTCAAGCTTTCTAGATATTCGATCCTTTAACTTAGCAATTTTACTTTTGGTACTACAACTTAATGATTTTAGAAATTTAGCCCTATAACTTAGCAAAAGAGTTAAATTTAACTAATTTATTAAAAAGTTAGTACCCACACTTTACATTCTTTTTATAGGACCAAAAGTAAAATAATTAAATTTTAATTTTTGAAAACTAATTAAATTATAAAAGCAATTAAAAATTAAATTAATTTGATTAATAAAAAATTAAATAAATAGAAATTTCTAAAACAATTAACAAATTTTAGGAAAATTTAAATCATTACATCAAATTAGTACATTAAGAATAATTTATCATATTTATGTAATTAACCTTTGGTGAGGAGAATTGTCTCCAAGAAATAGACTGGACTAGTATACAAGATGAATTTATTTTAGATGGTTTAAAAAATTAATGGTTGAAATATTTTTGAAAAATTAATTAAATTAAAAAATGATTAATTATTTTTTAAAAGTTAATTGTTAATTAAATTTATTCAATTTTAAAAATAAAATTTAATTAAGAAATAACCTTTTAATAAATTAATTAAATTTAACTATTGTTAAGTTATAGGACTAAATACCCATAAAAAAATTTTATATGACCAAATTATGAAATATGTTAAGTTATAGGACCAAAAGTAAAATTGCTAAGTTAAAGGACTGAATATCTAAAAATTTGAAAGTTAAAGGACTAAAGCATGAAGGTGACAACTTAAAGGACTAATTCAAAAAAAGTCCAATTTACAGGACTAAAAATCATATTTTCCTTTTTTATAATATACGCTGTGTGCTTATGTTAAAATAATGTATACATACTATTTGTTTGTTGTATCAATATAAATGCAAACCGTATCAATGAAAACGTAATGACATCCCTCCTTTTGATAGTTTTTTATAATATATGTTGTGTACTTATGTTAAATCGTATACATACTATTTGTTTGTTGTATCGGTAACAACGTTCATCATATCGAACGAATAGCCGAATCATGTGAAAAGGGAGTGGGTGAGAGTCGCGTGAAAACCGAATCTAGAGTTAAAATGAGAAAGTTGTCAAGGCGCTAGCACCAAGTTAAAATGACGATGTGGTTCATGTGGAGAAGTAACAACCCATAATAGCCGAACATGCCCCGAACAAATCCAAATCATGATCAAAAGACTGTTCATTTTTAATATTATTATTGGGACAACTAGTTCATAATGCTATGTAATTGTTTTTCTTGAATGAGGCCTAAGTATTTTTTTAATGATGTCGATTAATTGTTATATTGACTACACAACACCGCTTTAGAAATCAATCATGTCACAAAAAAATGCATAAAAAGAAGTATATCTATACAAAATTTAACTTAATCATACAATTCGAATTATGCATAAAAATAAGTATATTTATACAAGAATTTTGCCTTTGCTCCACAAAACTAATTATACAACAAACATGACATAAATATCTGGATAAAGGTTATATCTATACAATAAATTTAACTATATCATTCAATTCGAAACTAATTATACAACAAAAATGACATAAATATACGATAAAGGTTATATCTATACAAGAAATTTAACTACATCATACAATTAGAAGCTAATTATACAACAAAAATGACATAAATATACAAATAAAGGTTAAATCTAAACAAGAATTTAACTATATCATACAATTCGAAATTATAAAAGACGTGTATTTTAAAAGGATATAACTCCTCCTAAAATATAGGAGCCGAAAAAGATAAATTTAAAATTACCGCACTCAAAATATAAAAGACATATTTACCCTTAATTAAAAATTCAAAAATATATAAATTACCAATTTGAATTCCTCGCATTAACTAATTGCCTAAAATAATGGGATTAATCCGAATCATCAAAAATATCAATCCAACAGTTATAATAAATCCACACTGTCTCATATAAGGGGAATGTCCCATTTTAACCATCCCCATATATATATATATATATATATATATATATATTATTTAATTAATCATAATATAATATTTCGTTTACTAAAACCACCAAATCACCCGTCATCACCTAAAACTACACATTTGATTTTACTTAAACAAAACGTCGACTTGAAATTATTTTTTAGGTTTACCACATAAGACATTTCAATTTGAAATTTGTTAAAAAATAATAATCACAAAGCCGCACCGTGAAAATCTCCCAACCCTCTAACTCCATTTCCATAACTAGCCCAACTCGTGTGACGATTTTCTGCGGCGCTCACCTCCGACCTGACCCCCTCAACTAGGTGACCTTTTCCCTCAAACTTATTGCTACAAATGATGCTTTTTACACGGTTCTCCGAGGTTTTCTATATTGGTTGTTGGAATGAGATGATTTGTGGAAAATGAGACTTTTTACAACCGATATACTTTTCTACATTTGGTTCCATAACCAATGTAGAAAATGCGATTCCACAACTTTGCAAGTATTATTGACATCTAATTCAAAATTATAATTTTTTTCTATCAAAAGAAGCAAAAAGAAGTTTTTGCAACCATTTCATGATCACTATCAATAGAAGGTGTGATTTGTGAACCTAGTGATGTAAAACAGGATTCACCGTCTATAACATTGAAGAATATCCTTCACCAGCTCAGCACCTTCTTGAAAATCCTGATGGATGTTCTTGTTTAAAACGTAAATGAGCGTATCTTGTGTTTATAAGATTACAAAATGGATATTCCAAGGCTCTCATGAAATTACGTTTTCGTTTATGAAAACGGGTATCTCTGTCGCTACTGTAGCTATTACCCTAGTTTTGAACCGTTTTGTCCTTGGTCAAATGTCAATATCATTATATGGAACTTAGTGAAATCGTTCATATTGTCTTTTATTTTATAATCTTACATATGCTGCCTTGTTACAAGGTTCTGATTGTATTAATTAATTGGTTAAGCATCTAAAAGGTTGGATTTAAGTACTTGATTCTTATTGAGATATAATAATGTCATTGTAGAAATTACCAAAGCCTCACCTTAACCACATGTTAAATTACATGGTTTCCTCATGCGGAGACACGATCAACTACTTTAAACGTTAGACATCAAAGTTAGGGATAATTACAAAAATATCCCGAGGTATGACTAATCACAAAATAAATCCAATTTTTTTGAAAATTACAAAAATATTAATCCCAAAAGATTTGGTTGTGTCTTATGTTTTTCCCCTTAATAAGCAAAAAACGTTTCAAACTTGCGAGGTCCTTTTGTAATATTAAAACATCTTTGGATTTTTTTGTAATTAGCCCAAATTCCAAGGGTTTTTTTGTAATATCCTCAAAGTTATTAGTGCAGTCCGCCCCAACAAATTCATAGTTTTTGTAAAAAAAAAAAATTCTGCTATCAGAAAATTTACCTGTTAATCTGTTATCATTACCTCCTTGAACTTTACCATACATGAAAGCCCAAAAATGCCTATAAATTCTTAGTCCTGAGATCAGTTAGTAAACCTTGAGATAAAACAAACACAAACAAGTTCTAGAAATCAAAACTCAAGCTTGTTTGTTAACTATGGCTACAATATGCATTCCATCATTTCTTTCTATCCTCATTATCTTCACCAATTTCATCCCTCACTTGGCTAATAACACTACCCTTCCAGTTATATTCATTTTCGGAGATTCCACTGCAGATGTTGGAACTAATAATTATTTGAATTCAAGCAACGCAACAGCCAACTTCCCCATAACGGTATCGACTTTCCCAACTCGCGGCCAACAGGAAGGTTCAGCAATGGTTTCAACAGTGTTGATTTTCTTGGTAAGTCCACAAGATCACAGTCTAGGTTTCACATTATGGGAGTGTTTGCAAAAACTGTTTTTAGAAATATGATTTATTGTAGTAGAAACAAAAATTGTTGAGAATCAGAAATTGAGAGTATTTGGTAAAAAAATTGTGAAAATGTTTATCGTTAACGTAAAACTCAAACCGAAGCAGAATTAGAAATCTAAAGACCAATCTCCCTTTTAGATTCTATTTAAATAAAGCAAGTTGATATTTGCAAAGTGGTTTTTTTGAGCCAAAAACGGAGGAGCACATTTTTTAGTGATTGCAAACACTCAATATTATTAAATTAGATGTCTTTGCTAACATTTGCCATGTTATATGTTGCTGACTTGTCAGCCAAACTTTTCGGCCTCAAGAGAAGCCCACCGCCTTTTCTGTTTCGCTTACGCTTAAATCTCATTTCCAAAAGTATCTGTACAGAGGCGTAAATTTCGCCTCAGGCGGCTCTGGAATTCTACATGAAACTGGTTCAAACTTGGTAAGGCCCGGATCTCAATCAATAATATACTTAGGTATAACTGCAAAAACCACCCCTGAGGTTTGAGGTAATTACAAAAAAACCTAAATAAGTTTCAAAATTACACAAAACCCCTTCAGGTTTAATTCAGTCTTACAATAAAAATTCGAAAACCCCTTACATTTATAGAAATATTGCAGAAAAACCCTTAAAATTAGTACAAATTCAAACTTCAAGGGTAGTTTTTGTAATTTTGAAACTTCTCTGGTTTTTTTTTGTAATTATCCCAAATCTCATGAGGAGTAGTTTTTGTAATTATCCCATATACTTATTTACGGTATTGGTTCTATGTATAATAACGTAAGACTAACGCTCTGATAATTTATTTTCGTGTACCTTTGTATTACATTGCCAAAAAGACGGTTGTGCCCTTGTCAGACCAGATCACTCAATTTACTTCAGTGCGCGATAATTTCACTGCTATGATAGGTCCAGCTGCAACAGAAGCACTGCTCTCTAAGTCTTTGTTCTTCATCAGTGTTGGGAGCAATGACATTTTCGACTATTTCTCAAGCAAATGTAAAACCCCTGAAGAAAAATTCATTTCCAATATGATATCAGCATACGGCAAGCACATCAAAGTAAGATCTCTCTTCACCCCATCAACACAGAACAATATTTTTGGTAAGAAATCACTTTCAAGAAATCCAAATGATAATGGGAGAGTTTGCAATCAATAAAAAAAAGTGCTTCTTAGCTTTTAGGTGAAAAAAATCACTTTTGTAGTGTTTGCAAATATCAACATTTGCTTCTGATTCTGTTACATTTAATCAGAATCTGAAGGCATGGAGATGGTGCTTTAGATTTCTGCTTTTGGTTTGACTTTTACAAACAAATAAGCATATTTCCAATTTTTTCACTAAACACTCTCAACTTGTGATTTTATTTTTCAAACACTACCAACTTCTAATTCTCAACTACGTTTACTTCTAATATAATAAATCACTTCTTCTAAAAATATAAATTATGCAATAAGTACCTTGAACTGATTTCGCATCGGTCTGTCACTAGAATTTGTACAGGCTTGGAGCAAGAAAATTTGGAATCATAAATGTGCCAGCAGTGGGTTGCTGTCCATCTCAAAGACTTGTCCAGAAGCAAATTAACGGTACCGATGATTGCTATGAAGCCATGAATGATTTTGCTCTGGCTTTTGACTCGGCCCTCGACTCCCTTTTACGTAACATCAGCTTAAAGCTTCCAGGAATAAAGTACTCTCTCGGAAACGCACACCAAATGACACTTGATGTCATAACTAATTCAGAATTTTTCGGTAAGAAATTGAATGTTTTGCTATTATTTTCATGTTTACATCTAAATAATGGATAATTACAAACCGGAACCGGAACCGAAATGGAACCGAAACCGGGTTCCAAACCGGAACCGAAACCGGGTTCCAAACATGAATAATGTTTGTTTGACTCTGTCTTACATTTCCCCTTTTTATAAACAAAAAATATTTCTAAACCCCCTGATAGTTATAGAAATAATACAATTACCCTCTTAAATTTAAGACAAAAGTAAACTTGACTTTTTTTTTTATTTGTAATTTTGAAGCATCTCTGGATTATTTTGTAATTAGCTCAAGCCTCAGGGGTGTTTTTGTAATTATCCCTCTAAATAATACAAATAGGAAGGGACTGATCATTTAGCTTCACTAAATTGTCTTTTAGGTTTTAACAATGTGGATTCAGCATGTTGTGGAACTGGAACCTTAAACGCACAAGGCCGTTGTAATTTGACAGCATATCTTTGTCCAAACCGACCGGATTATTTGTTCTGGGATTTGTTCCACCCTACGCAGAAAGCCTCCAATCTGTCTGCTCAGACATTATACAACGGGCCGCAATATTATGTTTCACCAATTAATTTCGCTCAACTGGCAAAGAACAATTAGCAACTTCGCTGGAAATTGTTCACTGTGTTTCAAGTGAGGATTGAACCAAAATAAGTGGAAGTTGTCACAGAGATCAAGATTATGCGATCCTGTTATTAGTTACTACGTTATTATGTGTCCTGCAAACCGGGCTAATCTATGCAGTTTCTAATGGTTGGCCCTTGGCTATTGTAGAAATAACAAGCTCTTATCTTACAAATGGATATCAGAATGAAACTTTACTACTCATATAATAATATTATAAGTGCAGTACATTCAAACTCAATCTTGAAATCAGGACAACTAGCCGGTCACTCGATTCAGATTTATTGTTTCATATCCTATTCTATTTACGACACGTGTAAATACAATCGGACAATCAACGACACATGTCATTCATCCAAAAAATGTAATAAATGTGAGGGATAATTACAAAAACTACCCTGAGGTTGGATTAAATACATAAAAATCCACATGTTTTTAAAATTACAAAAAAAAAAACCGTCGAGATATTATTATGTATTACACTTTATTACCTCATTCATAAGCAAAAACATTTCAAACACCCCCTTACATAAGTAAAAATATTGAAATTACCCCCTTACGTTTAACACGAGAATCAAACATCAAGTGTTTTTCAAACATATTCGGATTTTTTGTAATTAACACAAAACGAGGAGTAGTTTTTGTAATTATCTATGAATGTGAAATAGGAAATCGAGTCCCCCAAACACTAGGTTCAAACTGAAGTTGTGACAACCTGAGTAATCCTTAAAGTTGTAAGGTAGTTTATAAATGACACTCTAAAACCAGCAAAGATATTACAATAATGTCTTCATGTGTTGGACAAGAACTATAGTCTATAACAACACAAAAGTAGTAAATAAGAAAAGAAACTTGTGGACAACGTTATTAAAAATTGTTGAACAATGAAAATCAAGCATGAATAATTAACACATACAAACACAAATACACAATCCTCTTTAACTCACCTCTATTAGTTTTCCTAATCGCCTAACCAAACTCCCTCCGTGCGTATCTAACGGCGTGCCGTCTCACCACTGGTGATACATCACCATATGAAACGCATCCAACGGTGAGGCTCCTCGTTCCATACCAAATGTTTACTCGCCGCCACACACAATTCTCTCATCTCCGCATACTTTTCCTCACTCAACCCGTTCAACACCTCTTTCGGCCGCTTAGCGCCACTGCGCGGCAAGACCGCAACCAACAAAGCAATCTCGAGACCATCTCAAAATATCCATCAACGGCAAATCCGAATCGGACGGTCCACAATCACCACCGCAGACGCAGCCCAACGCCATCGCCTCCACCATCCACGCCACCTCACCATGATAAAGAAACAAACAAAACTTACTTTCGTAACACTCCGCATATAATTCAACGGCTCGGATTTCTCCTCAACCAAGAAACCAACGTCCCCCTTTCCTCGTTGACCAAATTTGGCTCCGTCATACCATCCCAATTTGGAAAGATATACACCTTAGTGGTGGTGGATGATTACTCAAGATATACATTGACAATTTTCATGTGTAAAAAGAAGGAAACATCTGCGAAATTGCCTCGGTGATGAGGAGAGTTCAAAATGAGAAAAGTCAAACCATTATAAAGATAAGATTGACAGGGAACGAATTTGTAAATAGGATTATAACTCATTATTGTGTTGAAAATGGTATTGCTCATGAGTTGTCATTTGCAAGGACTCCACAAAGAATGGAGTAATGAAAGAAAGAACATAACTCTCAAGGAAACCGCTAGGACAATGTTAGTTGATTTGGATTACCTAAGAGATTTTGGGCAAGCCATAAATACCGCATGATATACTGAGAATAGATGATGATGATAAAATGGACAATTGACTAAGACTCCTATGAGATCCGGACGGGAGAAAGCCAAATGTTGGATATTTCAAGATATTTAGATGCAAGTGCTTCATCCACAACAATGGCAAGGACAACTTAAAAGCTTTTGAAGTTAAAGCTAATGAAGGTATCTATTTGGGATACTCATTTGAAAGTAAAGCTTATAGATTTGCTAAACAAGAGGATTATGGTCACGAAGAGTCTATCCATGTGGTGTTTGATGAGCCAAATATAAATTGAGAAGACATAGACGAGTTAGTCAAAAACAGAATCGCCCAACTATGCGAAGAGTCCCTATATTGATGCGGATGTGAGAGCACTCAATCCTGAAGAAGATGAGATAATCGAACCTCAAAGACAATTTGGAAGGTGCGGTGTATGATGATGAAGAAGGCATTCAGGACAACTTAGCCGCAAGACGGTGAACCCAACAGACTTGCTTCAACCAGATGTGAGATGGTTGAGAGTACATCCACCTGAGTTAATTATTGGAGATGTTAGAGATGGAATAAGAACCAGGTCCGAGCTCAACATGAAGCTATGTTTACTTGATTCATTTCCCGGATAGATCCTAAAGATATCTCTCAAGCATTGGATGACACACATTAGATTCAGGCTATGCAAGAAGAGCTGAATCAGCTTGAAAGAAACAAACTTTGGGAATTAGTTCAAAGGCCTACCCACCAAAATGTTATTGGTGCTAAGTGGGTATTCAGGAACAAGATGAATGAGGAAGGATCTGTTGTAAGAAACAAAGCAAGATTGGTAGCCAAAGTGTATTGCCAAGAAGAAGGTATAGATTTTGATGAAACATTTGCTCGTGTGTCAGATTAGAAGCAATTAGGATGTTTCTTACTTATGCTTGCCACAAGAACTTCACTGTATAACAAATGGATGTGAATAGTGCATTTTTGAATGGACTTTTAGAGGAAGATGTCTATGTTGAACAACCTCTATGTTTTGAGCAGAAAACTATTGGAGATAAGGTCTACAAGCTTATGAAAGCATTGTATGGTTTGAAACAAGCACCAAGAGCCTGGTATGACACATTGTCTCAGTTTCTAATTGACAATGATTCACCAAAGGCAAAGTTTGAGGACACTCTTGAGAATTCAAGATAGGGAGAGTATCTTGCTTGTTCAAATATGTGTGGATGATATCATCTTTGGATCCACAAATAAAGAGTGTGTGTGACATGTTCTCAAACCTCATGCAAGGGAAGTTTGAAATGAGCATGATGGGAGAGATGACTTTCTTCTTAGGACTTCAAGTGAAGCAATTGAAGGATGGAACCTTCATAAGTCAAACCAAATATACCAGAGATTTAATGTTGGTATGGAAGAGAAGTCATCAGTGAAGATCCCTATGAACACATCATCAAGATGGATATGGATGCGGATGGCAAAGTTTGTTGATCAAACCGGATATAGAACTCTTCTTGGATCTCTCGCTCTATTTAACAACAAGTAGACGGACATCACCTTTGTTGTAGGTGTATGTGCTAGATTTCAATCTGCACCAAAAAGAGAGTCACATTACTACAACTAAGAGAATTCTAAGGTATTTGAAGGGATATCAAGAAGTTGGCTTATGGTATCCAAAGGATGGAGGATTCAAGCTGATGGGATACTCAGACTCAGACTATGCTGGATGTAGAGTGGACAGGATGAGTACTTCAGGTACCTGTCAAACGCTTGGAAATAGATTGGTTTCTTGGTTCAACAAGAAACAAAATTCAATAGCTACATCCACAGCTGAAGCAGAGTACATAGCTTCGGGCAACTGTTGTGCCCAAGTTCTATGGATGAGTCAACAACTGAGAGACTATGATATAGAAGAAAGAGAAATTCCAATTATGTGTGATAACACAAGTCTGCTATTGCAATTACTCGAACCTAGTATTGCACTCAAGAACAAAGCAAATTGATGTCGATATCATTTCATAAGAGATCATGTTGAGAAGAAAGACATCACTTTGGAATACATCTCAACTTATAAGCGATTAATCGATATATCCACTAAGCCTCTATGTGAATCAAGATTTAAAGAGCTTAAGAATGAGCTAGGATTAATTGAGCCGAGTTAGGAGACTCGGAAGACTTAATCGTGAGAGGCCATGAAGAGAGAAATGAAAATAAGCAAAGTTTCATTTTCCAAGTGAAATAGTCAAGACGGAAATCGGTATGTCGAGTTAGGCGACGGTTGAGTGATCTTATGTGAAAAGAGAAGCAGGGTTAAGTCACGGATGATAAGCGAGTTATTTATGAGCTAAGTGACAAAACACGATCGTTTTTGCGGGCGGGAATGTTTTTGACATTACGTCAAAGATAATTATGATGTCGAACAAAAGTTGCACACGTTTAGCCTATGATTGAATATAAATTCTCTCGCATTTAATGTGGGAAAATTAATGCGGTTTTAAAGGTTTAATCTTGACCGTTGATTTTGATCAAGTTTTTCAAATTCTAAAAACCGTCCTTTCACGTCCCATAAAAACCAAAACCCTATTTTCTCTCTCCTCACAACACTCTCGTCTTCAACAAGCAAGTCTAAGTTTTCTCTGTGCAAAGTTCAAAAACCCTAGTTCTTCAATCAATGTTCTGCATTTATTTTACCATTCATTTTTCGTGAAAAAAGATACCTCATACGAATTCCTCAAAATGTCTGAGAAAATCCACTCTGGATCGACTGTGGATTTCGATGGTATGCTGAAATAGGGAGCTGATAAGACCATGGTTCGAAAGATCGCTGAGAAGTTACAGAAGTCCGCTCTGAAGGACTTTCTCACTATGGAGTTCTCGCATACTTACTCCGAAGAGGTAGCAATGTTCTACGTGAACGTGGAGGTTCACGTCGGGAGATTCGATCATCATGTCTACAACAAGAAAATCAAAATTGCGATGCGGACCTAGGTAAGCACTACAACCTGCCTTCAGAGGGATTGAAGGAAATAGCTGAGAAAGATGTTAACTTAGCTGCTGCTTGGAAAGAGATTGCCAAGCCTGAGTCAAATGCGAAGGCTGTTTACACCGCCAAGAAGTCCCTATCAAAGAAGATTACCATAAGTTGACGGACATCGTGTCCAAATGCATTGATATGAAGTTCGACAACTTTAATCATTGTCTCGAACTAAGCCGACCGTGATGGTCGCGATCATGGAGGAGAAAAAGGTCAACTGGCTGAGTTTATTTTCACCGCATATGCCAAAATGTGATTAACAAGACTATTAAGGATGATGGTTTTTTGGAGGCTCGTTGGGATATGGCCTAGTGATTGGCCATCTTATAGAGATTAAGGGGATTGCCTTGAGACACGGAAAGCCTTTCCATGTCAACAAGAAGATGTTCAAGGCTAATCATTCGGGCGCTCGATGGCAAGCGCATGCACAAAAAGGCGACACCGAGGGTGAATCGGTGTCTGATTCGGGAAGACACAACTACAATTGCGGCTCCTTATCTTAAGTCGACTCGAAGAAGAAAGCTGTTGCAGCTAAGAAAGCTCCTGCCTTTGCGGCCGATCCCAAGAAAGCTCCCGCCCTGCGGCCTTGATCTAAGAAATCTCTTTCCCCACCGGCCAAGTCCACCCAAGCTCCGCCCCAAAAAGTGAGCGAGAAAAAGTAGCGCCCATGCGGCCCAAGACCGAGAAGGTTACATCCGCACCTTCTCCGTCGTGAAGAAGAAACGCTCGGCTATGCCGCAAGCGAGCTTCATCAAAGAAGATAAAGATGGTGGAGCCGGAAGCCACCGAGAAGCTGGAGAGGAAGAAATTCCTCTTGTCAAGACGAAAAGAAGAAGACTGTTTAAGAAATCCGAGTTGGAAAAAGCCGAGTCCGACACTCGGCTGCAAGAGACTTTGAAGTCCAAGAAAAAGCGATCGAAGGAAGTTCTTGAGGAACATGGAGTTGAGATAGCCGAGCACACTAAAGAAAGCAATTGCTATTCGGTCCCCTCAGATCGATGCTAGAGAACCCGAGGAGGAACATGCTCCACTCGCCCGATTCAAGAACAGGATGATGATGACGTGGTGATGCTATCTCGGTTTATCCCGATATCCAAGAGAGATTGAGGGTATGGAGAAGTCGGAAGTCGAGTTACTCAAGGTATCAATTTTAGAGCCATAATTTTTGAAGAAGAAGAGAAGCTCATGAGTTTTTTGGGTGACATAGCCATCACTCTTTCCTTGATCCCGACTTATGCATGACCATCCTTTATCAAATGAGGGATTAAAAGAAACAAAGGGCTTGAAGAAGGCTAAGGCCATTGAAGAGTCGAAGAAGCCCCACACTTTTCCTTTCTCCGATGTACCAAGATTTGCCATGGACTCAATGACAGCAGCGATAGTGACATTGAGGAGATAGACCCTCTTTGTTGTAGCCGAGAAAGCGAGAATTCAAACAAGCATGTTAAAGAGTCGAAAGAGTTTCACAAGCAACAGATGCAAGAGAGGGACCCGGAGAATCTTCTCAAATCTCTTCGTCCTTGATGTTATGGATATGGTGCGAACCATTCTTTGTCAACATTGTGTTAGATAAATGTTTTTATCATGATTTTGATGATTTTGTTCAAATGAGTTTTTATACCAAAACAATGTCCCTAAAAGTTGTCCCAACACTTCCGATCGATCTAAAATGTTTTTACTATTTTTGAATATTTCTTGGAGTTTATTTTCAATAAAACATTGGACAACACATTTGTTTCGGCTCGACTGGCCGCCCATATAGGCAACCTGTACTGAGTTGAGCTAAGAAACGAGAAAATGGGACGTAAGAAAAAAAAAAAGGGCGATGGCGGCCGTCGACCAGGTGGGCGGCGGTGTGGTCGCCGGTCGACCGGCGGGCGACCTTGCACTGCAAGTTGGATTTTTGTTCCGACTTCTCTGTTTCGTAAAAACGTCAAGGGCAACGATCCACGGCTAAAGGCGACCGGTCGCCGCACTCCCCTTCGACCGGTCCCCTGTGTAGAAATTCGTGAGAATTCAATTTCAATCTTATCTCTGCTTGTGACCGGTCGAACCCCTGTTTATCAAAGAAACTATCCGTTGCATTTTGAATGACTTTTCCCTATTTTGTGGGATTGATTTCTAATGACTATATTGATGATTTTAAATGGTTTCTTTTGCAGCAAATCACTCCCCAAGGAGGAGCCAATGTCCTGGAAATCAAAGCCAAGACCTCTCCTATAAATAGAGGCTTCATTCAAGCAACAAGACACAATACTCTATACAAAAAGAGCAAACAAAGCAAACACTTTCATATATCTTGTTGTATTAGCCTTAGCACTTTCACTTGCACAACTTTGAGGTCTAGGCTTTCAATTCTTGATTACACTTGTACTCATATTGTGTCAATCATTATTGAGTTGTAATCTTGATTTTGGTCATCATTCAACACAAGACATCCTTGTGAGTATTCTTGTGGTAAGAATACACTTGGATGATCTAGGTGATAGGTGTTTGAAGGTTGTGGTAATCTTCAAAGGTGTTGTAAGAGGGTTGTGGTAATCCTCGAGGTGGTGTAAGAGGGTTGTGGTAATCCTCAAGGTGTTGTATTAATTTTTGGTAAATTAATAATTTTTTTTTTTCTTTTTGAAATCCATCCCAGGAGATCTTTGGGGTGGTAGAGGATTAGGCCCAGGTGGGTTGAACCTCTTTAAATCAACGAGTGTTGTTTTTTTCCGCTTTTACATTTTAGTTATTCACTCGTTGTTTCGAAAAAAGGGGTGATTTGCGAAAATTCGGCATAATCTATTCACCCCCTCTAGATTATTGTAGCCACTTGGACTTACAAGTGGTATCGAGCCAAACTCTTTGGCTAGCTCGTTCGAGTAAAGAGGAAAGATCCATGGCTACAAATGATGCTCATCTCACCACCGGCGCCTCTACCAATAAGCCACCACTATTCGACGCCAACAACTACGCTTTTTGGAAAGACCGTATGGAGTGCTTCCTACAAGGGTGTGGGTTCGACATTTGGAATGTGGTCATTGAAGGAGTTGATCAACCAACAAAGAAATCGGAGGATGGCACCTTGGCTCCTAAACCTTTCAAGGAGTTTGATGAAAACGACAAGAAGGCTTTTTTTCTCTAAACGGTAAGGCCTTAAATATTTTGCATTGTTCTCTTACCGCCACCGAGTACAATCGCATAAGAGGCATAAGGTCGGCACATGAGGTTTGGGAAAAATTGGAGACAATCTATGAAGGGACTAAGAAAGTCAAGCAAGCAAGAAAGACCATGCTTGTTAAAGACTTGAAAACTTTAACATGTATGATGGCGAAAGCATCTCCAAAATGGTGGAAAGGCTTGACAATATTGTCAATCCTCTTGTGGCCCTTGGCAAAGTCATCTCCGAAGAAGACAAGGTGACCAAGGTACTAAATGCACTTCCCGGCTCATGGTCCGAAAAAGTAACGGCAATCACGGAGGCACAAAATCTTGAGACACTCAAGTTTGATGAGCTTATTGGAAACCTACTCATCTATGAAGTCTATCTCAAGGAGAGGAAAAATTCCAAACCATCCACAAATCAATCGGGTATGCAAATTATTCCTAAAGGTCTTGCTTCTTCTTCTAATAATGCATACTATGATAATGATGATGATGATGAGAGAGACGGCCGCACTTGTTCGAAAATTTGCAAAATTTGTGAATAAAAATAAAGCAAGAAAACCAAGAGATAATGCTTGCTTTAAATGCGGAAAACCCGGGCACTTCATTGCCGATTGCCCAAAGCTTCGATGAAGAGGAGCAAAAGAAAAGGAAGCCTTTCACAAAAAGAAGGCTCTAAATGCGGAAGTCAAAACATGGGATGAACTACTCGAAACAACCGATGAGGAAGGAGAAACCGAACACGGTCTCATGGCTATAGACGATGAAAACAATGAGGTACACTCAAATTCTTCTACTTCCTCCATAGTTGATGACTTGCAATGTGATTTTGATGAATTGCAAATTGAGTTTCAAAATTTAATCGTTAAATACAAAAATTTGAAAAAGGAGCATAAGGAGATTAAGGTTGAAAAGGAAAAATTATTTACCTCTTATGAATCCTTAGACAAAGCTCATGCTCTTACTCTTACTAGAATTCATTCTCTTGAAACCGAAAAGGAATCGCTCACAAAAGATATTGAATGTTTGAAAAATGACGTGCATCGTTTCAACATAAGTACGGATAAAGTCACAAAAATTTTAGATGCACAAAGAGGTGAGCATTCAAAACAAGGACTTGGTTACAAACCATTCCAAAAGTCTTTAAGAAAAATAACCAAGGTCCAGAGCTTTCATACGTGCTAGTAGCTCTCATACTCCTACTTGTTTTTATTGTGGCAAAATTGGACATTATGCTAATAATTGCAAATTGAGAAATAGCTCTAGTTATATTTGGAGACCCAAAGGTCTCAAAACTAACCCCATGGACCCCAAAATTATAGGGTACCTAAAAGAAATGCTTTTGTAGGTAATAGGGGCTATAACAACCATGGAGGATTCGAAATGGCTCGTGGACAGCGGATGTTCATGCCATATGACCGGGAGGAGAGAGCTTTTTACCAACATCAAGCTCCAAGAAGAGGGTATGGTCATGTTCGGCAATGGCAAAGGAAAAATTCTTGGAAATGGAGAAATTGGTAACTCTTCTTTCTCTCTTTGTAATGTTCTTTTAGTAGAAGGGCTTAAGTTTAATTTGATAAGTGTTAGCCAACTTTGTGATTCAAATTATGATGTTTCTTTTAATAAAGAAAAATGCCTTATTCTTAAAAATGGTAATATTATTTGTGAAGCAAATAGAAAAGGCAATCTTTACAAAATTTGTACTAGTGATTTGGTTAGTCAAAATGTTTCTTGTCTTGTCGCCAATAATGATTTAACGAGTTTATGGCATAGGCGACTCGGACATGTTGGATACAAGAATTTGAAAAATATTTACAAAAACCAACATGTAAAAGGACTACCCAAATTGAATTTTGAAAATCTTGGCTTATGTGACACTTGTCAAAAGAACAAATTAGTTAAGAGTAGTTTTAAGCCCAAAAATGAAATTTCCACAACCAAACCCCTACAATTGCTTCACCTTGATTTGTATGGGGATATTGGTATGGCTAGTCTAAGTGGAAAACATTACACTTTCGTTATTGTCGATGATTTTGGAGATACACTTGGGCTCTTTTTCTTGCAAATAAAAGCGATGCCGTTAATGAGTTTGTTAAGTTGTGTAGACGCATTGAGAATGAAAAGGAAGATACTATTAAAACTATTCAAGTGATCAAGGCGGAGAATTTGACGGTGAGTTTAGAGTCTTTTGTGAAACCAAGGGATATACACACAATTTTTCGGCTCCAAGGACACCTCAACAAAATGGTGTAGCCGAAAGGAAGAATCGGACGCTACAAGAAATGAGTCGGTCCATGCTCAATGAATTTTCTCTTCCAAAATATTTTTGGGCCGAAGCCGTAAGTACCGCTTGCTATGTCATTAATCGAGTTTATATTCGTCCTAAAATGAATAAAACTCCATATGAGCTTTGGAAAGGAAGAACTCCAAATATTAGTTATTTCAAAATATTTGGATGTAAGTGCTTTATTTTGAATACTAAGGATCAATTGGACAAACTTGATCCTAAGGCCGATGAAGGAATATTTATGGGGTATTCAACCAAGAGCAAAGCATATCGGGTTTACAACAAGACTAGCATGGTTGTTGAAGAATCTATTCATGTCAAATTTAATGAAGCCTCGGGTGTTGAAAGAATACCCAATGACGATAGTGATGAAGAGGATATTGTTGAACCTATTGTTCAAAGTGATGCTCATAATGATAAACCTTCTATTTCATATGATCAACCTTCAAGTTCAAATGTTCCTCAAGAAGATAGGGTGATACTTGAATCTTCTCGTAGCATTGAAATTTAAGGAGATCACCCAAAAGATCTTATTATTGGTGATCCCCTTGATAAAGTAATGACTCGAAGGAATTTTGCCGAGAAAGCTCTTATATCTCAAAAAGAGCCTAAAAATGCTAAGGAAGCTATTGAGGATGAAGATTGGTTTTGGAAATGCAAGAGGAGTTGAATCAATTTGAAAGAAATGATGTATGGGAATTAGTACCTTGTCCTCCATCTCAAACAATTATTGGTACAAAATGGGTATTCCGGAACAAACTTGATGATCAAGGCAACATTGTTCGAAATAAGGCAAGGTTAGTAGCTCAAGGGTATTGTCAAGAAGAAGGTATTGACTATGATGAAACTTTTGCACCAGAAGCACGTTTAGAAGCTATTCGTATTTTACTTGCATATTCTTGTTTCAAAAATTTCAAACTTTACCAAATGGATGTTAAATCCGCTTTCTTAAATGGTATTATTCAAGAAGAAGTCTATGTAAAACAACCTCGGGGGTTTGAAAATTTTTCTAGGCCTAATGATGTTTATAAACTTAAAAAGGCTTTGTATGGTTTAAAACAAGCACCCCGTGCATGGTATAATAGACTTAGCTCCTTTCTTTTGCAAAATGGTTTTACAAGAGGTAAAGTTGATACTACACTCTTTGTTTTTGAAAAAGGGCAAGATTGTTTACTTGTGCAAATTTATGTTGATGATATTATCTTTGGTGCTACTAATGAATCTTTGTGCAAGAAATTCTCCAAGTTAATGCAAGGTGAATTCGAGATGAGTATGATGGGGGAGCTAAACTTCTTCCTTGGACTTCAAATTAAGCAATGCCAAGAAGGTATTTATATTTCGCAATCAAAGTATACAAAAGAACTCTTGAAGAAGTTCGGCATTGAAGAAGGAAGAACCGTCTCGACTCTATGGCAACCAATGTCAAAATTGACAAAGATGAAAAAGGCAAGACGGTTGATGAATCCAAGTATCGAGGTATGATTGGTAGTTTACTTTATTTAACCGCTAGTAGACCGGACATTCTTCATGCCGTATGCCTATGTGCTCGTTTTCAAAGCAATCCAAAAGAATCTCATATGAGTGCCGTTAAACGGATTTTTCGATATTTGAAAGGCACTATTCAATATGGTTTATTTTATCCAAAGAATGAAAATTTTTCTCTTAAAGGTTATAGTGATCGGACTATGCGGGTAATATTGATGATCGGAAAAGTACTTAGGATCATGTCAATTTTTAGCGATTGCCTAGTTTCTTGGTTTTCAAAGAAGCAAAAGCGTGTTTCTCTCAACGGCCGGCCGAATACATTTCCGCCGCATTTTGTTGTACTCAACTTCTTTGGATGAAACAAACCTTAGCGGATTACAAATGCTCTTTTGAAAACGCGTACCTATCTTTTGTGATAATATATCCGCTATAAATATTGCTCAAAACCCGGTTCATCATAACCGTACTAAACATATTGAGATTCGACATCATTTTCTAAAGGATTGTGTTTCAAAACGAAAAATTGAGATATCGTTTGTGCCATCTCAAGATCAATTAGCGGACTTTTTACAAAACCGCTAACTTCCGAAACTTTTGCGTCAATACGAGCTCGGTTAGGCATAATGCATATTGAATAAGGTCTACGTTTGCATTTTGCATGTTTTTAAAACTTAGGGGCGAAAAATCGGATTTTTGGTTGAAAATTCGGATTTTGAAAAATTTGATGACAATGGGAAGAGGTTGAGGGCAACCAGTCGCCCTCAACGTCGACCGGTCGCCCTCAACCACGACCGATCGCCCTAGGCTAAATTTTGGTTTAAGTTCGATTCTGTCTTGACATTTGATAGTTTCACTTCTTTTTGCCATTTTTCGTCTCCTTTGCCAAATGCACACTATTGTCACTCAAAATTGATTTTCATGCATTCATTTCATATCTTGGGCGTTATATAGCATGTTTATCATCATCATTGCTCATCTTTTCCGATCAAATGGTAAGAATTTTCCTTACTTTGCTCAATTGGGTTGAACCTCGAGTTTATGGCTTTCTTGTATATTTCTTGATAACTTTTGCTTATGATCTTGATGAGATTAGTTATTATGTTGTATTGTATGATGTTTGATGTGTATTGGTGATGAAATTTTTGGCTTGGATCATTTACAAGGGCTATATACAACTCTTTTTATTTTTCACGCCCAAAATGTGTTCGATGAAATGTTTCAATGAAAATTTCAACTTCTACATGATTCTCTCGCTTCCAAAAGTCTTCTATACTCATTGAGATCATGTTTTGGAAAATAAAACGAGCGTATGAACTCTTCATGATACATTTCTCCCATTTTCCTTGGTTTTTAAGCCTAAATTGCTCAATGGTTGATAAACCATTTCTTTGCGCACTTTGATATACTTCTATGATGTTTCTATCATCCTAACATTCTTTTGATGATTCCAAAGGGGGAGAAACAGAAATTGGATCGTTAGCTCAAAGAAGCTAATAAAAGCTCATGATAGAAGCTACAAGCTATGGCTTATTAAGGCCATAAGTTGTGAAGAAAACTCAGTCAATGAGTGTTTTATGAACTTGTTTGCATGGATAATAAGTATTTGTGACAGGGGAGCTTCTAAGCTCATGGAGTTGTTGTTTATTTTGTAAAAGCTTGTGCTTCTAGCTTATGCAATATTTCTTCTTAATGTGCTTGTTGATAGGGGAGCTTTTTGTAAAATGTTTTTAAACGGATAGTTTACTCATAAACCGGAAAATTATTTTGTTTTTGAAATCGTCCTCTTGAAAATTGTTTTGGTTTGTAATCATCAAAAGGGGGAGTTTGTTAGATAAATGTTTTTATCATGATTTTGATGATTTTGTTCAAATGAGTTTTTATACCAAAACAATGTCCCTAAAAGTTGTCCCAACACTTCCGATCGATCTAAAATGTTTTTACTATTTTTGAATATTTCTTGGAGTTTATTTTCAATAAAACATTGGACAACACATTTGTTTGAGCTCGACAGGTCGCCCTATAGGGCAACCCGTACTGAGTTGAGCTAAGAAACAAAAATGGGGACGTAAGAAAAAAAAAAAAAGGCGGCGGCCGGTCGACCAGGTGGGCGCCGGTGTGGTCGACCGGTCGACCGCGGGCGACTGCACTGCAAGTTGGATTTTTGTTCCGGACTTCTCTGTTTCGTAAAACGTCAAGCGGCAACCGGTCTGACTAAGCGACGGCCGCACCCTTCGACCGGTCCCCTGTGTAAAAATTCGCAGAATTCAATTTCAATCTTATCTCTGCGCGACCGGTCGAACCCCTGTTTATCAATGAAACTATCCGTTGCATTTTAGATGACTTTTCCCTATTTTGTGGGATTGATTTCTAACAGCTATATTGATGATTTTAAATGGTTTCTTTTGCAGCAAATCACTCCCCAAGGAGGAGCCAATGTCCTGGAAATCAAAGCCAAGACCTCTCCTATAAATAGAGGCTTCATTCAAGCAACAAGACACAATACTCTATACAAGCAGAGAGCAAACAAAGCAAACACTTTCATATATCTTGTTGTATTAGCCTTAGCACTTTCACTTGCACAAATTTGAGGTCTAGTCTTTCAATTCTTGATTACACTTGTACTCATATTGTTTCAATCATTATTGAGTTGTAATCTTGATTTTGGTCATCATTCAACACAAGACATCCTTGTGAGTATTCTTGTGGTAAGAATACACTTGGATGATCTAGGTGATAGGTGTTTGAAGGTTGTGGTAATCTTCAAAGGTGTTGTAAGAGGGTTGTGGTAATCCTCAAGGTGGTGTTAGAGGGTTGTGGTAATCCTCAAGGTGTTGTATTAATTTTTGGTAAATTAATAAATTTTTTTCTTTTTGAAATCCATCCAGGAGATCTTTGGGGTGGTAGAGGATTAGGCCCTAGGTGGGTTGAACCTCTTTAAATCAACGAGTGTTGTTTCTTTTCCGCTTTTACATTTTAGTTATTCACTCGTTGTTTCGAAAAAGGGGGTGATTTGCGAAAATTCGGCATAATCTATTCACCCCCCTCTAGATTATTGTAGCCACTTGGACTTACACATTGCTCGCTACCACATCCCCCGTGCACTCTCAAGAAAATGGCACTGGAAGTGTGGTGATGAAGCTAAGGATGGTGAAGAAGCGGGCACCTTAGCCAAGCCAACTCTTGTAGAAGGTGTGGAGACACTTGCCTGATCGGTGATCACTCAACAAGTAATAACCCGAGTCTTAGGTGTTAAGTAACCCCACTACTCAAGACTCATCCGGTGCTCGGTGAGGGGAAACTCTCACCACCACGCCTAGGTCGGAGGATGTTGTGGGAGACCAATCATCTCGAAGTTTGGAGGCGAAGGATAGAACCTAAATGTTCAAAGATAGTGAAGTTAACGACGCCGCTCGGTCGGTTGGCCTGTCTCGATTGAGACTTCAACTACATTGCGGGCCGATGACATCGCCGATGCAACTAAGGCAAAGAATGGAAGTGAGGCCATGGGAGTTGAGACTCCTGGCCTCGAAAGTGCAATCCTTGGAGTTGAGACTCAGAAGGATGCCATTGAAGACCCAAAGCGACTCCGTCTCTTTGAAGGGATAATCGTAGAAGACCCTCTGCGGTTGAGACTACACACGAGGGATGAACAAGGCCCATCGCGAGTTTGCGCATCTGCCGAGGGTAACGAAGTCCTAGAGAAGGTTGAGACTTCCCTAGGTAAAAAGGTTATTGAGAATGAGCACATTTCCTCGGTGGAGGTTCTTTGAAGAAGAGGAAGAAATCGGCGCCCTTCATGATTCCCAGGAGAACATAGACACCTGAATTCCGGAATCGGACAACGAAGTTGAGTCCACTCCTACTTGATACATCAAAGAACGACACAATCGATGAGGATGCTCGGCACCACAGAGCCAAGTCGGTGACAAAGTCGCTGCTCTCCGATGGGATTTATCTTGGTTGGTGGGCTACCTCCAATGGCACCATCACACTCCGATGAAGGCGATAAGTCATCCAAGGAAGCGATTCGATTCAAAAAGGAAGCCACAACTGATACATAGGAAGCTGTTGAGACAGCTGAGGACCAGTCAGCTCAACAGACTAACACAGTTGCTCAAGATGCCAACGACGCTGAAACAACTGAGGCATATAGAGTTGAGGAAATTTTAAAAGAGAAGGGAAAGGCTCCACAAACTCAAGATATGGAGATACCTATCTTCCTGAAGATCTTTTCGTGGAATATTTTTGCTCAAGCCCAAATTCCTTTTGAAGCCGAATCAGCTGCGGAACAAGCCAGATACAATTTCCAAGTACCCCCAGAAGAACTCCGAGCTCCAGGTGAAACAACTATAGTGCCTATTGGTTTCGACATTGATGCACTCTGGCCAGAGGATCAGTTCGCTGAGACAACAGACTTAGGAAAGCATTTAAAGCCATATGTCTTTGAGATAGAGAAGATGGAGCATGGCTTTGCATCATTGGACCAAAAGTCGGATAACGAGAGATGCCACCATCATTGGAGATATCGGAGGACTGTATCTTTGCGAATTTGTGAATGGGTTGAAAAGGTTAAGGATTTGAGGCATGAGCAGTCACCTACTTCATGTCCTTATTCGCAAAAATAGTGATTTGGAGCTCCGACAACCTCAAGTTTCAGCAGAGACAAAGGGACCACATAGTCAGGATGGATGAGTCACACATGTCTGATATAGAGTTACTTAGGCTGCAACACAAAACTGAAATTGCATGAATGGAGGCCAACGCCGAACATCATATTAGGGTTATCCAAATAGAAATGAAGCTGATGGCAGCTGAGTCTAAGGCTCTGAGGTCAGAGTTCCAAACAGCTTACTCCAAGACCCATGATAAACATGACTCTACGAACAACAAGCTATACTTTCTTCTGAGTGGTATGTCCCAGGCTTAGCCCTACCCCTTGGTGATGATGCCAAAAAGGGGGAAGATGAAGCCATAAAGGAACTAAAGGTAGGGCAAGGGAGTGATAAGGAGGGAAGCAAAGAGGAAGCAACCAAGAGGGAAGGAAGTTCTGTGAAGAAACCCCAATTGAAAATAATGTTAGCTAAGACCCCACAACAAGGAGAAGTAACAGTTTCAATCCTCAGCAGACTACCAAAAGAGCTGACAGTGGAAGAAAAAGCTGAAATGGCAGTCAAGGAGTCGAGAAAGGCCATGGAAACTGAATTTGAAAAGGTAGTTGAGAAGCACTCCGAGCGCATCAAAGATATAAAATCAAGGTATGAAGGCCCCCCCTCAGAACTATTGAAAGATTCCCTAGCAATAAAACTTCCTAGAGAAATCACAATGCCTGATGCTGGATCTGAACTAAGATGACTATAGGAGTTTCAAACTCTAGAAACTTAAGGATATTTCAAGAATATGACTCTACCCAGGCATGGGACTTGTACGACAAAGAGGACTTGAATTGTGCAAATCGGTGAGAAGCGTGAGCTCGAGAGTCACTCAATTGAAAAGGCACTAGTACAAATTACACTCCCGGAGGAGGAGCCGAGTCATTTAGAGGAGGGGAAGTTTGGGAAGTGATGGAAGAGGAAGGAGCACTCCACCACAACCAAGACATAAGGATACAAGGTTTATTGATCCACATAAGAAAGGGATCAATTACTGGGCTGGGTACGATCATCTTGCTAACCTTGAAGTGGAGCATAAGAATAAGGAGGCAAGGAGAAGACAGAAGGCTGAGAATGAAAGAGTAAACAGAGAGTGGGACGAAAGGCAGCGAAGGGAAGACCCTGCTACTAAGAGAGATTATGAAATAAAGAAGAGGGAAAGAGCTGAAGAAGATAATAGGAGAGTTGAAGATGAAGAGAGAAGAAGGAAGCAGCCAAGGCGTTGAAGACAGCTGTGACCCCTTCAGTGTATTTTACTTCTGTAAATACAAATTTTGTAAGTTTTCTTGTAACATCATCTTTCCTATCTTGCTCACGATACCTATTGTACTTTAGTACAATTAGAAGCTTTGATACAATGTAATAGATAGTATAGCTCGGATATAGCGTATAGAGTATATTATGTAACATCTTTGTAAAGTGCAAGTTGTAAAGTACAAGAATGATATGATCAATAAAATTGACATATTCAAAACATACATTCCTTATTCTTTGACTTGTTTATTTTGCTAAAATTATTTATGTTTTGGCATCATCAAAAAGGGGGAAATTGTTAGGAAATTTATTATTAGATTTTGATGATACCATGTAAAACTTAGAATAGAAAGTTACCACCCCATTTTTCGTGTATTTCTATTTGTAATAGATAGGACTGCATGAGCTGAGTGAAGTCAGCTATGTTGAAGAATACAAGAGTCAACTGAAGACTGAAGAGAAGACCAGTGTGTGTCACCGTGTGTGTGGTCAAGATGGAAGACAAAGATTTGGGTGAAGAAGAGAACCAACTGTGGGACAGCTGTGTAAAGGATGATGAAGTGACAGTCAAGTCAGTTTAAAGCCAAGTCTGCCAGTTAAACAGACAGTTGAGTCATTCCTAAAAGGTTGGAGCAGACTCAAGTCAAAAGGGTAAAGGCAGCTGTCAAGTCGAGTTGACTGATATTAATCCGTTACACGGAAGTCAAGGACTTTACTCAATATAGTAATATGTCCAAGCTACCATGTCTAAAAGTTCCCATCCTAGAAGCGTGCAAATAGAATAAACCAATGGGAAATCTTGGAAGCTTGTCGAGGTCCCGAAATGCTGCGGACATCATTTAATACAAGGATATGTCACCATCACAAGCTGCAAATCAAGAAAAGACAAGCTAACGATCAAGAAGTGCCCTTGAAAGTTGTCTATCTCTTCAACGGGCAAATTTTCAAATAAGCACTATAAAAAGCTGAGGAAGCAAATGAGAAAAGATTACCGTTCTTACAAGCAATACAAGCAAGTAAAACCTGCAAATATTCTCTTAAGCTTTCTA
This sequence comes from Rehmannia glutinosa, assembly GCA_016081115.2. Classification (NCBI taxonomy): domain Eukaryota; kingdom Viridiplantae; phylum Streptophyta; class Magnoliopsida; order Lamiales; family Orobanchaceae; genus Rehmannia; species Rehmannia glutinosa. The sequence continues at coordinate 208,208 of JABTTQ020002894.1, forward strand.
AGACATTCCTCAAGCCTAAAATCAAAGGAACTCGATCCAACACATTCAATGAAGGAAAGAATACTTCATCAAGTTGAAGAGGAAACGATTTAAAGAACTTAAGGGGTCTATTCTCCCAGTTGAAGGAGCAGTAGTAAGGTTCAAGGTCGAACCAGAAGATTTGAGCTCATTTGAAGGCTGAGTGATCAATTCCAAGCGTTCGAAGGGAGTTGAAGTAGCAAGACAACTGTCTTGTGAAGAAGCTGAGTCCCAGGAGCAGCCAGCTGTGTGATCAAGGATGTCTCGGACTAATAACTGCTTTGTAACCCGATCTGTTACATAGTGAATTCATCCAGGGGTTGGAGAAGAGTGGAATAGAGGAATTACCCCATCCTGGAACCACTATAAAATTTGCTTGTGTCATTTTACTTACATCACTTTACTTTCCTGCATATTTTTTGATATCTCATTGTTAAGTTAATATTGCTAAACATATTATAAGCAAGATCAACATAATAAGGGAGTCAAGAACACAAATTCATATAAAAAAGCTCCAGCTTTTTTTCTACCAAAGAGATTTTTACGTGAGCTTTTACTAGCTCTTTTACCTTATCAATAGAAAGTAAGCTCAGAAAGGCTAATTTTCCCTCTTTGGAATCATCGAAAAACACCATTAGCATAAAGTGAACATTATAAATAAATATCAAAGTACCACATAAATAGAGAAACATTCCATAATCCAAGAGTTAACAACAAGACAATAATTTGAAATATAAAAGAAACTAAAGATAACATGGGAAAATCATTCTTCATTGGAAGAAAAGCATGCGGTAGGGAGGAGTTCCTTGATAAACTTTTTGGTTTCCCATCCGACCTTTTCAACTTGGAGTTCTCATGATGAAGCTCTTCATTTCTTGTTTCAAGTGAAGCACACCGAGCTTGAAGAGTAGTAATATCGATTCTTATATCATCATCACTTTGATCACCGCCACCGGTATTACCTTCCGCATCGGCGTGATCACCCCGCCACTAAACGTTACGCACCGGCATCATCAAAGAGGTCATGGGGATCATGAGAAAAAGAATCTTGTGACCTACCCTTAGTGATGTCATTGGACGTCTAGCCATGTTCCTACGCATCCGAAGCATTTGTTGCACGTTATCATTATCAAAATCATCTTGTATCACTTTGAAGTTAAACTCGGAGGAGAAAATCCCAATTGAAGAAGGAGCTTACAAATCAAATTTCCCAATGCAAATTTCTTTGCCCTTGAGTAACCGACTCAATCAAGCCTTTCGTATAAATACGGCTCCAAAATTAACTAACTGTCCTTTCTTGATCTTATAAGTCAAGAAGTAATCCATATTATTAGGCAACTTTACCGATTTTCCACAAACACGATAAACACAATCATAGATAATAATCGAAGCTCATTTGTCATAGAGAGAGTAGTATAATCCGCCAAACACCAAAAAATGTTTTGACATCATAAAAAGAGACTCAAGCTTATCATTATCCTAATGGGTTCAAGAAATATAATCCCATCCTCCTTTTCTAACACCCAACAAGCGACAAATATCATTCGGCGTCCAACAAAAATGACACCCTTTTACAAACGAGTTGATAGCCACAGGCTTATCTCCAAACTCATATTCAATCGACAAATTTTGAGTAAAAATGCAATATTATATCATCATCATACATAACAAATGGGCGCTCCCACAATTACATCCGCCCTTGAGTCACAAAAATTCTCTAATTGTAGGGAACTCAGTAGAAAAAGTATCAAAACACGAATTTTGGTACGCCCAATATTCTCACTCCCCAATTCCAAGTCCTCATAATATTTTTCGGCAAATTTATTGATAAAAGACAATGTATTGGCATAAGTTGGAGCTTGAGATAGAAGAGATTTTTACCTTTTACCTATTTCACATTTTCTTTGGGGATGGTGCCGCATGACTCGGCAATATGGGCTCGAGAAAGTTGGGGATTTTGATTTCGGCTTGCCCATGAGCCATATCTGTTATGTTGCCCGTATTTCATGTTGCTCGCCGCAGGTGTGAGAATTTGAAGAACCCTCTCCGGCTCTTCTTCGTTTGGGATTCGGGTTTTGGTGGTAAATTCCTTTGGAGGTGCCATATATGTGAAATTCTTGATATTTGGTTTGGTCTACCGATTTACCTTTTTCATCTTTGTCTAGTTTGATGTTTGTTGCCATAGGAGTAGCAACAGTTCTTCCTTCTTCAATTTTGAACTTCTTTAGAAGCTCTTTGGTGTATTTGGATTTATATATATAAATACCTTCTTGGCATTGCTTTATTTTGCGGCCCAAGGAAGAAATTAAGTTCTCCCATCATACTCATCTCAAATTCACCTTGCATAAGCTTAGAAAATTTCATGTATAGAGATTCATCAGTAGCACCAAAAATTATATCATTAACATAAATTTGCACTAATAAGCAATCTTGCCCTTTTTTAATAACAAAAAGAGTAGTATCGTTAGTCAAGTGGCTACGATAATCTAGAGGGGGTGAATAGATTATCTCGGTTTTTCAGATTTTGCCCTTTTTTGAATAATCAAACAAAGACGAGAATGTAAATGCGGAAATTAAACAACACTCGTCGATTTAAAGAGGTTCAACCCACCTAGGGCCTAATCCTCTACCACCCCAAAGATATCCAGGGATGGATTTCAAAAAAAGAAAAAAGGTATTATTAATTTACCAAAAATTAATACAACACCTTGAGGATTACCACAACCTCTTACACCACCTTGAGGATTACCACAATCCTCTTACAACACCTTTGAAGATTACCACAACCTTCAAACACCTATCACCTAGATCACCCAAGTGTATTCTTACCACAAGAATACTTACAAGGATGTCTTGTGTTGAATGATGACCAAAATCAAGATTACAACTCAATAATGATTGATACAACATGAGTACAAGTGTAATCAAGAATTGAAAGCCTAGACCTCAAATTTGTGCAAGTGAAAGTGCTAAGGCTAATACAACAAGATATATGAAAGTGTTTGCTTTGTTTGCTCTTTGCTTGTATAGAGTGTTGTATCTTGTTGTTTGAATGAAGCCTCTATTTATAGGAGAGGTCTTGGCTTTGATTTCCGGACATTGGCTCCTCCTTGGGGAGTGATTTTCTTTGCAAAAGAAACCATTTAAAATCATCAATAGCTGTTAGAAATCAATCCCACAAAATAGGAAAAGCTATCCGAAAATGCAACGGATAGTTTCTTTGATAAGCAGGGGTTCGACCGGTCGCACAGAGATAAGATTGAAATTGAATTCTGCGAATTTTTACACAGGGGGACCGGTCGAAAGGGGTTCGACCGGCCGCCCTTGGTCTTGACCGGTTGGGGTTGATAGAAAATCAAAACAGAGAAGTCCGCATTTGAGAGGCACTCCCAGTGCACGGCCGCCCGGTGGTCGACCGGTCGCCCTCACCGTCGCCCTCTCTATTTTCTCTTACGTCCCATTTTCTATTTCAAAACTCAACTCAGTACGGGTTGCCCTATAGGCGGCCTGGTCGAACTGAAACAAAAGTGTTGTCCAATTTTAAATCGAATATAAACTTCAAGAAATACTCAGAAAAATAGTAAAAACATTTTAGATCGATCGGAAGTGTTGGGACAACATTTAGGGACATTGTTTTGGTATAAAAACTCATTTGAACGAAATCATCAAAATCATGATAAAAACATTTATCTAACAAACTCCCCCTTTTTGATGATTACAAACCAAAACAATTTTCAAGAGGACGATTTGAAAAACAAAATAATTTTCCGGTTTATGAGTAAACTATCCGTTTAAAAACATTTTACAAAAGCTCCCTATCAACAAGCACATTAAAAGAAATATTGCATAAGCTAGAAGCACAAGCTTTTACAAAATAAACAACAACTCCATGAGCTTAGAAGCTCCCCTGTCACAAATACTTATTATCCATGCAAACAAGTTCATAAAACAATCATTGGATGAGTTTTCTTCACAACTTATGGCCTTAATAAGCCATAGCTTATAGCTTCTATCATGAGCTTTTATTAGCTTCTTTGAGCTAACGAGCCAATTTCTGTTTCTCCCTTTTGGAATCATCAAAAAAAATGTTAGGATGATAAAAACATCATAGAAGTATATCAAAGTGCGCCAAATAAATGGTTTATCAACCATTGAGCAATTTAGGCTTAAACACCAAGGAAAATGGGGGAAATGTATCATGAAGAGTCCATACGCTCGTTTTAATTGCCAAAACATGATCTCAATGAGAATTGAAGACTTTTGGAAGCGAGAGAATCATGTAGAAGTTGAAATTTTCATTGTGACATTTCATCGAACACATTGTGGGCGTGAAAAATAAAAAGAGTTGTATATAGCCCTTGTAAATGATCCAAGCCAAAAAATTGCATCACCAATACACATCAAACATCATACAATACAACATAATAACTAAGCTCATCAAGATCATAAGCAAAAATATCAAGAAATATACAAGAAAGCCATAAACTCGAGGTTCAACCCAATTGAGCAAAGTAAGTAAAATTCTTACCATTTGATCGGAAAAGATGAGCAATGATGATGATAAACATGCTATATAAGGTCAAGATATGAATTGAATGCATGAAAATCAATTTTTAGTGAAAATTGTGTGCATTTGGCAAAGGGGACGAAAAATGGCAAAAAGAAGTGAAAATAACAAATGTCAAGACGAGAACGTACTTAACCAAAATTTGGCCTAGGCGACCGGTCGTGGTTGAGGGCGACCGGTCGGCGTTGAGGGCGACAGGTTGCCCTCAACCTCTTCAGCCCATTTGTTTTGTCAAATTTTGAGAATCCGAATTTTCAACCAAAAATCCGATTTTTCGCCCCTAAGTTTTAAGAACATGCAAAATGCAAACGTAGACCTCATTCAATATGCATTATGCCTAACCGAGCTCGTATTGACGCAAAAAGTCTCGGAAGTTAGCGGTTTTGTAAAAATGTCCGCTAATTGATCTTGAGATGGCACAAAAGATATCTCAATTTTTCGTTTTGAGACACAATCCCTTAGAAAATGATGTCGAATCTCAATATGTTTAATACGGTTGTGATGAACCGGGTTTTGAGCAATATTTATAGCGGATATGTTATCACAAAAGATAGGAACATTTTCAAAAGAACATTTGTAATCCGCTAAGGTTTGTTTCATCCAAAGAAGTTGAGTACAACAAAAAGCGGCGGAAATATATTCGGCCGGCCGTTGAAAGTGAAACACAATTTTGTTTCTTTGAAAACCAAGAAACTAGGCAATCGCCTAAAAATTGACATGATCCAGGAAGTACTTTTCCTATCATCAATATTTCCCGCATAGTCCGAATCACTATAACCTTTAAGAGAAAAATTTTTATTCTTTGGATAAAATAAACCATATTGAATAGTGCCTTTCAAATATCGAAAAATCCTTTTAACGGCACTCATATGAGATTCTTTGGGATTGCTTTGAAAACGAGCGCATAGGCATACGGCATGAAGAATGTCCGGTCTACTAGCGGTTAAATAAAGTAAACTACCAATCATACCTCGATACTTGGATTCATCAACCGACTTGCCTTTTTCATCTTTGTCAATTTTGACATTGGTTGCCATAGAGTCGAGGCGGTTCTTCCTTCTTCAATGCCGAACTTCTTCAAAAGTTCTTTTGTATACTTTGATTGCGAAATATAAATACCTTCTTGGCATTGCTTAATTTGAAGTCCAAGGAAGAAATTTAGCTCCCCATCATACTCATCTCGAATTCACCTTGCATTAACTTGGAGAATTTCTTGCACAAAGATTCATTAGTAGCACCAAAGATAATATCATCAACATAGATTTGCACAAGTAAACAATCTTGCCCTTTTTCAAAAACAAAGAGTAGTATCAACTTTACCTCTTGTAAAACCATTTTGCAAAAGAAAAGAGCTAAGTCTATCATACCATGCACGGGGTGCTTGTTTTAAACCATACAAAGCCTTTTTAAGTTTATAAACATCATTAGGCCTAGAAAAATTTTCAAACCCCGGAGGTTGTTTTACATAGACTTCTTCTTGAATAAAACCATTTAAGAAAGCGGATTTAACATCCATTTGGTAAAGCTTGAAATTTTTAAAACAAGAATAGGCAAGTAAAATGCGAATAGCTTCTAAACGTCTTACGGGTGCAAATGTTTCATCATAATCGATACCTTCTTCTTGACAATACCCTTGAGCTACTAACCTTGCCTTATTACGAACAATGTTGCCTTGATCATCAAGTTTGTTTCGGAATACCCATTTTGTACCAATAATTGTTTGAGATGGAGGACAAGGTACTAATTCCCATACATCATTTCTTTCAAATTGATTCAACTCCTCTTGCATTTCTAAAAACCAATCTTCATCCTCAATAGCTTCCTTAGCATTTTTAGGCTCTTTTTGAGATATAAGAGCTTTCTCGGCAAAATTTCTTGAGTCATTACTTTATCAAGGGGATCACCAATAATAAGATCTTTTGGGTGATCTCCTTAAATTTCAATGCTACGGGAAGATTCAAGTATCACCCCTATCTTCTTGAGGAACATTTGAACTTGAAGGTTGATCATTTGAAATAGAAGGTTTATCATTATGAGCATCACTTTGAACAATAGGTTCAACAATATCCTCTTCATCACTATCGTCATTGGGTATTCTTTCAACAACCGAGGCTTCATTAAATTTGACATTAATAGATTCTTCAACAACCATGCTAGTCTTATTGTAAACCCGATATGCTTTGCTCTTGGTTGAATACCCCATAAATATTCCTTCATCGGCCTTAGGATCAAGTTTGTCCAATTGATCCTTAGTATTCAAAATAAAGCACTTACATCCAAATATCTTGAAATAACTAATATTTGGAGTTCTTCCTTTCCAAAGCTCATAAGGAGTTTTATTCATTTTAGGACGAACATAAACTCGATTAATGACATAGCAAGCGGTACTTACGGCCGCCCAAAAGTATTTTGGAAGAGAAAATTCATTGAGCATGGACCGACTCATTTCTTGTAGCGTCCGATTCTTCCTTTTCGGCTACACCATTTTGTTGAGGTGTCCTAGGAGCCGAAAAATTGTGTGTATATCCCTTGGTTTCACAAAAGACTCTAAACTCACCGTCAAATTCTCCGCCTCGATCACTTGAATAGTTTTAATAGTATCTTCCTTTTCATTCTCAATGCGTCTACACAACTTAACAAACTCATTAACGGCATCGCTTTTATTTGCAAGAAAAAAAAGCCCAAGTGTATCTAGAAAAATCATCAACAATTACAAAGGTGTAATGTTTTCCACTTAGACTAGCCGTACCAATATCCCCATACAAATCTAGGTGAAAAAGTTGTAGAGGCTTGGTTGTGGAAATTTCATTTTTGGGCTTAAAACTACTCTTAACTAATTTGTTCTTTTGACAAGTGTCACATAAGCCAAGATTTTCAAAATTCAATTTGGGTAGTCCTTTTACATGTTGGTTTTTGTAAATATTTTTCAAACTTTTATATCCAACATGTCCAAGTCGCCTATGCCATAAACTCGTTAAATCATTGTTGGCGACAAGACAAGAAACATTTTGACTAACCAAATCACTAGTAGAAATTTTGTAAAGATTGCCTTTTCTATTTGCTTCACAAATAATTTCATCATTTTTACGAATAAGGCATTTTTCTTTATTGAAAACAACATTATAATTTGAATCACAAAGTTGGCTAACACTTATCAAATTAAATTTAAGCCCTTCTACTAAAAGAACATTATTAAGAGAGAAAGAAGAGTTACCAATTTCTCCATTTCCAAGAATTCTTCCTTTGCCATTGCGAACATGACCATACCCTCTTCTTGGAACTTGATGTTGTAAAAAGTTCTCTCTTTCGGTCATATGGCGTGAACATCCGCTGTCCACGAGCCATTTCGAATCCTCCATGGTTGTTGTAGCGCCTATTACCTACAAACGAACCATTTTTAGGTACCCTATAGTTTTGGGGTCCATGGGGTTAGCCTTGAGACCTTTGGGTCTCCAAACAAAGCTAAAATTGTTCTTCAATTTACAATTGCTAACATAGTGACCAACTTTACCACAATAAAATCAAATAATATTATGGGCACTTTTAGCACGTACAAAATTCGGACCTTGGTCATTTTTCTTAAAGACTTTTTGAAATGGTTTGTAACCAAGTCCTTGTTTTGAATGCTCACCTCTTTGTGCATCTAAAATTTTAGTAACCTTATCCGTGCTTAAATTAAAACGATGCACATCCTTTTTCAAATTATCAATATCATTAGTGAGCATTTGTTTCTCGGTTTCAAGAGTTTGAATTTGAGTAAGGGTAATAGCATGAACATGATCAAGAGTCTCATAAGATGTAGATAATTTATCCTTTTCTATTTTAAGCTCTTTATGCTCCTTCTTTAAACTCTTGTATTTAACAATCAATTTTTGAAATTCATTTTGCAACTCATCAAAATCACATTGCAATTCATCAACTAAGGAAGAGGTAGAGGAGTTAGAGCGTACCTCATTATTTTCATCGTCTATAGCCATAAGACCATGTTCGGTTTCACCTTCCTCATCGGATGTCTCGAGTAGCTCATCCCAAGTTTTGACATCCGCATTTAGAGCCTTCTTTTTCGGAAAAGGCTTTTTTTTTTTTGTTCCTCCTCATTGAGTTTTGGGCAATCGGCTATGAAGTGCCCGGGTTTTCCGCACTTAAAGCAAGCATTATCTCTTGGTTTTCTTGCTTTATTTTTATTCACAAATTTTGCAAATTTTCGAACAAGTGCGGCCGTCTCCTCATCATCATCATCATTATCATAGTATGCATTATTAGAAGAGGAAGTAAGACCTTTAGGAATATTTTGCATACCCGATTGATTGATGGTTGGTTTGGTATTTTTCCTCTCCTTGAGATAGACTTCATAGATGAGGAGGTTCCCGATGAGCTCGTCAAACTTGAGTGTCTCAAGATTTTGTGCTTCCGTGATTGCCGTCACCTTTTCGGACCATGAGCCGGGAAGAGCATTCAATACCTTAGTCACTTTGTCTTCTTCGGAGATGACTTTACCGAGGGCCACAAGAGGATTGACAATGTTGTCAAGCCTTTCCACCATCTTGGAGATGCTTTCACCATCATACATGTTAAAGTTTTCAAAGTCTTTAACAAGCATGGTCTTTCTAGCTTGCTTGACCTTCTTTGTCCCTTCATATATAGTCTCCAATTTTTCCCAAACCTCATGTGCCGACCTTATGCCTCGTATGCGATTGTACTCGGTGGCGATAAGTGAGCAATGCAAAATATTTAAGGCCTTACCGTTTAGAGAGAAAGCCTTCTTATCATTTTCATCGAACTCCTTGAAAGGTTTAGGAGCCGAGGTGCCATCCTCCATTTTTTTCGTTGGTTGATCAACTCCTTCAATAACCACATTCCATATGTCAAACCCACACCCTTGTAGAAAGCACTCCATACGGTCTTTCCAAAATGCGTAGTTGTTGGCGTCGAACAATGGTGGCTTGTTGGTGGAGGCGCCGGTGGTGAGATAAGCGTCATTCGTAGCCATGGATCTTTCCTCTTTACTCGAACGAGCTAGCCAAAGAGTTTGGCTTTGATACCACTTGTTAGTCCAAGTGGCTACGATAATCTAGAGGGGGTGTGAATAGATTATCTCGGTTTTTCAGATTTTGCCCTTTTTCGAATAATCAAACAAAGACGAGAATGTAAATGCGGAAATTAAACAACACTCGTCGATTTAAAGAGGTTCAACCCACCTAGGGCCTAATCCTCTACCACCCCAAAGATATCCAGGGATGGATTTCAAAAAGAAAAAAAGGTATTATTAATTTGCAAAAATTAATACAACACCTTGAGGATTACCACAACCCTCTTACACCACCTTGAGGATTACCACAATCCTCTTACAACACCTTTGAAGATTACCACAACCTTCAAACACCTATCACCTAGATCACCCAAGTGTATTCTTACCACAAGAATACTTACAAGGATGTCTTGTGTTGAATGATGACCAAAATCAAGATTACAACTCAATAATGATTGATACAATATGAGTACAAGTGTAATCAAGAATTGAAAGCCTAGACCTCAAATTTGTGCAAGTGAAAGTGCTAAGGCTAATACAACAAGATATATGAAAGTGTTTGCTTTGTTTGCTCTTTGCTTGTATAGAGTGTTGTATCTTGTTGTTTGAATGAAGCCTCTATTTATAGGAGAGGTCTTGGCTTTGATTTCCGTGACATTGGCTCCTCCTTGGGGAGTGATTTCTTGCAAAAGAAACCATTTAAAATCATCAATATATTGTTAGAAATCAATCCCACAAAATAGGGAAAAGTCATGTCGAAAATGCAACGGATAGTTTTTCGATAAACAGGGGGGGTTCGACCGGTCGCACAGAGATAAGATTGAAATTGAATTCTGCGAATTTTTACACAGGGGACCGGTCGAAGGGGGTTCGACCGGTCGCCCTTGGTCTTGACGGTTGGGGTTGATAGAAAATCAAAACAGAGAAGTCGCATTTGAGAGGGCACTCCAGTGCACGGCCGCCGGTGGTCGGCCGGCCGCCCCCTCACCGGCCGCCCACCGGTCGTCGGCCGCCTCTCTATTTTCTCTTACGTCCCATTTTTGTTTCAAAACTCAACTCAGTGCGGGTTGCCCTATAGCGGCGACTGGCCGAGCTGAAACAAAAGTGTTGTCCAATTTTAAATCGAATATAAACTTCAAGAAATACTCCGAAAAATAGTAAAAACATTTTAGATCGATCGGAAGTGTTGGGACAACATTTAGGGACATTGTTTTGGTATAAAAACTCATTTGAACGAAATCATCAAAATCATGATAAAAACATTTATCTAACAAAGATCAACTTTACCTCTTGAAAAACTATTTTGCAAAAGAAAAAAACTAAGTCTATCATACCAAGCTCGAGGTGCTTGTTTTAAACCATATAAGGCCTTTTTAACTTTATAAACATCATTTGGCCTCGAAATTTTTTCAAACCCGGAGGTTGTTTGACATAGACTTCTTCTTGAATAAAACCATTTAGAAAAGTGGAAACCATTTAGAAAAGTGGATTTAACATCAGTTTGGTAAAGTTTGAAATTTTTAAAGCAAGAGTAGGCGAGTAAAATACGAATAGCTTCTAAACATGCTACGAGTGAAAAAGTTTCATCATAATCAATATCTTCTTCTTGACAATAATCTTCAGCTACTAACCTTGCTTTATTTCGTATTATGTTACCTTGACCATCGAGTTTGTTAGGAATATCCATTTTGTGCCAATAATTATTTGTGATGGAAGACAAGATACTTATTCCCAAACATCATTTCTTTCGAATTGATTCAACTCTTCGTGCATCTCAAGAAACCAATCTTCATCTTCAATGGCTTTCTTAACATTTTAAGGCTCTTTTTGGGATATAAAAGCTTTTTCGGCAAATTTTCTTCTGGTCATTACTTTGTCTAGAGGATCCCTAATTATAAGATCTTTTGGATGATCTCCTTTGAATTTCAATGTCACGGGAAGATCCGAATTATCACCCATATCCTTTTGTTGAACATTAGAAGTTGAAGGTTGATCATTTGATATAGAAGGTTGATCACTTTGAGCATTATTTAGAACAATTGGTCCAACTTCATCTTCTTCATCACTATCATCATTTGGGATTCTTTCAATTCCGATGGCTTAATTGAATTTGACATGAATAGACTTCTCGACCACCATGATAGTCTTATTATAAACCCGATATGTCTTATTCTTAGTTGAGTACTCCATAAATATTCCTTCATCGGCCTTAGGATCAAGTTTGTCCAATTGATCCTTGATGTTTAAAATAAAACACTTACAACCAAATATTTTGAAATAACTAATATTTGGAGTTCTCTCTTTTCAAAGCTCATAATGTGTTTTATTCAACTTGGGACGAAGATATACCTGGATTATGACATAACAAGCGGTGTTGACGGCTTGCCCAAAAATAATTTGGAAGTGAAAAATCTTTGAGCATAGACCGACACATTTCTTGAAAAGTCCGATTTTTCCTCTTGGCAACACCATTTTGTTGAGGAGTTCTTAGCGCCGAAAAAGTATGTGCATACCCCTTGGTTTCACACAATATTCTAAAATCACAATCCAATTCACCTCCTCGGTCACTCTTTATAGATTTAATAGTATCTTCTTTTTCATTCTCTATAAGTCTACACAACTTAGCAAACTCATTAGCGGCATTACTTTTATTTGCAAGAAAAATAGCCCAAGTATATTCAGAGAAGTCATCGACTATAACAAAAGTGTAATGTTTTCCACTTAGACTCTCGGTACCAATATCCGCATACAAATCTAAATGAAGAAGTTGTAGAGGCTTGGTTTTGGAAATTTGATTTTTGGGCTTAAAACTACTCTTAACTCATTTGTTTTTTTGACAAGTGTCACATAAGCCAAGATTTTTAAAATTTAATTTGGATAGTCCTTTGCATGTTGGGATTTTTAATTCCTTTGTAACTTTTGTATCCAACATGTCCAAGTCGCCTACACCATAAACTAGTTAAATTATTATTGGCGACAAGACAAGAAATAATTTGACTAACCAAATCACTTGTACAAATTTATAAAGATTGTCTTTTCTACTAGCTTCACAAATAATTTTATCATTTTTAAGAATAAGTCATTTTTCTTTATTAAAAATAACATCATAATTTGAATCACAAAGTTAACTTACACTTATCAAATTGAACTCAAGCTCTTCTACTAATAAAACATCACGAAGAGAGAAAGAAGAATTACCAATGTCTCCATCGCCAAGAATATTTCTGTGCCATTCCGAACATGACCATTCCTTCTTCTTGGAGCTTGATGTTGGTAAAAATTTCTTCTTTTCCGATCATGTGGCGCGAACATCCGGTGTTCACGAGCCATTTGGAATCTTCTGTGATTGTTATTGCCCTTAGTACCTACAAATATATTATTTTTAGGTACCCTAGAGTTTTGGGGTCCATGGGGTTACATTGAGACCTTTGGATCTCCAAAAATGACCATTGCTATTTCTAAGTTTGCATGTACTAGCAAAGTGTCCATTTTTACCAAAATAATAACAAGTAATAAAATTAGGACTACTACCATGAATAAAAATTGGAGCTTGGTTCTTTTTCTTAAAATTGTGAAAAGGTTTATAACCAAGTCTAGTTTAGATTGATCACTTCTTTGTGCACCAAGAATCTTTGTGACCTTGTCGTACTCAAGTTGAAATGTTGCACATCATTTTTCAAATTTTCAATCTCTTTGGTGAGCAATTGTTTTTGGAGTCAAGACTTTGAACTTTAGCAAGAGTAATAGAGTGTGCATGATCAAGAGCTTCATATAAAATAAATAACTTGCCTTTTTCTAATTTTAACTCTTTAAACTCCTTTTTTCAAATTTTTGTACTTGCAAATAATGTCTTTAAACTCATTTTGTAATTCATCATAATCACATTGAAGTTCATCAATTAAAGAGAAAGAGGATGAGTTAGAGCGTACCTCGTTATTATCATTGTCTATGGCCATAAGACCATGTTCGATTTCCTCTTCATCGTCGGATGTTGCAAGAAGTTCATCCCATGTTTTGACATCCGCATTGAGAGCCTTATTTTTCGAAGAAGGCTTTTTCATCTTTTTCTCCCCCTCCGCCAATTTTGGGCAATCGGCTATAAGGTGCCCGGGTTTTCCGCATTCAAAGCAAGTTTTGTCTTTAGCTTTTCTTGCCTTGTTTTTGTTGACAAATTTAGCAAATTTTCAAACAAGGCGACGGTTTCCTCATCATCCTCATCACTAGCATAATAAGAATTATTTGAAGCAAGACCCTTAGGAGTAGATTGCATACCCGATTGTGAGGTTGATGATTTGTGTTGGTTATGTAATAGATTTTGATGATACCATGTAAAACTTAGATTAGGAAGTTGGCACCCCAATTCAACTATAAATCAACTTGTAATATATAGGACTATGTGGCCGAGTGGAAACAACCGAGTTGAAAATTGCGGGGACTCGATGAAGATCGAAGAGACGACCGGTGTGTGGCGGTGAGTCATGAAGTGAAGTGAAGTCTCGGTCAAGTGATGAAAAGTTGTCTCGGTCGGCCACCGATCGACAACAAAGTCATTCCTAGATAAATGGAATTGACTGTCTAAGGGGATATGCAACAAACAGGATCAAAGAAAATCGAAAAGAGATCCGTTGTCAAGCAAAGTCAAGGTTTTGCTAAAAATAGGCATGTGTCGATGCCTACCTTAAAGTTGTTTCTTTGAAAGAGTGCAAAAAGCAAGGAGCCAATGAGATGTACGAAAAACCCGCATAGATTAAGGGGAAGGTGCGGTGCATTAAATTCAAGGTACAGTCCACATCAATCTTTGTAAGACAAGGCAAGCCAACAACCTACAAAGTGTAGTTCGAAAAATAAGTTTATCTCTTCAACGGACATATTTTTCAAACCTACACTATTAAAGGATGATGAATTTTTAGAGAGAGAACACTTATGCAATATTAGACACAAAAGAGAAATCAATCAAAGCAAAGCAAAATCTATCACGCATTCAAATATTATCCTCAAGCCTAATCTCGAAGGAAATCGATCCAACACACTCGGTGAAGGAAAGACGACTTCATTTGTTGAAGAGGAAAAATCTTGTTTCAAGAACAAGGGATCTACTCTCAAGGTTGAAGGAGGTGTAGTAAGGTTCCGGATCGAACGAGCTTTGAACCTGTTGGAGGGTCTGTGTGAACAAATCCAAAGATTTGAAGGAAGTGAAGTAGTAGGGCAACCATCTTGTGAAGAAGTGAGTCCCAAGAACAAATTTGTGTGATCAAAGATCCCCGGATTGTAACTATTTTGTAACCAAGTCAAGTTACATTAGTGGATTCCTCCGGTGGTTGGAGAAGAGTGGATTAGAGGAATTACCCCATCCTCGAACCACTATAAATTGCTTGTGTCTTTTACATTCAACATATTTACTTTCTTTCTTGTCTTGATATTTGTGTGTTAATTTGCTAAGTCAACCGATAATAACCTAACTAAAACAAGTGTTGAAAAACATATTCAAACTAAGGGTGAAAGTCTCCGTTATTAAAATCTAAGTCAATTGTTGAAGAATTTTATTATTGGAAAATACGTATGCGACACACCTTTCAACCTTACATGATGGAATGTGGTTTGTCATTGAGGATGGACCACTACAAATATAGAAGGTGTAAACACAGTTTTCGTGGCTCCCACTCCCGATGTACAAAGATGAGAGAGCTGCTACAACTCCTATGGCACGAGGCGCACGTTTGCTTTGTTCTGCTGCCCGATGTAGTACCTAGACCTGCTATGGTGGAAAAGCCACGTTGCGAGTGGACAAATGAGGATAGAAAGAGATACAACTTGGAAAATGTTGCCAAGGATATTTTGTACAAAACGCTTCATAAAGCCATGTTTAACAAAGTCAAATCTTGCAAAACGACCAAAGGAATATGGAAAAAACTAACTTTTATTTGTGAAGGGTCCGATCAAATTAAAGAAAATAAGTTAACTTGTTCTTTGTACAAAACTTTGAAAATTTGAAAATGCTTGTAGGTGAGAGTCTAGATCGGTGGATGCCGATTCACGAGAGATACGAGAATGAAAAGAATATACACAAGTAGGAAATGTGTATGAAAATTCTAAGGTCTCTCCCCGGTGACGAGGGAAATGAATGTGATGGCTTTGAGACACTCAATGGACCTTACTAGAACATCGAAGCACGAGTTGTTCTCAGACCTTAAAGCCTATGAATTTGAGCTCGGAAGAAAAGAAGAGGCGGTTTGTACCTAAAACGGTTGCACTCATTACGGTGAGTTCAAAAGAGTGAAACCAAAGAAGCTATTCACAGGAGGAGATTGCCCTTATGGTAAAAAGATTCAATAAGAACTATAAGAGAAACAAGGGTGAATCATCCATAAGACACTAGGCACCCTCCAAAGCAAGGAGTACTGAGACCACCAAAGAGAGTTGATCATCAAAGGAATGAATATAAGAGAGTGAAAGAAGAGGACCACAAGAAAGCCGAGAACCCTGTGTTGAAATTGAGACAACCAGGACATTTTGCTATTGATTTCCTATCCACCGGTCAACAAGTACAAGAATGAAGATGAAAGAAAAGTCTCAGAGAGAGAAGACAAGAAAAGAGGAAAACCATGTTGTTCCGCCGAGGCGACATAGCCAAGTGTAAGGAACAACCGAGTCGGGACAACGGTGAAACCGACTACTCCTCTAACACCGAAGGTACACTCTAACTCATCTCATTCTAATTCTAATGATAGTGATAGTGACATAAACACTTTATCACCCACTAATATTTATGATTCATTTGGCAAAATGATGAAAGATTTGAGCATGTGAAAACCTCACACACACTTTTAAGTGAGGAAAACATCCGACTTAAAAGACAAAACTCACGGTGACTAAGGAGTTGAGTACTCTAAGTCACATAGGCTGCCTTTGAGAATACATATCTCGACGGTGACATATGTAAGATTCAAGCGGACTTAGCTACAAGCTGAAAAGAGGAAAAATATTTAAAAATGTGATTGCATCATTCACTAAGGCATATAAATCATTGGATGAACTTATAATAATTCAAAAGGAAAGTGGATATAAGACAGGCATTGGATCTAATTCCTTTGTGCATGCCCAAGCTCCAAGAGTGGTATTGGAAAAAAGATCCTCAAGTAATGAGGCGGTCAAAAATCAAAAGCACCATATGTTGCACATAAACCCACTCATAGACAAAATCACAACCAATTTAGCCTTGGATACAAAGATAAAGGCAAAAAGCCAACAAAGTATGCTAAAAGGACAATTTGAAACAAAATTCAAAAGAGTCCATCATTGAGACTCCAAATAGAAATACTTGGTAAAATCTAAATAGAGCTAACAAAAGCCCTAGAGGTTTCAAAGAAAGAAAACCATATGATGGGAATAGTAGAAATTATCCCAGCCAAGTGATTGGAACAATAAAATTAGAAATCACCAAATCAAAATGGATACAAGCCAAAGTGGCAAAGACCTCGGACTCAAAAATGGTCATTCCCAAGGCAAAGAAGCTATAATCAGCACACATATGCACCCAAGCACAAAGCCCAATATGTAGAAAAGTTTTATTACTATACCAAGAAAGCAAATGCACAAGCTCACACATATGCATACTGACAAAAGAGAAAAATCAGTATGAGCCTAAAGACCACTAAGCAATTTGCAATTGTTCATTATGATTATGAACTGATAGGTGGCAACCTCTTAGAGTCGACCATTTGGCTATAGGTTAGTTGGATCACCTTATAGTACTAACCCCTCAGGACACAAGCAAGTATGAGTACCTAAAAGCGATTTCCTTAATTATAGGTTCAAGGAAGTGAGTGCCAAGGAACCTGGTACATGGATAGTAGATTTCCAGGTCATATGACATGCAACAAGAAAAATCTTTCAAAGTTCAAGGAAATAAAAGGTGCTAAAGTCATATTTGGAGAAATGAAGCTCGGGGAGATCAAGGTACAGGGTCCATAAAGAAGAATGGACTAGAGATCACAATATAGCCTATGTTGAAGGGCTCAATTTCAATCTGAGCATCATCCAACTCTATGACAAGGGCTATAATGTAGGATTCACCATGGGTATTTTCCAAATCAAGGATCTTGAATCAAATGAAATTGTGCTACAAGGATCAAAGCGAGAAAAAGATGTATGTAATGGATTGGTCAAGCGATACACAAGCACATGTCTCGCTAGCAAAAAGCAGAGCCGAATCAAGTTGGTTGTGGCATAAGAAATCGAGTCACTGAATTTCAAGACAATCAACAAGCTTGTAAGGATTCATCTTGTGGAAGGATTGTCTAACTCAGTGTATAAGAAGGAAATCATTTGTGATGCATGCCGGATGGGAAAACAAATAAAGTTTTCTTTCAAGGACAAGCCAAGTCCTTCTTCAACCAATATATTGCACTTATTGCATATGGATTTATTTGGTCTGTTGAACAGCCATCATTAGTGGAAATAAATACACCTTAGTGATGGTGGATGGTTATTCAAGATACACATGGACCATCTTTATGTGTAAAAAGAAGGAAACCTTACAGAAGCTCCTCAGCCTAATGAGAAGAGTTCAAAATGAAAAGATTCAAACCATTATCAAGATAAGATCTGATAGAGGAACTGAGTTTGTCAATGGGATTATAACTCGATGTGCATAGAAAATGGTATTGCTCATGAGTTATCATTTGCAAGAATCCACAACAAAATGGAGTATTTGAAAGAATGAACAGAACTCTCAAGGAAGCTGTGAGAACCATGCTAGCTGAAGCTGGATTGCCTAAGAGATTTTGGGCTGAAGCTATTAATACTGCTTGCTACACTCAGAATAGATGTATGATAAATAGGCATCTGTCCAAAACCCCTTATGAAATTTTGGACAAGGAGGAAGCCAAATGTTGGATATTTTTATATCTTTGGATATAAGTGCTTCATTTACAACAATGGCAAGGACAGCTTGAAAGCTTTTTATGCTATAGCTGATGAATGTATCTTCTTGGGATATTCCGCTGAGAGTAAAGCTTTCAGAGTGCTGAACAAGAGGACTATGGTCACAGAAGAGTCTATCCATGTGGTTTTTGATGAACCAAATATTAATGGAGAAGACATTGATGAGTTAGTGACAAGATGAATCACCAAATTCGAGAAGAGTTCCTATGTTGAGACAAATATAAGAAGACTCAACCCCAAATGAAGATGAGATATTTGAATCATAGAGACAATTTGGAGAGTCTGCAATGGTGAATGATGAGGAAGTTGTGATTGGTATGTGTTTTGCATGTATTTTAGGCTTAATTGTAGTTAGAATTAGTTGTTATGCACGCATTAATTGAGTGAAAAGGGCTTTATTTACGTAAAGTGGAAAAGGTATTACGCTTTGTTCGTTTTGTAGGATTAATTGATAATCGTAGCATTTTGACGACAATTCGGAGCAATGCGGTAAAGGAACGCCAATACTTGAAGTAACGTCACGATGTTTGGGGTTGAATCGAGAAGAAGTCGGATGAACCGGGCGCGAAATGGAAAGAAACGAACACATATTAGCTCCAGCCCAGTGCACACGGGCGGGCGTGCATCCCATAACACGACTGTGCGCCATCTAGATCAAGACTCGGCCCACGGCACCTGCGCACGGGCTGGTCGTGCATTTAGCGCACGGCCCGTGCGTTCCTTGATGCATGAATTTCCTTACGGCACCCGCACAGGTGGCGTCGCGCTGAGCGCACGCCGCCCGTCGTCGTCTGTCTGCGGGAAAGCGATGGTTTGACAGATTTTAAGTAGGTTTTGACCCAAACGGAGTATAAATAGAGACGAGGCGGCCCCGAACGAAGACACCGATTTTTACCCTAGAAAGCGAGAGAAAAGAGCAACCTTCTAGGAGGATTAGAGAGATTGATCGAGGTCACAACCACGCGCTTGAGGATTGAAGATAGATCGAGAGATCGTCGACATCCCCTGAGTTTTCTCATTCCATCATATCATTTACTTTCAATTAGTTAGATATGAACTTGAATAATTTGTCTATGAATTATTTACTTCCCATGTCCGGCTAAACATCTTGTGATTCCCGGGTTTGTGATTAGGTTAATGGATACTTTTGTTGGATGATTAATTGCACTTGAAGTTATTGTTTTCAAACCCTATTCGAGTACTTTGTTTTAATTATGGTTTTGTCAAAAGGTCTTTGGTTTAACTTGTTTTGATGTATTGAATCATAATTCGAGAGATGAGTTTCAATACTAGATCTGTGAGTACTTGACATGAATATTTGCAAGATTGAGAAGTCTGTGAATATTTGTGAGGATTTATAATCCTTTGTGCTTTTGAGAGTTGGATATCTTTTGTTGAATAGAGATGCTAACATAGATAATCCAATCAACGTTTTACATACATCTCGAGAGAGAGGGTAAAATAATTTTCGTGATTGTCTTATAGGGAAGAATAATAATAACTTTGGTTGTGATTAACCTGATAACAAAAGGGGATATTAACTGAAACCATAGCCCTGGAATCCATTCATCTCCTTGATCTTTTAATCAATCTTTACTTTGTCTTTTTAGGATAAATTCTTGTCTTGCATTAACAAAACCAATCACTCAAGTTCGATCGTCTAGAAAAAAATAAGACTATTACAATCCCAATACTTAGTAAATTAATTTATTAGTCTCTGTGGATTCGACTTTGCTAACCCTATTCTATAAACTGCACCGTACACTTGCGATGAAGCTAAAAATAAGGCGAACAAGTTTTTGGCGCTGTTGCCAGGGACTAGTTAAATTTTTAGTACTAATATTGCGATAAATAGAATTATTTTTAATTTAGACATTTTTCTTTCTTTTTATTTGTTGTTTAATTTTACTACTACTATGTTTGACTTGTTTTCTTTAGTTGGTTCAGGTAGTGCATGAACACTCGCTCGAAGCAAAGAGAATTAGCACCGTTCATACCAGAGGTGGAGGCTTTTGCTAGGAGAATTAGTGCGGCTACTAAATGGGCAGAAAAACAGCAAGATCAGGCTATGGAGGACCTGGAAGATAACAACGGAGGCAATAACAGAGTTGACAATGGAGGTAACAATAGGGCCAACAGGGTTGTTAATGAGTTACCAGTACCAGACGTTCCAGCAGTCTAGCAGCAAGCGATTTGCGATTACTTTCACCCACAGACAAATTGCAACTATGGTGGAATTGCCAATGTCCCAATTAATGCGAATAATTTTGAGCTGAAGCCAACACTGATCTCGATGGTGCAGCATAATCGGTTTGGGGATTTTCCGTCGAGGATCCTATTCTCATCTTGCGAACTTCATGCGATTTGGAACACAATCAAGATGAATGGGGTGACTGATGATGCTATACGTTTGCGCCTATCCCTTTCTCTTTAAGGGATAAGGCTAGAAACTGGCTAGGCACACTAATTCAGGGGAGTGTGAATACTTGGGGCGAGCTGAGTCAGAAATTCTTGTTTAAATAATTCCCACCAAGTAAGACACTACAACTCAAAAGTGAGATCACGCGCAACTTGATTCGAGCCATCGTATGAGGCGGGAGAGATTGATTGAGAGCAACACAAATTTGTAGAGGATCAACAATGATTTATAACGGGTTGATGGGACATACTAGGTCGTTTGTGGATGCCGCAACGGAGGTGCTTTATTGGCTAAATTTCCACAAGATGCATTCAACTTGTTGGAAGAGATGGCAATGAATAGCTATCGGTGGCCCTCCGAGCGTACTAATGTGAAAAAGGTAGCCAAAGTCACCGATCGCGGACCCAATTAATGCATTGATAGCTCAGATGGCTGCATTGACAAATCAATTGAGTGTATTGACGAAGGGGCCTAATGGAAACGTAGGTGGAAGTAATGGGGAGTTCCTCTAAATCCCATTGAGGAGGCAAATTATGTCAATAACCGGAACAATCGGACTCTACTCATTACCACCTGGGTTTGAGGAATCATGAAAATTTCTCCTACGCAAATACAAAGAATGTGATGCAACCACCACCGGGTTTAATGTGACAAATGGTGTCATTAATCTTTGAGGCTAAGCCATCTATGGAGGACAACTTCACCTCATTTATGAATGAGACGAGGAACCGATTCAATAAGGATGAGGCGAAGTGGATAAAATCAAAAATCATGTCACGCAATTGGCCAACACTATGAGGTCCTAAATGAAAAATCTTGAAACCCAAATTGGCCAATTAGCTACGATTGTTGGTGGTGGGCAAAGATCGAAAGGCGATTCCGAGCAACACCGAGGTTAATCCAAAGGAGAATGTAAAGCCATTCGCCCGAGCGGTGGAACGAAATACGAGGGGCCGAAAATACCTTAAAATACTAAACAGATGCAGGAATGCACGGCCCATGTGCCACCACACGGCCAGGTCGTGCGACCCTACGGGGACATCGGCCGTTGTTCTCGGGAGATGCGGAAAGCGAAGCAAATGGCGATGTTGAGGTCGAGGAAGGAGTTGAGGACCATATTTTTGAACAAAAAAGGGGTGAAAAGCTTAAATCTTCCTCTAACCCCGACTTCTCTAAACTTACTACTCCCTTTCATTTTCCCCAACGATTTCAAAAGAAAAAGTTAGATTCGCAATTTGCAAAATTCTTGGATATATTTAAGAAAGCGCATATTAACATACCTTTTGCAGACGCATTGGAGCAGATACCCAATTACGCTAAATTTTTGAAGGATGTTATGTCAAAGAAAAGAAAGATGACTGGTTTCGAGACAATCAATCTGTCGAGGAGTGCGGTGCAATAATCCGGAGAAACTACCCAAATCGAAAGATCGGGGAGTTTCACTATCCCTTATGCTATTAGTGATGTTTTCTTTAATAAAACACTTTGTGATTTAGGAGCAAGTATTAACTTGATGCCTTTGTCCATTTGAGGCAACTTGGATTAGGAGAGGTGAAGCCGTCTACGGTCACCTTACAACTTGCGGATCGATCACTCACTTATCCGAAGGGAATCATCGAGGATGTGCTTGTCAAAGTTGATAAATTCATATTCCTGTGGAGTTTTTGGTTTGGATATGGAGGAGGACAGAGACGTCCCTTTGATACTTGGGCGTCCATTCCTTGCTACCGGAAGGCCTTGATAGATGTGCAAAAGTGAGAACTCACATTACGGGTTAATGATGAGAATGTTTTATTTTCTATCTATAAGGCACTACAATTTCATAATGGGGTTGAGAACTGTAGTTTCATAGACGTAGTTGAGTTTTGCATTGATGAATACGTAGATCATATATTGTCTAAGGATGATTTAGAGTTTGGTTTGACACATTCGTGTTCGACGTCAAGTATGATGCTTGATTTCGATAATCAATACTTGTATGATGTTGTGTTTGTGCTTTAGATAATATGCAAGAGCTACGAGAAGCGAGAGAGGTGCACACACGAAGAAAAACGTGCAGGAGTCAGTTTTGCAGGGGCACACGACCCGTGCTTTGGAGCACGCCCTGGTCGTGCGCATGGCCAAGCAACAATGACGAAGAACACGAAGACCGCGACGGCCCGTGCGGCGCTTGAGCACGGAAGTCGCGGCGATAGCCGAAGCGAAGGATGAAACACTGAGACCGCATGGCCCGTGCGTTTGAGCATGGGCATGTCGTGCGTGAGGCTGAAGAGAAGGACGCAACCACTGAAGAATGCACGGCCCATGCGCCTAAGAACGGGCAACCCGGGCATGAACCTGAAGAGTCCGTTTCGAACTCAGAACTCAAGCCATTGCCCGAGCATCTCAAATACGCATTCCTTGGAGCAAATAACACGAATCCAGGAATCGTATCATCCCTTTTAACTTCATCTCATCTTGATAAATTGCTTAGGGTGTTGAGAAAACATAAGTCTGCGATAGGTTGGTCAATTTCGATTTAAAAGGCATAAGTCCATCGATTGTAATGCATAAAATTAGAATGGAAGATGTCTATAAACCTTCAGTGCAGAATCAAAGAAGATTGAACCCAATAATGCAAGAGGTTGTTAGGAAAGAGGTTTTAAAATGGTTAGATCTTTGGAATTGTGTATGCTATTTCGATAGTTCTTAGGTGAGTCGGTACAAGTGGTACCAAAGAAAGGGGAATGATTGTAGTTAGAAATGAGAATGATGAACTTATTGCAACTAGGATAGTTCTTGGGTGGCGTATATGCATCGATTATAGGAAGTTTAATGATGCCACTCGTAAAGATCAATTTCCCCTCTCTTTTATTGATATGATGTTAGATTGCTTGGCGGGATTTGACTATTATGTTTTCTTGATGGTTATTCTGGTACAACTAGATCATGATTGCAAGGAAGACCAAGAGAAGATGACATTTACATGTCCCCTACAGATGCGTTTGCATTTCGCAGAATGCCATTCGGACTATGTAATGCACCCGCGACTTTTCAACGATGTATGATGGCTATATTTCATGATTTTATTGAGAAAATAATGGAGGTATTCATGGATGATTTTTCTGTGTTTGGAGATTCTTTTGATTATTGTCTTGACAATCTTTCTCTAGTTTTGAGAGATGCGAGGATACTAACCTTGTTTTGAATTGGGATAAGAGCCATTTTTGGGCACGAGATGGCTTTGTTTTAGGCCACCAGGTTTCCTCTACAGGTTTAGAAGTGGACAGAGCGAAAATTGTAGCAATTGAAAAGCTCCCACCTCCAACAAATGAGAAGGCCATCAGAAGCTTCTTGGGGCACGCCGGATTCTATAGAAGGTTCATTCGTGACTTTTCTAAAATCACTAAACCTTTGAGTCAGTTATTAGAAAAAGGTACTGCTTTCAATTTTTCCGATGATTGTTTGCATGCATTTGAGATTCTGAAGAAGGCTTTGGTGACAAAGACCAATTTTTGTAGTTCGGATTGAGTCAACCCTTTGAGTGATGTGTGATGCCAGTGACTTTGCAGTTGGGGCTGTTCTGGGTCATAAAAAGGACAAGTTGTTTGAGCCATCTACTATGCGAGCGAGAACATTAGACAAAGGCTGCCCACCAAACTATACCACCACCGAGAAGGAAATGCTCGCAATCATTTTTGCGTTTGATAAGTTCCGATCTTACTTGATTGGAACCAAGACGATAGTCAACACAGACCACACATCGATATAATATCTATTCAATAAGAAGGATGCCAAACTAAGTCCGATTCGGTGGATCCTTTTGTTGCGATAGTTTGATGTGGAAATCCGAGATAGGAAGGGTTGTGAGAATGTGGTAGCAGACCACTTGTCCAGGTTGGAGTACAAGAAGGATGAGAAAGAGGGCACAAATATAATCAAGGAGGAGTTCCCGATGAGCGACTCTTAATGTTAGAGGTAAATTCCCATGGTATGCAAATTTTGTGAATTATTTGTAACGGAGTCATGCCTCCGGATTTATCTTCCTATCAAAAGAAGAAGTTCCTCCATGATGTCAAGTTCTACATGTGGGGACGACCCCTTGCTCTTTAAGAGGTGCGCAGACGCTATCATCCGAGCGATGTATGCCTCAAGAAGAGTGGGAGGGAGTTCTACAAAGTGCCATTCTTCACCTTCCCGGGGACACTTTGTCCGACATGCACCGCGGCAAAGGTATTGCAGAGTGGGTTATCTTGGCCCACTATGTCTAATGATTGCTATTTATATGTGCAACAATGTGATAGATGCCAACGGATGGGGAATATTTTGAGACGATATGAGATGCCCATGACCAATGTGATGGAAGTCGAGCTCTTTGATGTGTGGGGATTGACTTTATGGGTCCCTTCCATCTTCTTTGGGTTATCGGTACATTACTACTTGCGGTGGAGTGCGTATCTCGATGGGTTGAGGCGATTCTGGCACAAACGAATGATGCGCGAGTAGTGATGAAGTTCCTAAAGAAAAATATATTCACTCGGTTTGGAACCCCGAGAGCTTTGATTAGCGATGGGGGGTCACACTTTGTGAATAAATTGATGAGCACTCTACTTGCAAAGTACGGGGTTAAGCACAAGGTGGCATTAGCATACCATCCGCAAGCAAACGGGCAAGCAGAGGTAGCCAATCGCGAGATTAAGCAAATCTTAGAAAAGACTGTGAATATAAATTGCAAGGATTGGGCTATGAAGTTAGATGATGCATTATGGGCATATCGGACAGCATACAAGACACCATTGGGCACATCACCTTATCAGTTGGTATTCGGGAAATCGTGTCACTTGCCCGTGGAATTAGAGCACAAGGCGTTTTGGGCTGTGAAGAAGTTAAATTTTGACTTCAAAGCAGCGGGTGAAAAGAGGCTTTTGCACTTAAATGAGATGGAGGAGTTCGGGATGAAGCCTACAAGAATTCCGGAATTTACGGATTTACAAGAGATGGCAACGAATGATAAAGAGAGATTTTACGGGTGAACAAGTTCTTTTGTTTACCTCGCGTCTTAAACTCTTTTCCGAAAAACTCAAGTCTCGGTGGTGGGGCCGTTTATTATTAAGAAAGTGTTAAATCCTCCGGGAATAGTGGAATTGTTGACCCGAGATGGGAAGACATTTATGGTGAATGGCCGGAGGATCAAGCACTACCTTCATAGAGACCAAAAGGAAGATGTGACACGGCTCACTTTGCTAGAACCGTGATCGAGTATACAAAGGCATCAAGCTAGAGACGTTAAATTTAGTGCTTGTTGGGAGGCAATCCAACAATTTGTTGTATTATATTTTCCCATGTTTTTTCCCTTTGATAAGTTAGGATTTTTATTGCTTTCCTTAAAAAAAATGGAAATTTTGGAGTGTTGTACGGCATCCCGCACGGCGGGCGTGCGCCATGCGCGCATGGCCCGTGCGTGCTTCGAGATGAGAGTGAACTCACGGCACCCGCACGGGCGGGCGTGCACCATGCGCGCACGGCCGTGCGTACCTCAAAGATTTTGGATCGAGCCCGCACCCGCATGGGGTGCCCGTGCGTAGGGCGCATGGCCCGTCGTCGTCTGTCGGCCGAGGCAAACAATAAGGGCACAGCAGGTTCAATTTTTCACACTTTCAAACACACCTTGTGCATGGGCACACAAGAGCTCTCATCCCTCTCAAATTTTTAGACAATTTCACTTGGATTTTCACTACAAATTCATCACCCACACTACTCACACACGAATTACACTCTTAAATTTTCTTTGAAGTGAGAATTTGGTTGAAATGAGCACCTAGGGTTCCAAATTCGCCTCTTTCCTAATTTCCGAGAATTTTGATAAGAACTTCAAGTTTTTTTTTTTTTTTTTGATTTCTTGTAGATTATAGATTAGGGTTCATATATTTTGCCATGATTTATTTTGAATTATTCTATGGGGCATTTTATCGAACACCTTGTGGGGTTGATGAATTGAGGTATATGTGGTTCATATAATGATGAATCTTGCATGAGCTTGATTATTTAGGGTGTTAGTGGCTATGATTCTCTGCAATTACATGGTTATTTAGGTTTTGAGCTTAATTGTGATTAAATTGTAGGGAAGAGACATTATACCTTATTTGATTTATTTGTATTGAATTCATCTTGTTCTTGTTATACTTGGCATGTTCGGAATCTCACATTTGTTTTCTAGGTACTGAGACTTGAACTAATGGTGACCGGAAGGAACCATCAAGGTCGGGGTAGACGCATGAGGGAGGCACGGCCCGCACGACGGAGCCATATCCAGATAGCCCCGAGGCTTATGGGCTTTTTTCCGATCAAGATGATGATCTAGAGCGATGGAGTAGGTTGGTCACCCGCTCATTTACACCAATGAGATATGCTGACGATGAGTGTACCCAAGCCCTTGGGATACATGACGACGTTTGGAAGCTATTTGAACGGGTTGGGTGGACCGCGTTCATGCAAGGGCGGTGGCCGACGTATAAGAAGCTAGCGCTAGAGTTCCTCAGTACACTTGAAATATACCAAAGGAGGGAACTCCGAGCCCATTGAGGTCCACTTTCGGCTGGGAAATGAGATAAGGTGCATATCTATCGCCCAGCTCAATGTAATTTTTGGGGTCCCCCGACGTCCCTTACAGAAATGCAAGACTATAGCTTGATATGGATTCTAGCGGTTGTTGGTTCAGACACCGGAGACCGGCCCGATACTCTATGAGGCGCGCTCATCTAAGGCCTCATCACTCCGGAACCCCATTTTCCGCTATATCCAAAAGGTCACAGCTCACTCCGTCTTCGCCCGACACAATAACGGGGGCATGCAAGTTCGGGAGCTATACATACTGTGGTGTATGCTAACCCGTACCCCCTTCAACACGGCGAACTATTTTGTAGAACACGCCGACTATTTGGCCAAGCAGTCCGCGGGTACGATATTGATTGGGGGAATGATAACCCCCATTGCTCGGCATTTTCGTGTCGATATGAGCGGCTTGGAGCCCATTGAGGGCAGTCGGAGGATTAATATGAATGCCATACGCCAAATGAAGATCATAATAGAAGAAGAGAACATGACTCTCTTCCAACAAAGGATCGAACCGCCTTCCCACTTCCAAACCCGCAACTCACATTTGTGGTTGATAGTGAGACTAATTGGTTAATGAACTCGAGGCGCATACCGCAGTCATGGAAAGCCATGCTTGCGCGGAAAATGCAGAGGGTAGCCGGGTTGCCCGATGAGGATGAGTTAGAAATTGAGGCGATGGAGTATGACCAGAAGAGAGAGGTTTTGAGCAAGGTTTCCAATAGAGGGGTTTTGAGCAAGGGTTCCAACAAGGGATGCCCGACAGATGAAAATCTCTCACTAAGGTGAGGAGCGTGAGGGGCAGCTTACCGAGGATAGACTATTTGCTCTTGAAGAAAGCATGAGGCAAAGGGATGATTTCCGGCATCACCAAGATGAGTTCTTCCTTGAGGATGGAACAAGAGCAAATATATTAAGCGCAGAACAACGGAGGCGGAGATGCTGCAGTAATGCATCGAGATACAAATGTGGCACATCTGGGCCACTTCCGCCGCCACCCCACAATGAGTCAGGTCCATTCCACACTTTTTCTTTGAAATTCTATCTTCTCTTCTATGCATTATAATTTTATTCAAGTTTGGGGGGAGAGGTACTTATTTTGATTGAAGGGTGTGGTGATATTTGCATTCATATAGTTGCATGTACATATAGGTTGCATTGCATTAGATGCTTGTTTTTTATTTTAGCATGTTTATTGCTTTAGCTTGTTTATTGCTTTCTTAGGTTTTAGGGAGTGAGTTGACCGCTATTGTGTGCTTGTTGTGATCTTAGGAGCATTCGTTGAACAGTTTGTGTTGTTTTGAATTGGGTGTTGAGCGTGAGTTGATCGGGTTGAGAATAGATGGTATGGAGCATGTGAATATTGAAATCTTGGTTGTTATGCTTCGAAGTACGCAATTGCAAGCCTGTGAGCTTTTTGAGCCTTTACTGCTTTCATTATATGCGTCTTGTTTGTTGATTGAGTGTGTCATTCATGTTGATATAAATTCTAGAACTTGCTCCGGTATCTCTGTCGAAGTCTTATGTTGTATGCAATTTATGAAAATGATTTTAGGCCATTTTTGTTAAGCCTTTTAAGCCTTTTGCCTACCTAATGACATTTAATTTCCCTAGTTAGCCAATTTGATCTGTTGCCTGATTTTTTTTTTGATAGCCACGGCATTTCAAGCCTTAACTTGATATATCTGTTACCCTAAACTTGAGCGTATAGCATTGAGTAAGGGGATTGAATAAGGTTGGATGGGAGGATATCGAGAATTCAAATAATTGTGTGCATGTTGGATGTTGGGAATAAAAGAAGAAAAGGAGTTATACTCACAAAAGAGTCGAAAAAAATAAAATAAAAAATAAAAAATCGACTGTATAAGTGAGCTGGCCGTAAATGAACTTATAGGCTGAGAATTATGATGTAAGGCGAAAGAAAGTGGATTGTATGAAAACAAAGGGAGAAGAGAGATGTGATAAGAATAAAAGGTGATTGGGGTAGCATGTTTGATTTGAATAAGAATATTTGATTGTGAAAAAGACGTGCTTACTCCTTTTTCACTTTTTTTTTTCGACTCTTTTGTGAGTATAACTCCTTTTCTTCTTTTATTCCCATCAACCAACACTATCACAATTATCTAAATTCTTGACATCATCCCATTCAACCTTATTCAATCCCTTACTCGATGTTATACGCTCAAGTCTAGGGTAATATATATATCAATTTAAGGCTTGAAATGTGGCTATCAAAAATTAGGCAAAGGCTCAAATTGGCTAACTAGGGAAATTCAATGTCATTAGGTAGGCAAAAGGCTTGAAAACTTAACAAAAAATGGCCTTAAATCATTTTCATAAGTCACATACAACATGTGGCTTTGACAGAGATACGAGCAAGTTCTAGAATTCAAATCAACATGAATGACACACACAATCAACAAACAAGATTGCATAATATGAAAGCGAGTAAAGTCTCAAAGCTCACAGGCTTGCAAAGTCGTAACTCAAAGCATAACATCCATGTTCTCAATATCCACATGCTCCATATCATCTATTCTCATCATGATCAATTCGCACTCAACACCCAATTCAAAACAAAGACAAAAATTTCCAAATAAACTCTCAAGGCGCAACGCACACCACAAAAATAGTTTACTCACTCCCTAAAAAAAAACTAAAGCAATAAATGTGCTAAAAGCGTAAACGTGCTTCTAATGCAATGCAACCTAAATACTCTACATGCAACTATGTGAATGCAAAAATTTCTCTCCACACCCTTCATATCAAAATGAACAATCTCTAAAAAAAAAAAAATCAATGTATAAGTGAGTTGGCCGTAAATGAACTTATAGGCCGAGATTATGATGTAAGGCAAAAGAAAGTGGATTGTATGAAAACAAATGGAGAAGACATATGTGATAAGAATAAAAAGTGATTGGGGTAGCATGTTTGATTTGAATAAGAATATTTTATTGAGAAAAAGATGTGCTTACCAGTCTATACGCTTCAGTTTGAGTCACTTTCTCCATATTTCCCTACCTTAACCAAAGAGCCTGCATTACAACCAAAAAAAAAAGTCCTTTTCGATTTATGAATTGCATACAATCGAGTGGCGGAGATGTGAGACGATTTGCAAGCCTATGGTAATTCTTCAACATTCATATGATTTGAGCGAATACACGTCCCGCATTATTCTAGAGAGGAGAGTATACACTTAATCCATGAGAGGCGTGATTCAAGTATTTGCCGTGGGTCGTAATTGACTTGTGCTCTGTGTTAGATATTCAAGTTTGGTTGATTTGTTGCTTCACGTCTATGGATAAATGACATGAATTGTGATGTGTTGTTCTTGATTTGCCTTTCATTACTCCCATTTGTGCTTTGTCTTGTTTATAAAGTGTTGACCGAACGGGACCATCAACAATTTAAGTTTGGGGGTTTGATTGGTATGTGTTTTGCATGTATTTTGGGCTTAATTGTAGTTAGAATTAGTTGTTATGCATGCATTACTTGAGTGAAATGGGCTTTATTTCTGTAAAGTGGAAAAGGTATTACGCTTTGCTTGTTTTGTAGGAATTAATTGATAATTGTAGCATTTTGGCGACAATTGAGCAATGCGGTAAAGGACTGCCAATACTTGAAGTAACGTACGATGTTTGGGGTTGAATCGAGAAGAAGTCAGATGAATCGGGCGAGAAACGGAAAGAAACAAACACATATTAGCTCAAAGAAAGCGCGCGCGGGCGGCGTGCGTCCATAGCACAACCCGTGCACCATCCGGATCAAGACTCAGCCCACGGCGGCACCCGCACGGGGCTGGTCGTGCGTTGAGCGCATGGCCCGTGCATTCCTTCAAGACATGAATTTCCCTACGGCACCCGCGAGGCCGGGCGTGCGCGAGGCGGCGGCCCGTGCGTTGTGTGTGGGAAAACAGGGTTTGACAAATTTTAAGTAGGTTTTGACCCAAACGGAGTATAAATAGAGATGAGGCGACCCCGAATGAAGACATTAATTTTTGCCCTAGAAAGCGAGAGAAAAGAGCAACCTTCTACGAGAGGATTGGAGAGATTGATTGAGGTCACAACCACGCGCTTGAGGATTGAAGATAGATCGAGAGATTCTCGACATCCCCGAGTTTTCTTATTCCATCGTACTATTTACTTTGGTTAGTTAGATATGAACTTGAATAATTTGTCTATGAATTATTTACTTCTCATGTCTGGCTAAACATAGGTTAATGGATACTTTTGTTGGATGAATAATTGCAATTGAAGTTATTGTTTTAACCCTATTCGAGTACTTTGCCTTAATTCTTGTTTTATCAAAAGGCCTTTGGTTTAACTTGTTTTGACGTATTGATTCATAATTCGAGAGATGAGTTTCAATACTAGATCTGTGAGTGCTTGACATGAATATTTTTAAGATTGAGAAGTCTGTGAATATTTGTGAGGATTTATAATCCTTTGTGCTTTTGGGAGTTGGATATCTTTTGTTGAGTAGAGATGCTAACATTGATAATCCAATCAACGTTTTTACATACATCTCGAGAGAGAGGGTAAAATACTTTTCGTGATTGTCTTATATAGAAGAATAATAATAACTTTGGTTGTGATTAACCTGATAACAAAAGGGGATATTAACTGAAACCATAGCCCTGGAATCTATTCATTAACTTGATCTTTTAATCAATCTTTACTTTGTCTTTTTAGGATAAATTCTTGTCTTGCATTAACAAAACCAATCACTTAATTTCGATCGTCTGGATAAAAATAAGACTATTACAATCCCAATACTTAGTACATTAATTTATTAGTCTATGTGAATTCGACCTTGCTAACCCTATTCTATAAACTGCACCGTACACTTGCAGTGAAGCTAAAAATAAGGGGAACAAGTTGTTAAAGACAACTTAACTGCGAGACGATTGAATCCGGCAGACTTACTCCAACTAGATGTCAGATGTCTGAGAGACCATCCTCCAGAGCTTATCATTGGAGATGTTAGAGAATGAGTAAGAACAAGATCCAAAACTCAATATGAAGTTATGTTCACTTGTTTCATTCCCCAGATTGAACCTAAAGATGTGTCACAAGCATTGGATAACACACATTGGATTCTAGCTATGCAGGAACAACTGAATTAGTTTGAAAGAAACAAGGTTTGGGAATTACTATAAAGGTCTACCCACCAAAATGTTATTGGTACTAAGTGCGTATTTAGAAACATGATGAATGAAGAAGGATTTGTTGTAAGAAACAAAGCAAGATTGGTAGCCAAAGGGTATTGCCAAGAGGAGGACATAGATTTTTGATGAAACCTTTGCACCTGTTGCAAGATTGGAAGCAATTAGGATGTTTCTTGCTTATACTGCACACAAGAACTTCTCTGTTTATCAAATGGATGTAAAGAGTACATTTTTAATGGACTTTTGCAAGAAGAAGTATATGTGGAGCAACCTCCAGGTTTTGAGCATAAAACTATTGGAGATAAAGTCTATAAGCTCAAGAAAGCATTATATGGTTTGCAACAAGCACCAAGAGCTTCGTATGATACATTGTCCCGATTTCTTATTGACAATGGATTCACCAAAGGGCAAAGTTGATTGGAAACTCTTGAGAATTGAAGATAGGGAGAGTATATTGCTTGTTCAAATATATGTGGATGATATCATTTTTGGATCCACAAACAAAGAGCTGTATGATAAATTCTCAAATCTCATGCAAGGGGAATTTGAAATGAGTATGAGGGGACATCTGACTTTCTTCCTAGGTCTTCAAGTCAAGCAAATGAAGGATGGAACCTTCATAAGACAAGTCAAATATACTAGAGATTTAATGAAATATTTTTGTATGGAAGTGAAGTCATCTGTGAGGATTCTCATGAATACTTTAGTCAAGATGGACATGGATGCAGAAGGCAAATCTGTTGATTAAACAAGATATAGTGCTCTCATTGGATCCTTGGTCTATTTAATTTAAAAAGTAGGCGGACATCACCTTTTGTTATAGGTATATGTGCTAGATTTCAATCTGCTCCAAATGAAAGTCGCATGATCGCAACCAAGAGAATCATTAGATACTTGAAGGGATGCCGGAAGTTGGCTTATGGTATCCAAAGGATGGAGGATTCAAGCTAGATGGCTACTCAGACTCAGACAATGCTGGATGTAGAGTGGATAGGAAAAGTACATCGGGTACCTGTCAAATGCTTGGAAATAGGTTGGTTTCTTGGTTCAACAAGAAACAAAATTCAATAGCTACATCCACAGTTGAAGCAGAGTACATAGCTGCAGGCATCTGTATTGTGCCCAAGCCTTATGGATGAGGCAACATCTGAGAGACTATGATATAGAAGAAAAGGCGATTCCAATTATGTATGATAACACAAGTGCCGTTGCAATTACTCAAAATCCACTATTGCACTCAAGAACTAAGCACATTGATGTCAGGTATCATTTTATAAGCAACCATGTTGAAATGAAAGAAATCACATTGGAATACATATCAACTGATAAGTAGTTAGCTGATATATTCACTAAGCCCTTATGTGAATCAAGGTTTGAAGAGCTTAAGAATGAACTTGGATTGATTGAGCTGAGTTAAGAGGCTCAGAAGACTCAATCAGCCGAGTTAAAAAAGCGAGAAATGGAAATCAACAAAGTATCACCTTTCAGCCAAGTGAAATAGCCAAGATGACTGGTCCACTGTATTGAGTTAGCTGGACAGCGGAGTGTTTATTAAGTGAAGAGAGAAGCAGAGTCAAGTCACTTATAAAGATAGTTGAGTTATTTATGAGCTAAGTGACAAAACACAGTCGTTTTTTGCGAGCGAGATTGTTTTTAGGCTTGACGTTGATATGTGTAAAATATACGTGCATTTAATGGCTTATTTTGATATATAATTGATGCATTTGCATGCATATTTAGTGTATTTTTCTTGGTTTCCTTTGTTGGGCGTAATACTGTGTACTCTTGTGAATTTTGTAGAAAATGGAGCTAATAAAGACAAAAGGTGATAGCATGTGTCAAAGGATATGTCAAAACCCATGGTACGAGCAAATATGTGAAGAAAAGAAGCATGGACGGTCAAACAAAAGGGAATTTCCTTCAAACACGAACAAACGCGCTAACAGTTTCCAGCACTGGCAGGGTTTAGTATTTTGGCCATAACTTTCTCTAGAAATTGATATTGAGGTGATTCAAGTTGCTATAGAAAGCTAAGAAAAAGGGCTACAACTTTCGTGAAAACCCCATGAGAAAATTATGATCGTACGACCCATCCGTGTGGGTTGACATGGTCGTGCGATGTGTCTGTACCAGAACTCTACAAGTGATCTCTCCAAGCACCTATATAAAGGACCCAAGGGCTGCACGAAATTATATTCATTCATACAACATACAACACACCAAAATGCACAGGAACACAAGATCAAAGTCTTCTGAGAGATGAGGGCTAGGTTACAAAGAACACCACAAGGCCTTTCATATATACGGAAGCACAAGAGCTTCGAAGGCTTGGAAGGAAGATCTATCCTGACAAGAAGGGGTTTTCTTTCTTAGTTTAGATCTCTTGTCTATGCTTAAACGATGTCACAATGTTGATTTCAAGTTTGTTTATGAATTTGTTATCAATGCTTGGCTAATCCTTTGGATCTTAGGGCATAATCAAAACTGTGGATTCATGTTAAATCTTGATTAATTGTTTTCTTAATTGATTCATGTGTTCTATTTTATGAATTCGAGTGCTTGTTTATAATTGTTGATTATTTTGGCCAATAATTTGCATGTCATACTTGTTAGTACATAATCCGGGAGGTGAGTTCTAACAAGACGTAAATCTAGTCGAGACATAAACATGGTAATGTATCGAGACTACATTTTTGGGGAGTATTTCAATTCAAAGATCTTTTGGGAGTTATTAATAGTTGTGATGGATCGGGAGACCTCAATTATTTATTAATCTACTATTTTGCGC
The DNA here is from genome assembly GCA_016081115.2 of Rehmannia glutinosa. Lineage (NCBI taxonomy): Eukaryota > Viridiplantae > Streptophyta > Magnoliopsida > Lamiales > Orobanchaceae > Rehmannia > Rehmannia glutinosa. Next base: position 243,730 of record JABTTQ020002894.1, read on the forward strand.
CACCCGTGGAGGGGGAATAAACTATTTTAGGAATTGAACCCATAGAAACGCATGAATTGGTTTTGAAACTTTAATTGAATTTAATATTGAAGAAATGTACTGAGATTTTGTGCCTAAGGTTACTTCCGTGGTTGTTGAAAATACTTGTGGGGTTCGCAAATTTATTTATTTTTCTTTTTATTTTTGATTTTTTCTAAAAACTTGTGATATTCGGTTGCTTTAATAAAATTGAAATACGATATTATTATAGCCTAAGTGTTTCGTAGTCAATCCATGAGGAATACGACCTTGCTTGCCATTATCCGATAAACTACAATGTACACTTGCAGTATAGAGATCTAAAATTTTTTGGCGAACAAGTTTTTGGCGCCTTTACCGAGGATTGAAAGATTCTACTTAGATATAGTAATAAGTAGTTCAATCTTAATTGAAGCAAAATTTTTGTAAATATTTTTTCGATTTTTTAAATTTTTTTTTTAGTTTTTCCGATTTTTGTAATTTTTTTTATTTTCAATTTTTTTTTCCTTTTGTTGATTGTAAATAATTTTTTTTGTAAATAAATTTTTTTTATTTTCAAATTTTCCCTTCTTTTGTAATATTTTTATTTTATTTTATTACTTTGTTTCTAACAATGTTTTTGTTGAATACGAGGCTGAAATTTTTGAAGACACAAGTAGCCCAAATCGGTACTGCACTGGGAGGCCAACATCAAAAGAGCAAATTCCCAAGCCATACTGAACTTAATCCGAGAAAACAGTGCAGCATCATTCGTCTGATGGATGGTACAGAATATGAGGGCTCAAGGATTTCAGTTGACACGGTTCAACGATAGTGATGTTAGAAATCAGAAGTTTGGCTGAAGACGTAAAAGTTAACGCTTTGTGGGAGGCTACCCAAGAGGCGTCGCGACAAACTATGGGGTAAAAAAAATAAACGCACACTAACATGTGGATGCACATGACCGACCGTGCGATCCGCTCCTCCGATTTCAAATTTTACGGACAAGCTCCGGCTTCACGAGAATGATCCGGTAAGTACTTTTTACATTTTCCATTTTCTTTTGATAATTTCCCCATATGTTGGGACAAAACATAGTTTATGTTTGGGGGTTTTCAAGAATGCATAAATAAGTATTGTTGCATTATTGCATTGCATTTAGGATTGGATGTAGCATAAAAAATTTGCATATTTTTTTTTAAATTTTTGATTTTTATTTTATTTTTATTTTTATTTTTTAGCACGTTTATTGCTTTAGCATATTTAATTGCTTTTGTGTGTGATTTTAATCAAGATTTGAAAAAAGAGTACAAAGCTTATGTATCATTTTTATTATGAGCCTTTGATTTTATGAGATGACATATTTTTGTGAATAATGTGATGAATGGTTGAGGAGATGTTATTTATTTGTTTGACAATAGTTAAGAAAATCGGGTATTTGAGCTTGATGCGAAAAATAAGCTGTGAGCTTTTGTGCCTATAATCGCTTTAATATTATGCGTCTTATTTTTTTCTTGAGTGTGTCATTCATGATTGCTAGAACTCTAGAACTTGCTTTGGTATCTTCATTGAAGCCTTGTGTGTGTGCAATTTTTGAAAATGATTTAAGACCATCTTTGTTTATCTGCTTTGCCTAAAAAGTCTACCTATGAATTTATGATTCCCTAGTTAGCCACTTTGAGCCTTAATTTTTATTGTTAGCCACATTTCTTGATCTTTAAAATTGAAAAATGATTTTTATCCCTAAACATACTTGAGCTTATAGAAAATAAACAAGTTTGGGGGAGATGCGGTGAAAATTCGAAAAAGAGAGATAGTTGGCAAATGAAAGAGGGATGAGCGAGTATTTAGGTAAATGAAGGATTTATGAAGATCGAAAAAGAAAGAAAATCTCCGAAAACAAAAGAGAAAAACGAGCAAAAAAAAAAAAAAGAAAGAAAATTTGAAAATTTTGAAAAATTGAGAGCTTGATTTGAAAAAAAGAAAAGAAGGCAAAAAGGCCTAAGAATGAAAAAGGAGAAAAAGGGTGGAGTTGAGTTGAAAAAGGAAAATATCTTAAAAGAATGAGTTTTATGATAAAATTGGGTTGGTAAATTGCAAGTCTGTGTACTTAAATTCTATTTGCTCAAATCAAGTCACTTAATCCAAATTTTTCCTGCCCTAACCAAAGAGCCTACATTACAACCAAATAAAAGTCTTTTTTGATTCTTAAAATGTGCACACTAAAGTGGTAGAGATGTTAGATGATTTGCAAGCCTATGGTAGATCTGATCATAAAGCTCCAACACTATCGATTTAGTAAAATAATCCAGCTTAACATGGTGTTCAGTTAACTACATTCAATAAATTGATTTTGAGCGTAAACACTTACCATACACTTTGAGAGATAAGTGATACACTACTTCTTGCGAGTCGCGAGAGAGAGTATTAATTATGTCAAACTTATGAATGATGACTTCTTGATAACGAATTGCATGGTTTACTTAGATATGGAGTCGAATGAGATTACATGTTTATAGTGTTCTTGTGTGTTCTTTACACCCCTTGATATTATTTTTCTTAATTTGCTCGAGGACGAGCAATGATTTAAGTTTAGGGGATTTTGATACGTGTAAACTATACGTGCATTTAAGGGCTTATTTTGATATATAATTGATGCATTTGCATGCATATTTAGTGTATTTTACTTGGTTTTCTTTGTTGGGCGTGATACTGCGTACTCTTGTGAATTTTGCAGACAATGGAGCTAAAAAAGACAAAAGGTGATAGCATGTTTCAAAGGATATGTCAAACGCCAAGGTACGAGCAAATATGTGAAGGAAAGAAGCATGGATGATCGAACAAAAGGAATTTCCTTCAAAAAGGTCCAACAAAGGCAAACAGTTTCAAAGATTTGGCAGGGTTTAGTATTTTGGCCATAACTTTCTCTAGAACATTTATATTAAGATGATTCAAATAGCTATGGAAAGCTAAGAGAAAGGGCTACAACTGTCGTGAAGACCCTAGGAGCAAATTATGATCGCACGACCCGACCGTGTGGGTTGACACGGTCATGCGGCGTGTCTGCGGCTTAATTGGTCTCCTAATCCTACCGAGAACTCTACAAGTGATCTCTCCAAGCACCTATATAAAGGACCCAAGGGCTGCACCTATATATTCATTCATACAACATACAACACACCGAAATACACAGGGAACACAAGATCAAAGGTCTTCGAGAGAGGAGATCTAGGTTACGAAAAACACCACAAGGCCTTTCACATCTACGGAAGCACAAGAGCTTCTAGGGCTTAGAAGGAAGATCCATCCTGACAAGAAGGGGTTTTCTTTCTTAGTTTAGATCTCTTATGTGTGCTTAAAAGATGTCACAATGTTGATTTCAAGTTTGTCTATGAATTTGTTATCAATGTTTGGCTAATCTTTTCGATCTTAGGGCATAATCAAAACTGTGAATTCATGTTAGATCGTGATTAATTGTTTTCTTAATTGATTAATGTATTTTATTTTATGAATTCGAGTGCTTATTTATAATTGTCGATTATTTGGCCAATAATTTGCATGTTATACTTGTTAGTCCATAACCTGGGAGGTAAATTCTAACAACACGAAATCGAATTCAGACATAAACAGGGTAATGTATCGGGAGACTACTTCTATTTATGGGGAGTATTTCAATTCAAAGATCTTTTGGAAGTTAATAATAGTTGTGATTGATCGGAAGATCTCAATTATTATTAATCTACTGTTTATGTGCCACCCGGGAGGGGGAATAAACTATTTTAGGAATTGAACCCATAGAAATGCATGAATTGGTTTTTGAAACTTTAATTGAATTTAATATTGACGAAACATGTTGAGATTATGTGCCTATGGTTGCTTCCGTGGTTGTTAAAAATACTTGTGGGGTTCGCAAATTTATTTATTTTTCTTTTTATTTTCGATTTTTTCTAAAAACTTGTGATATTCGGTTGCTTCAATAAAATTGGAATATGATGTTATTATATCCTAAATGTTTCATAGTCAATCCCTGAGGAATATGACCTTGCTTGCCATTATCCTATAAACTACACTGTACACTTGTAGTATAGAGATCCAAATATTTTTGTTGAATAGACGTCAACAGTAATTATGGTGTCAGTAAAAACCTGTACCCATTTTACCCATGATTGGATATAAATGATGTTGTATTTAATGCGGGGAAATTAATGTTGTTTGCAAGACGTGATCTCAACCGTTGATCAAATTCATCTTTTTGAGTTCCAAAAACCATCCCTTCACATCCCATATATAGAGAAATTATTTTTCTCTTTCTTCACAAAAACTCTCTTACTTTCAAAGCAACATAAGGAATTCCCTCTACAACCAAGAGCAAAACCCTAGTTCTCCGTTCATTCGTATCTAAAGTTCAAAGTCAAAAATCGCACCGTCATATGACTACGTGAAGTTAGCTGAGAAAATCCACACTGGATCGACCTTGGAATTTAAGGGCTTAGTCAAGCAAGGAGTCGACAAAGCCCTGGCAAAGAAGATAGCTGATAAGCTTGAGAAAGCTGGTCTCAAGCCCTTCCTGACGATGGAGTTCTTGCACACCTACTTAGAAGAGGTTGCAATGTTCTATGTCAACGCTCAGTTTCACGATGATGAGATCCGCTCATCGGTCCACAACATAGATATCAAGTTGACTGCTGCGGACTTAGGTGCTAGTTGTTATCTTCCTTCTTCATGTTTGGAGGAGATAACTGAGAAGGATATTAATTTGGCTGCTGCATGGAAGGAAATAGCCAAGCCAGAGGCTACTGCGAAGCACGTCTACACAACCAAGAAATCGCTAATAAAAGATGACTACCACAAGTTGATGGACTTGGTGGCCAAATGTGTCGACATGAAGTTTGGAAGCTTCAATCAGATGTCTATGACTAACCTGACCGTGATGGCTGCGATTCTGAAAAAGAAGAAAGTAAACTGGGGCTGAGTTCATTTTTGGCAAGCTGTGCCAAAACGTGATGAACCAAGCCATCACTAAAGCAAAAGTTTTGAAATCTCAGTTGGATATGGCCTGATGTTAGGTCATCTGCTGGAAGTGAAGGGTATTCCTCTCAGGAATGGGAAACCCTTTCACGTGAAAAAGAAGATGTTCAGGGCAAATCTCTATGTTACCCAACGCCAAGCTCATACAAGGAAGGCGGATACAAGTGAGGGGGAATCAGCTGACCCTATCCCCATGTACACAGTTGCATCTGAAAATGCCTATTCTCCTAAGCCCGTCCAGAAGAAGAAGAAGGCACCTACCCCTGCAACCAAGTCAGCTCCTGCCCTTGCAGCCGAGGAAGACCCTGCCCCTGCCCCCGCAGTTGAGAAGGACTCTCCAGCTCCCTCTCAAATTATCAAGAGAAAATGCTCAAGCGTATGCGGAAGCTAGGCGTGCGCGGAAGCTAGCTGTAGCCAAGAAACTAAAAATGGCAGAGTATGCTGCCATTGAAGAGGAACCAGAAGAAGCTGAGGTTCCATTGGTATAGACAAGGAGTAGACTTGTGAAAAAGTCTGCATTAGCTAAGCCAGCTGCGTCATGCACAACTTCTAAGAAAGAGGCTGCTGAGGAAGAGCAGCACATTTCGAAGGATAAGAGTGGTGTGGAAGCCACTGAGAAGGAAGAGACTGTTGTTGATGCACAACAGAGTACGCAAGAGTTAGATGATAGGGTGACAGCTGAGGAGTCAGAACCTAACGGTGACAAAGATCTTTCAAGAGTCGGTTATGCGATATCCTTAGATAAATGCGAGGATCTGGCTGAGGAAGAGAGGGCTCTCTTGAGCCCATGCGGGAGGATGATGACTTGGTGATGTTATCTCCCGCATACCCCTGTTATCCATGAGAGTCTACAATTTGGAGAGCCAGGAAGCTAAGCTTTGCCAGGCATCAATTTGAAATCCCAGAATTCATTGAGGAAGAGGAGGAACTCCTGAGCTTTCTAGGAAATATCTCTATTACCTCTGCCCTCAATCCTGATTTCTGCACCACATCCTCTATCAAAAGAAGGATGAAGAGAAAGAAAAGGCAATTGAAAAGGCCAAGGCCATTGAGGATTCAAAAAGGCCTCACAATTGTGCCTTCACAGAAGCACCAGAAAGTGCCTTGCTACCAACCACCAACAGTGATAGTGATGTCAAAGAGCTTGACCCTGCTCATGCAGTCGAGAAGGCAGATCTGAAGCAAGCACTCAAAGAATCTAAGGAGCTGCACAAGCAGACTTTGCAAAAGGGTCCAGGAGAGTCATCATCTATGTTTATCTCTCCTAGTCCTGATATTTTGGAAATGGTGAGGACAATTGATGCTGCTACCTCACCTGTGCACTATGAGGGACAAGAATCTAGGAAGAATGGCTATGAAGCTAAGGAAGGAGATGAAGAGGGCACCTTAGCAAATCCTACCCCTGAAGAAGGTGTTGAGACACTTTCCCTATCGGTTGATCACTAAACTGGACAAACAGCAGAGTCTCAAGTTTCTAGTAACCCCGCTGCTCGTGACTCATTTGGTGCGCCAGCTAAGAGGGAAACTGCAAACAAAACAGCCGGGTTGGAGAAGGATGTGGGAGACCTTACAAATCTAAATATTTGATGCGAAGATAAGAACGTAAATGAACAACAGAGTGGGGTTGATGATTCTCAGACGGTTCAGACTGTCTCAGCTGAAATCCCAGCTGCGCTGCAGGCCGATGAAGCTGCTGATGCAGCCAAGGCAAAGGATGGACATGAAGCCAGGACAGTTGAGACTGTTGGCTCTGAAAGTGCAATCCTAGAGGTTCAGACCTCAAAAGATGCCACTGAAGACCCTAAAGCAACTCTGTCTGGTGAAGGAATTGTCCAAGACCCTGTTGCGGCTAAGATTGCACAAGGGAATGTAGAAGACCCAACAACGGTTGAGACTTCTGAAGGTAATGAAGGCCCAAAGGAGGTTGCGATTTCCTTGGGTAAGAATGCTGAAGAAGAAATGCTAGTTTCTCAAACAGAGTCAGTCGAAAACGAAGAAATAAGCACTCTGCATGACTCTCAAGAACACGTCTCTATGGAATTTTTTGGCACATATTACGAAGTTCAGTCCATTCAACAAAATAACCTAGTAGAGGACCCTGCAGTCGAGGAGGCCGTGGCTAACATACGGATGGCAAGCAAGAAAGCTGATATTTCCAAGTTTACACTAGTTGATGGCCCACCCCCTATGGTGCCATCACCAACCCATGACACTGCTAAGGCAACTGAGGACAAGACTACTCAAGAGGAAGAACAAACTGATACCAATGAAGTTGTTTAGACAACTGAGGATCATTCAGCTCATTAGGCTAACACAGATGCAGATGCTAAGGACGATTTGGCTATTTGAGGCACATAGAGTCAAGTAAGTGTCAAGGGAAAAGGACATGCTCCTGATGGCGAAGTGGGAGAGATTCCTTTAGTCCCAGATGACCATTTTGCAAAAAACTTTCCATTTGTGTCGGAAGTACCTTTGGGGACTGAGTCCACTGCTGAAAATGCTAAGTACACTGTCAATATTCCTCCTAAAGAATTTGGGACTCCATATGATCGAACAGTGGTGCCGTTTGGTTTTGATTTTAATGCTGCATGGCCTGAAGAGCATTCCACTGAAGCAACCGACTTTCGAAAAGCCTTCAAAGCTATCTGTGTTGAGATAGAGAACATGGAAAAAGGATTTGCAGCATTAAATCACTGGCTGGATAATCGTGATGCAACGATCTCAGGACACATTCGAGGAACTGTGCTAAGGATAAGGAAATGGACAAAATAGACCAAAGTACTTAGACGTGATCAAGTCAGCCACTTCAAATCACTGTTTGCGAAATTAATGATTTGGGGTTATGAAAATGCCATGTTTCAGCAGAGGCAGAGGGATCATATCTTCAGGATAGACTAGTCATATAAAACGGACATGGAGTTGCTACAAGCTCAAGACAGAAGCCAACCTACGCACCGAAATGATGGTGATGAAAATAGAAATGAAATTAATGGCAGCCGAGATAAAGGTTCTGAGGTCAGACGTTAGAGCAGCACACTCCACAAGCCATGAGAAGGTGAACTTGATTAATGCCAAACTAGATCTAATCCTAGGAATACCCTCTCATCGACTTTCCATCTTTGGTGATGATGCTAAAAGGGTAGTAGATAGTAGTAAGGGGAAGACAAGAAGGGAAGTGATGTGAAGAAACCCCTCTAAAGATTATGCTTGCCAAACCCCCCAACTAGGCTCGCCACCTGACTCTCCTTAGTCATTGCCGCAGGCGTATCACAGTGAATAAAAGCTGAACTAGCTTTCAAAAAGTCTGGAGATGCAATAGAAGCTGATTTGGCCAAGGTGGATGAAAGGCACCATGGCCGAATAGAAAGTCTTAAAGCCGATTTGACGGTCCCCCAAATGGTTTACTTAAGGACTCTCCAACAAGTAAAGCCCCTCGGGAGATAGTTGCCCACGATGCGCAGATCGAGCCAAGATCCTAAGAGGAATTCCAAATACTTGCATCGAAGATTTTTGAAGAAATGACTACTGAAGGCATGGGATTTATCTTGGGAGAAATGTTTGTAGCTTTGTCAGCGGTGAGAAACAAGAGACTTCTAGTAGCGATCAACAAACTTCATGGGCGCAACCCATGCGACACGCCAGAGGAAGAAGCAGGACTGGGCGAGGAAGGGGAAGGATTAGTGGAAGTGGAAGAGCGGAGGAACATCACCACCAAGGCCTAAAGATGTTCGATATGTTAATCCCCGAGAAGAAAGGACTGATATCTTGGTGGGCTAGATGAACTGGAAAATAGAGAAGTGGCCAAAAGGAATGAGGAGGGGAGGAGAAGGCAATAAGAAGATATAATTAGGCTTGATCGTAAATGGAGAGAAAGGAAGCAAAGGAAGACCTAGCTGCAAAGAGAGCCTACGAGAAGAAGAAGAGAGAAGAAGAGAAAAGGAAGCAAAAGTGAGTTGATGATGATAGAAGAAGAGCAGAGGAAGAAGCTGAGAGAAGAAGGAAGCATTAGAGGCATTAAGGACTACTGTGATTTTACTTCCTATTGTATTTTTACATGAATGTAAATACACAAAACACTTATAAGTACTTTGTATTGTTTATACATTGTAAAAGCTCTGTAAAGTGCAAGAATGATATGTTCAATAAAATGACATATTCAATACAATCATTCTTTATTTATGCACTATTTACTTTGCTATTAATGTTTAAGTTTTGGCATCATCAAAAAGGGGGAAATTGTTGGGAAATTTATGTAATAGATTTTGATGATACCATGTAAAACTTAGATTAGGAAGTTGGCACCCCAATTCAACTGGAAATACACTTGTAATAGATAGGACTATGTAAGCTGAGTGAAAGCAGCCAAGTTGAAAATTGCAGGACTCAACTGAAGATCGAAGAGAAGAAGACCAATTTGTATGGCGGTGAGTGAAGTAAAATCGGTCAAGTGATCAAAAGTGTGGAATTTGTTTAAGGAGATATGAAGCAGACAGGATCAAAGAAAGCTGAACGAGAGCAAAGTCAAGGTTTTGATGAAAATAGGCATGTGTCAGACTGCCTAACTTAAAGTTGTTTTTCTGAAAGAGTGGAAAAAGCAAGGAGCCAATGAGATGTACCTGAAAACCTGCAGAGATTAAGAAAAGGCTGCAGAGTATTAAATTCAAGGTGCAGTCCACATCAATACTGCAAGACAAGACAAGCCAACAACCTAGAAAGTGTAGTTTGAAAAATATGTCTATCTCTTCAACGGACATATTTTTCAAACATACACTGTAAAAGGGTGAGGAATTTTTAGAGAGAGAACACTTATGCAACCTGAGACACCAAAGAGAAATCAAGCAAAGCAAAGCAAAATCTCTAAAGCATACAAATATTATCCTCAAGCATAATCTCGAAAGAAATCGATCCAACACACTCAGTGAATGAAAGACTTCTTCATTTGTTGTACAGGAAAAATCTTGTTTCAAGAACAATGGGTCTACTCTCCAAAGTTAAAAGAGGTGTAGTAAGGTTCCAGATCGAACAAGAGCTTTGAACCTGTTGGAGGGCTGTGTGAACATATCCAAAGGTTTGAAGGAAGCTAAATTAGCAGGGCAGCCGTCTTGTGAAGAAGATGAGTCCCATGAGCAGCTAGTTGTGTGATCAAAGTTGTCTCGGACTGTAACCATTTTGTAACCAAGTCAAGTTGCATTAGTGGATTCTTCCAGGGGTTGAAGAAGAGTGGATTAGAGGAATCACCTCATCCTCGAACCACTATAAATTGCTTTTGTCTTGTACATTCAACATATTTACTTTCTTGCTTATCTTGATAATTATTGTTTGTTAATTTCTTTGATTCAATGATAATAATCTAGCTTAAACAAGTGTTGAAAAACATATTCAAACTAAGGGTGAAAGTGTTCCGCTATTAAAAACCAAGTCAACTGTTATTTTAAAGTGTTAGCTGAATCAACTGAGTTGTACTATCAAAAGCCCAGTCGAGTCTGTTGAGTGGTTAATTCTGTTGTGTAAGCAAACTTAGCTGTCCACCAAGGACTTAGCTGACTTGAGTCAACTCTGAATTTCGAAAAGGACTAAAAATGAAAAGTTAGTATAGTCTATTAAACCCCTCTTCTAGACTTTACTTATGACCCCTTGGGACCTACAGTTTGGAATTATTTCTTTCCTTGAGATAGACTTCATAGATAAGAAGATTTCCATAAGCTCGTCAAACTTGAGAGTCTCAAGGTTTTGAGCTTCCGTTATAGCCATCACCTTTTCTGACCATGAGCCGGGAAGAGCATTCAATACTTTGGTTACCTTATCTTCCTCCGAGAAGACCTTTCCGAGTGCCAATAGGGGATTGACGATGTCATTCCACCATTTTCAAAATTCCTTCACTCTCGAGCATTATGAAGTTTTAGAAATGTTTAAGAAGCATTGTTTTTCTAGCTTGTTTAACTTTCTTAGTACCTTCATAAATGGTTTTTATTTTTTCCCACACTTCATGTACCGATCTTATCCCTCTAATCAAGTTATACTCGTTGGCGGTGAGTGTGCAATACAATATATTCAAAGCCTTACTGTTTAGAGAGAATGCCTTCTTGTCATTTTCGTCGAATTCTTTGAGGCTTTTCGGAGCTAGTGTTCCATCCTCTAATTTCATTATTGGATGTGTAATTCCTTTAATAACCGCATTCCAAATGTCAAAACCGCAACCTTGTAAAAATCATTCCATTCGGTCTTTCGAAATGGCATAGTTGTTGGCGTTGAATAGTGGCGGCTTGTTGGTGGAGGCGCTGGTTATGAGGTGGCTTTCGTTCATAGCCATGGATCCCCTCTTTACTTGTTAAGATTAAACGAGCTTGCCAAAGAGTTTTTCTTTGATACCACTTGTTAGTCCAAGTGGCTACGAAAATCTAGAGGGGGTTGAATAGATTTTTCCGATTTTCCGATTTACACCCTCTTTTTTGAATATAAAGATGGTGATGAATTAAAAGTGCAGAAATATAAACAACACACAACGATTTATAGAGCTTCAACCCACCTAGGGCCTAATGATCTACCACCCGGTATGTCCGAATGGATTTCGAAAAGGAAAAAGTATATTAATAGATACCAAACTATTACAACCTTTACCTTGAAGAGTACCACCGTTCTTACAACACCACTTATGAAGATTACCATAAAGCACAAAGTCTTCAACACCTACAATCAACCAAATGTGTTCTTACCACAAGAACACTTAACAAGTATATCTTGTTTTGGATGATTTGAACCAATCAAGATTACAACTCAAATGAAGTATTCAACTTTGAAGTGCAAGTGTAATCAAGAAGGAAACCTAATACTCAAGATGTACAAGTGTAAAGCTTAGGCTAAAACCAACAAGAATGTTGACAATGAAGAATAAGAGAATTTGCTTTCTTGTTGTGTTATATGCTTGTGTTATGCATTTGATCCTTCAAATTCTTCATCTATTTATAGGAGAGCTTAAAGATTGGATCTCCAACATAGGCTCCTCCATCTTCACTTTTTGTCTACAAAAGAAGGATCAAAAGATTTACAAAAAATGGTTAAAAATGATAATGTAGATCTATCCGATAATAGCTTAACAATGAATAGAATTTTGCTATCAAACTTTATAGGGCGACCAGTCGCTATGATGAAAATTCGAAAGTTTAAAATGTTAATCTGAGATTAGACATGGATTGACTAGGGGGTTGGACCAGTCGACTAGGGAGGGTGACTGGTCGACTATGGGGTTCGACTGGTCTCCCTCATATTCGACTCATCCCCCTTGAATCAGAGAGACAGAAAAAACAAAAACTCCCCAGGCACCGGTCGACCATATCGGTCGCCACCCTGGGCAACCGGTCACCCTCCCCAATTTTCTTCTCTATTTTGGCTCTGTTTGAAAATACAACTTCCGGGTATGGGATGCCTTATAGGGCGACCAGTCGACCTCAATACAGAAAAGTTGTCCAATTTTTGTCAAAAATAAAATTCAAGAAGTGCTTCAAAAACTTAGTAAAAATCACTTAAAATATTTGAAGCTTTTGGACAATATTTGGGGACATTATTTTGGTTCAAAAACTCATTTAAATAAAATCATCAAAATCATGATAAAAACATTTTTCTAACATAAGCAAGAATTGCAATATGCAAGAATTGCACACACATACTAAAAAAACACAACTCAGTATTAAATATGCAAGAATTGTATACTACATAAGCAACACTTTTACTCAAGCATGCAAACAAAATATGGAGGAAAAATAAGATTAAATTAGCAAAAAAAAAATGGTGAACATAAATGTTAACAAAAGCAATGAACACAAAACAACCTAGGGCTTCCAAAACTAACAAATGTTGTCAATATTAGAAAACGAATATAATAATTACTTCATATGCAACATTGAATACCTTCATAAGCAAAACTAACCATTTACACAAGTATAACAACAAAGACCCACAGGAAAAAAAAAAACAATTTTGCAATGAAGTCAAGATAGTAAATATTCCCCAAGCAACGCGCACATACATAACAAGCAACCTTAAGAAGGCACATAAGTAGATAAAAAAAAGTTATAAAAAATGCACAAACCTAGTACACTCGACGTAACAGACACAATTACAAGCATTCTGAACAATACCCCAAATGTGTCAACTGAAGTGTAAAACACCAAGAAAATAATCAAATCCAACACCAGGCAACACATTGACTAAATACAGTTCGATTGACGAATAAACCAAATTAGGGCATCAAAAAACTATGAAAATTACTAGTACAAAACAATCTAAATCATAAACTAAAATTCGCAACATCACAAAACAAGAAAAACGAAATTCACCATACGACGACATACCTCCAAAGTATCTGCAAAAACTTAAAGTATCAACGATGAATATGAAAACCCGATGCACCGAGAGAGAGAAGAGAGAGAGAGAGAGAGAGAGAGAGAGAGAGAGAGAGAGAGAGAGAGAGAGAGAGAAACTGCTTGAGTGAAACAGACGTAATGGAGGGCGTACCAAATGGATTCTCCGGGAAGAAAAAGAACGTGATTAAGATCCAATCAAATCGATTAATCGATTTAGAACAAAAATGACACCAATACCCTTTTTAATTGTTGAAACAAAAAAATAACTAAAAATCCTTGAATTTGGACCATTTAAAAAATTTGATTAATGATTGAGATATGTCCCTATGGACTCATCACAAATGGGTGAAGTCATAGGATCCAAATCATATATATATATATATATATATATATATTTACACGCATATATATATATATAGAGAGAGAGAGAGGGATTGGATCAAATGAGGCAAGGGTATCTTTGTAAGACATTGTGGTCCAATCCCAATCACTTATTTGTAAAACCAATGGATGAGATTATTTAAATATTTTTATTATTTAATTTTTTATTTCCCTTCATTAAAGTTATTTTAGAACTTTCATTATTAGACATATGTTTTTATAGACGTGACTGTTCACTTCTGTGATTTAAGGGATTGGATATCTAATATGAAAACTCCCGCTATTAAGTTTATTTTACATATGCAACATATCATTTCTAAATATGCAATATGTTTCCTTTACGTATACACAAAAATGAACATAATTATGAAGTAACTTTCCACAATATAAGTAATATATATATTCCAAATAGCATCATTCAATAACTAACTATGCTCTCATTGCGATTATATATGCATCAAATAACAAATAATTATGCATCAAACAATAACTAACTACAAATTGTCTCATAAATGTATATGCATCAAACAACAACTAACTATGTGTTGCCTCATAACTATTTATGCATCAAACAACAATTAACTTAACATTATCTCATTAATTACTATCTATTCACCAAGTAAAATATGATTATGCATTATATTATAACTATGTATGCATTAAGCAACAACTAACTATGCGATTAGTTCGATAACTATCTATGTAATATATTAATCTAAATATACATTAAAGTCACAATAATTATGTTATGAGTAATGGTAGAACTATGATGGGGAGAGAGAGAGAGAGAGAGAGAGAGAGAGAGAGAGAGAGAGATTGAGAGAAATTTGATTTTGAGAGATTGATGACGATTTTTGTGGGATTGATAAATGTATGGAGCATGATTGATATTGTTGATTTATTTCCATTTTTATCTACCCATATTTAATGGTATTGATGTTACATTTATTGTGTTTTTACAGTGTTACCCTTTTTGTGATTGAATTAAATATTAATATAATTTTAATCATTCTAATCTTGGCCACCAATTATTTAATGGGATAGGTTGTATTTGTAATACCCGGTACAAGAATTTGAATCTCAAAATTTAGGGTAAAAGTTTTGCAATTTTAAGGTATTAGATTAGTAATTTATTGGGATTTATAGCTAATTAAGATTATTATTTAAATTATATAATTAGGGTAAAAAAATTATAAATTCAATTATGGGGTTTTCTACTTATTTTAAACTCACAATTGATTTATTTCAAGCCAACAAAATATAAATAAATCATCAAGATATATTATTCTCAGCCCAAATTTTTGGCTCAATTGTCAAGCCTATCACAAACACCCCAAACGCATTTATTTCCTTTTATTGCGCATTCCCATTTCAGGTAACTACCAAAAAGTAGAAATTTCCTTCCTGGGTAAGTAATCCTTATCTCCTGGGTTAAATTTTTGGTCGCCGGCCACCACATCACCGTCGTCGGTCGCCGACCACTATTTAGTGTGAGTTTTGCATGTATTTTGGACATGGTTTGAGTAAAATGAGTTTATAAACATGCATTAACATATTAATAAGGGTCGTGTTCTCAATATTTGGAAAAGATATTACGCTTTGCTCGTTTTGCAGCTAAATAACGATGTTTAGAGCACTTTGTGGCAATTTGGAGCATTGCAGTATGGAACCACTGTGAATTGTGCGATTACGCGAAGTATTGAGCTAAAGCAAGAAGAAATCAGAAGAACGGGGCGAAAAATGGCCACGCAAGTGGCAGCCTGTGCGCATAGGCATAGCTCGTGCGTGAGCAATACAACATGGGTGGATCATCGCATTGCAGGTTCGAATTGATGCACGGGCAGCCCAAGCGCTTTGGCACGACCCATGCGTCTGTGCGGTTTTGCAGAGTTCTACTGTATCAACTTAAGTTTGGTCCGATAAGGTTATAAATTGAGAGAGGCGGACCCAAAAGAGAACACACATACCTTTATCCTAAAAACCGAGAAAATAGCATCCTTCTTCAGGAGGAATCGGGAGAAAGGTCAAGATCGCATCCACGCTTGAGGATTGAAGATTTATTGAGAGATCATCGATATCCCTGAGTTTTCTTTCTCCATTGTATTCTTATTTTCATCTAGTTTGATATGGATCTGAATAATTCGTCTTTGAATTCTTCTTTTCCCATGTCCGGCTAAACATCTTGTGATTCCGAGGCTTGGGAGTAGGTTATTTAACTCTTGTTGGATGATTGATTTTTAATTGAAGGTATTATTTCGAACCCTATTTGAGTACTTTGCTTTATTGCTTGTTTTATCATGTGTCCAATGATGTAGCATGTTTGATGTGTTGATTCATAATTCGAGAGATAAGTTTCAATACTAGATCTTGAGTAAATGACATGAATATTTTGCATGATTGATAAGTCTGTGATTATTTGTGAGGATTTGATGATCTTTTATGCTTTTAGGAGTTGATTATCCTATGTTGACTAGATATGCTAGCGTAGATAATTCAATCAACGTGTTTATTGTGTCTCGAGAGAGAGATAATAAATAAATTTTGTAATCATCTTATAGGGAAAATAGATAATAACTTTGGCTTGATTGATCTGATAACAAGAAAGTGCATGATTAACTGAAACCATAACCCTGGAATCAATCCATTTACTTGATCTTTTCAATCTTGATTCTTTGCTTTGTTAAATTTATGATAGAATATTTTCCTAGTTTTATAAATCAACAATCACAATTCGATTGTCTAAATAAAAAAGTGCTATTGTAATCTCAATAATTAGTACATTAATTTATTAGTGCTTGTGGGATCGACCTTGCTTATCATATCTATTAACTACGCTCGTTCACTTGTGGTGAAGCTAAGAAATTAGGTGAATAAGTTTTGGAGCCGTTCTGGGGACTAATTAAATTTTTAGTACTAATATTGCGATAAATAGTGTTATTTTTAATTTAGATATTTTTTCTTTTTATTTTATTTTGTTAGTTCTCTTCCTACAATGTTTGATTTGTTTCTTCTAGTTGGTCCAAGTAGTGCATGAACACTAGCTCCAATCGAAGAGAATTAGAACCGTTCATTCCGGAAGTTGAAGCTTTCGCCAGACGAATAAGTGCAGCTACTAGAGGAGCAAAAAGAAATCTAGATCAGACTATGGAGGTTGTGAACGAGAACAATGGGAATAACAACTAAAACAATGGGAACAATCAGGTACCTCAGCCAGAAGTACAGGCAGTCCAGCAACAAGCGATTCGCGATTACTTTGGCCCTCAGACAAATCACAATTATGGTGGAATTGCCCATGTAACAATTAATTCTAATACTTTGAGTTAAAACCGACATTGATTTTGATGATTTAGCACCAGTTTGGGGATTTGCAACCGAGGATCCCAGTTCTCATCTTACACACTTCATGCAAATCTATAACACGATCAAGATGAATGGAGTGTCGAATGATGTTATACGTCTACGCCTATTCCCTTTCTCTTTAAGGGATAAGGAGAGAAACTGGTTAGACACATTGACTCAAGGGAGTGTTAATACTTGGGATGATTTGAGCCACAAATTCTTATTCAATTTTTTTCCACCAAGCAAAACACTGCAGCTCAAGAGCGAGATCACACAGTTAAGACAAATTCGACTCTGAACCACTGTACGAGGCCTGGGAGAGATTCAGAGATTCATTGAGGAGGTGTCAGCAACATGAGTTCCCCGAGGATCAACAACTTTATTTCTTCTACAACGGATTGTTGGGACAGACAAGATCATTTCTGGATGCTGCAGCAAAGGGGGCTTTATTAGCAAAAATCCCACAAGATGCACTTAATTTTCTTGAGGAGATGGTGATGAACAACTATCAGTGGCCCTCCGGGAGGACAAATATCAAAAGGGTAGATGAAGTTTTTGACTCAGACCCGATCAAAGAACGTATTAAGAGATGGCATGACAAGATGATTAAGAAATATAAGTCTGCATTAGGTTAGTGTATTGATCAGTGTGAGTTTTGCATGTATTTTAGGGCATATTTATGGCTATAATTGTTTATAAACATGCAATAACTCATATGAAATGGTATATATTCGCTCTTTGTGGAAAAGGTATTCCGTTTTGCTCGTTTTGTAGGAATTTAACGATATTTGGAGTGATTTTGTGACAAATACGAGCATTGCGGCCTAAAATCATCAAGAATCGAGCGATTACACCCAATTGGAAGGCAATTATATTGAGTCTAGAGTCATAGTAATGAGTCTTGTGTCAAAAGAAGCATGGATGATCAAATAACAAGGGGATTTATCTCAAGGAACGTCCAAATGCGTCCGAATTTCCAGCACTGGCAGGATTTAGTAGTTTTGCTATAACTCTCTCTGCAAAATTGATATTGAGTTGATTCAAGTGGAT
The DNA here is from genome assembly GCA_016081115.2 of Rehmannia glutinosa. NCBI lineage: Eukaryota > Viridiplantae > Streptophyta > Magnoliopsida > Lamiales > Orobanchaceae > Rehmannia > Rehmannia glutinosa. The sequence continues at coordinate 261,885 of JABTTQ020002894.1, forward strand.
ACGGAAAGCTAAGAGAGAGAGCTAGAACTTTTATGAAGACCCCATAAGCAAATTCGGACTTTTGGGGGATGCACGACCCGTGCGTGTGACGCACAACCCGTGCGTGCCTGAAGACTTTGAGCCTGCCTACGGCACCACGCACGACCTGGTCGCGCGTGGGGCGCGCGACCCGTGCGACTATGCGGAAATGTCCAATTTTGACAGCACATTGACCTAGTTTTGGCCCAAACCCTATATAACCACATTTGGGGGAGCACACCAAGGGAGGAGAGGTCTGGAATATACCTCAAAACACAAAAAATACCATCTTCAAGGAAGGAAGAATCAAGGGAAGAATCGGGATGAATCGAAGCTTGAGGATTGAAGATAAATCAAGAGATTATCCATTTCCCTAAGTTTTCTCATTCTTTGTTCTTAAATATTTCATTTTAGCTTCTTATGATTATGAACAATTTGTCTATGAGTTGTTTATTTGTAATGAGTAGCTAAACATCTTGTGATTTTTGGGTTTTGAAAGTAGATTAATTGAACTCTTGTTGGATGTTTTAATCTTAGTTGAAGTTATTGTCTTAAAGCCTATTTGAGTACTTTATGCTTATTCTTGTTTTATCATTTGGTCTATAGTTAGCATGCTTGATATATTGATTCATAATTCGAGAGATGAGCTTCAATATTTGATTCTTGAGCACTTTGGCCAATGATTTAGCATGTTTGATATATTGATTCATAATTCGAGAGATGAGCTTCAATATTTGATCTTGAGTACTTGACATGAATCGAGAGGTTTGTAGATATTTGTGAGGATATTTGATCTTTGGTGCTTTTGGGAGTTGTATATCTATTGTTGAGTAGAGATGCTAGCATATATATTTCAATCTACGTTTTATATACATCTCGAGAGGGAGGATAAAACATATGTGTCATCGTCTTATAGGTATAGTGATAATAACTTTGGCTTGGATTAATTTGGACAACAAGAGGAATATTAATTGAAACCATAACCCGGGAATCTATTTCATTCTCTTGATAATTCCATTAATATGTGTATCTTGTATTTTTGTGGTTATTTCAATCTCAACATCCACAGCAACCATCAATATTCGATCGTCTAAATAAAAGCAAAACTATCTTGGTTCAATACTTAGCGCATTAATTTATTAGTCTGTGTGGATACGACCTCGCTTACCCTATTTCTATAAACTACACCGTACACTTGCGGTGAAGCTAAAAATAAGGCGAACAAGTTTTTGGCGCCGTTGTCGGGGATCAATACAATTTTTGGTGTTAATATTGCAATAGATAGAATTATTTTTAATTTAGACAATTTTTGTTTTATTTCATTTTTCTTTTGTAAATTCTACTTCTACAATGTTTGATTTGTTTCTTTGAGTTGGTGCAGGTAGTACACGAACACTCGCTCGGATGAAGAAAGTTAGTTACTTCAATAACTGGAATTCTTACAGTTATTAGAATAATCCTACTCCTACGTGCTATTATCCAGATTGGGGGAATCACGAAGATTTTTTATATGCTAACATGGAGAATGTGATTCAACCGCCATCAAGCTTCAATGTAACGAATGTATTTACTAATGTGAAAGGTAAACCATCTTTATAAGAAGCCCTCACCTCGTTAATGAGTCAAACAAGTTTGTTCATGAGCGAGTCGATGGACCACTTTACACGTGATGAAGCAAATAAGGACAAGTTAGAGTTACAACTGAAACAATTGGCTAATACATTGGGTACACGAATGAAAAATCTTGAAACCCAAATTGGCCTATTAGCTACAATCGTTGGTGGACAACAGCAAAAGAGCCAGTTACCGAGCACCACTGAAATCAACTCAAAAGAACAATGTAGTACTATTTATTTAAGGAGTGGTACCGAATATGAGGAGTTAGAGATCCTGGAAAAGCAAGAAAGTTTGGAACCACACACAGACTATGTGTCTATGCACGGTCAAATAGTGTGTGGTACCGAAGAAGAGCAAAAACAGGACAAGGAACACACAACCCATGTGTGTACGAACGAGCAGTTCATGCGAGATATCACAAGAAAGTTGTTCCACAACGAGAAGAGCACTGATCATACGTATGCAAACGAACAACATACACGTAAACCAGATTAGTATATTCCTACGCCAGGACTCCAATCCTTGCTTGGACACCGCAAGTATGCATTATTAGGTGCAAGTAAGGCAAATATGACACTTGACCATGACCCAAAGAAGCTAATATATGCATCCAAGGGAGGCACCAATTCATACGTCGAGCTATAGATGGTAAATCTACCGGTTGTTGGGAAGCAACCCAATGGTAACTTCACACTTTTCTTTATTGAAATTCTATCTTTCCATACGTGCGATATAATTCCATTCAAGTTTGGGGGAGAGATAGTTATATCTGATTAAAAGGCATAAGTCCATCGATTGTTATGCATACGATTCGTATGGAAGATTTTTATAAACCCTCAGTGCAGAATCAGAGGAGACTAAACCCTATTATGCAAGAACTAGTCAGGAAAGAAGTCTTAAAGTGGTAGATGCCGAGATTGTGTATGCTACATCTGATAGTTCTTGGGTGAGTCCGGTACAAGTGGTACCGAAGAAGGGAGGTGTGACATTAGTAAATAATGAAAATGACGAATTTATTGCTACAAGGATAGTTACAGGGTGGCGTATTTGTATTGATTATAGGAAGTTGAATGATGCTACTCGTAAAGATCATTTTCGCCTCCACTTAAATGATATGATGTTAGATCGTTTGGCGGGATTTGATTATTACTGTTTTCTGGATGGTTATTCCGGGTACAACCAGATCATGATTGCACCGGAAGACCAAGGAAAAACGACATTTACATATCCCTATAGTAATTTGCATTCCGCAAAATGCCATTCAGATTATGTAATGCACTGAGACTTTCCAGCGCTGCATGATGACTATTTTTCACGATCTTATTGAGAAAATTATGGAGGTGTTTATGGATAACTTTTCTGTCTTTGGGGATTCTTTTGATCATTGCCTTCACAATCTTTTTATAGTGTTGCAGAGATGCCAATAAACTAATCTTGTTTTGAATTGGGAGAAATGTCACTTTATGGTACGAGATGGCATTGTACTTGGCCACTTAGTTTCTTCTGCAGGTTTAGAAATGGATAGAGCAAAGATTGTGCCAATTGAGAAACTCCCACCACCGACAAATGAAAAAGCAATCAGAAGTTTCTTAGGGCACACCGATTTCTATAGAAAGTTCATTCGCGACTTTTCTAAAATCACTAAACCTTTGAGCCAATTATTATAAAAAATACTGCTTTCAATTATTCCGATGATTGTTTGCAGGCATTCGAGATTTTGAAGAAGGCGTTAGTGACTACACCAATTCTTGTGGTCCCGGGTTGGAGTCAGCCATTCGAGCTAATGTGTGATGCCAGTGATTTTGCAGTAGGGGCAGTTCTTGGTCAGAAGAGAGAAAAGATATTAAGAGCCATCTACTATGCGAGCAAAACATTGGATGGTGCCCATCAGAAGTACACCACCACTGAGAGGGAGATGCTGGTGATTGTATTTGCATTCGACCAATTCCGATCTTATTTGATTGGAACAAAGACGATAGTACACACAGACCATGCAACTATCAAATATCTCTTTGATAAGAAAGATGCAAAGCCGAGATTGATTCGATGGATTCTCATATTGTAAGAATTTGATGTGGAGATTAGAGATAGAAAGGGATGCGAGAATGTGGTGGCAGACCACTTATCTAGGCTTGAATACAAAAGTGTTGAGAAAGAAGGAATATAAGCGATCAAAGAAGAGTTTCCGGATGAGCAACTTTTGTTAGCGCAGGCAACATTCCTATGGTACGCAGATTTTGTAAATTACTTGGTAACGGGGGTTTTGCCTCCAGATTTATCCTCATATTAGAAGAAGAAATTCCTCCATGATGTCAAGTTTTATATGTGGAATGATCCGTTGCTCTTTAAGAGGTGTGCAGACATGATCATCAGACGATGTGTGCCTCAAGAAGAGTGGGAGGGAGTTTTACAACAGTGTCATTCCTCACCTTCTGGGGGACACTTTGGTCCGATACACACTGCTGCGAAGGTATTACATAGTGGGTTATATTGGCCTACTTTGTATAATGATTGTTATTTGTATGTGCAATAGTGTGATAGATGCCATAGGATGGGGAACTTGTCTAGACGACATGAGATGCCTATGACGAATGTGATGGAAGTGGAATTATTTGATGTATGGGGGATTGACTTCATGGGTCCATTTCTATTATCTTCTGGTTATCAATACATTCTACTCGCAGTGGAGTATGTATCCCGATGGGTAGAGACGATTCCTTCACAGACAAACGATGCACAAGTAGTAATGCGTTTTTTGAAGAAAAATATATTCACTCGATTTGGAACCCCGATAGCTTTGATTAGTGACGGGGTCACATTTTGTGAATAAGTTTATGAGAAATGTTAGGCATAAAGTTGCATTGGCATACCATCCGCAAGCAAATGGGAAAGCTGAAATAGTCAATCAAGAGATTAAGCAAATCCTAGAAAAGACTGTGAGCATAAATCGCAAAGATTGGTCTATGAGGTTTGATAATGCATTATGGGCATACCGAACAGCTTTCAAGATGCCTTTGGGAACATCTCCATATCAGCTTGTGTTCGGAAAATCGTGTCACTTACCCGTGGAGTTAGAATAAAAAGCATTCTGAGCGGTAAAGAAGTTAAATTTTGACTTCAAAGAAGCGGGTGAAGAAAGGCTACTGTATTTCAATCAGATGGAAGAATTCAGAGACGAGGCCTATGAGAATTCCTGGATTTACAAAGAGGGTACTAAGAGATGGCATGAGAAGATGATTAAGAAACGAGAGTTCTTACCGGGGGAACAAGTCCTCTTGTACAACTCACGTCTCAAACATTTTCCCAAAAAACTCAAATCTCAGTGGTCGGGACCGTTCGTAATTAAGAAGGTATTATCACCCCCCCGGAGTAGTGGAATTATTGACACGGGAGGGAGAGATATTTATGGTCAACGGTCAAAAGATTAAACACTACTTCCACAGAGACCAAAAGGAGGAGGTGGCATACATCACCTTGGGGGATCCTTGATGGAAACTAAAAGGCATCACGCTATAGACGTTAAATTTAGCGCTTGTTGGGAGGTAACCCAATGATTTGTTCTTTTTTTCGTTTTCCCTTATTTTAGATAGGATTGACTTGTTTTTCTATATAAATAAAATTTGAAAAAAACGTCCTTTGCATTGACGCACGGGCAGCCCGTGCGTGGGCGCACCGCCCGTGCGCCTATAAGAAGAAGAACCTGACCTTCGACTTGACGCACGGGCAGCCCGTGCGTAGGCGCATGGCCCATGTGTCTGTCCACCAAACCAGTAAAAAGATGAGATTGGGGGTTTCCTTTTTATTCAAACACATTTTCTCACCCCAATCTCCCAAATCCTCTCGACCTCTTCCCTTTTGTGAAAGAAATTTCGAGTTTCTAACTGATTTTCACTCCAAATCTTTCACCCTCACCACACACTTTACACGAATTTTCATCAAAACTGAGTTTGAGTTGGATATTTTTTTTGAAGAAAGGCACTTAGGGCTAAAAGTTCAACCTTGTTGCTAATTCTTGAAGATTTTGGTACAATGTTGCACGAGGTGAAATGGCTGAAATAAGAAGAAGACAGAGAGAAAGGGCCCAACAAAACGTAGACCCGAATAGCCCCGCAACTTATGGAGTGGACCTCTCATGAAACGAGGATATAGAGGCCTGGAATAAGTTGGTAACTCGCCCTATGGCTCCTACTCGATATGCCGATGATGAGTGTACCCAAGCACTTGGGATACACGAAGACGTATGGAGATTGTTTGAGAGGGTTGGATGGATGAGGTTCATGCGCGGGAGATGGCCAACATACAAAAGTCTCGCCTTGGAGTTCTTGAGCACCGTCGAGGTGTTAAAATAAAACCCTCACTGGAGCCTTTTGAGATCCGGTTCCATCTTGGGAATACGAGGAGGCGACTCTATATTGCCGAATTGAATAATATTTTGGAGGTGCCGGTTAATGGGGCATATATGCCCCCAGTGGAATATAATCAGCAGTCCTTCTGGAGAGTAGTCGTTGAAACTCCTGAAACGGGTATAAGGTTATATGAGGCAAGGTCCGCTAACACGTTGTGGGTACAAAACTCGGTGTTTCGATACATACAGCGAGTCACCTCAGCGTCGATCTTCGCGAGGGAGAACAACGGGGTAATGACTACCCGAGAGCTATTTTTGATTTGGTGTATGTTGACGAGCATACCATTTAACACGGCGGCCTATTTTGCGGACCAGCTAGACACTGTTGCAAATCTGAGATTGGGCACCATCTTGATTGGAGGTATGATCACTCCTATCGGCTGATTCTTTAATATTAATGTTCGGGGTTTGGACCCAATTGATGGAAAAAGGAGGATTAGTCTGGTCGTATTAAGGACGATGAGAATAATCTTGGAAGAGGAGGGCATGTACCTCTTCCAACAAAGAGTTGGAAATCCATTCCCTTTGCCCAACACTGCTCTCACCACTGTTGAGAGCATACATGACCGGTCGAACTTTCTACTGAACTCTGATGCGCATGAAATAGTAATATAAAGAATGATCGCGCAAAAAAGGAGACGAGTAGCTGGGTTCCAGGACAGAGAAGAATTGGTAGAGGAAGAGATGGAGTATGTTTGCAGACAGGATCCCTTACCAAGGGATGAGGACATCCCGAAAAGTTCCCATAGAGGTGCAGATCGCGCGGGTCCTGACTTCAATGATAAGCTATTGGCCATGGAAGAGCGAGTCCAGCTGCATCATGAGGAATTTAGGGCATTCCGAACAGAGCATCGACAGTGGATCATGGCAGCCGATAAGAGATAAGAGGAGCTCCTCGACATGATGAGGCAGATGACCTAGTGGCATATTTGCCAAGGCCACTATCCATCGCCACCACCTCAGTGAGTTCATAGGTTGTCTCCACACTTCTTTGCATTGAAATTCAATCTTTTCATGTGTGCGATATAATTTCATTAAAGTTTGGGGGAGAGATACTTATTTTGATATAAAGTGATGTGGAGAGAACAATTTTTTGCATTTCATGGAGTTGCATGCATAGTACTTAGGTTGCATTACATTATAAGCACGTTTATAGTTTTAACACGTTTATTGCTTTAGTAGGTCTTATGGATTTAGTAAACTTGGGTTTGATGTTGTGCGATGTGATTTGAGGGGTTATTTTAAAACTTCATGTTGTTTTAATATGGGTATTGAGTGTGAATTGATCAAGATGAGAATGGATGATATGGATCATGTGGATGTTGAGCATGGATTTTATGCTTTGATTTACGGATACGCAAGCCTGTGAGCTTTTGAGCCTTACTACTTTCATTATATGCAGACTTGTTTGTTTATTTTGAGTGTATCATTCATGTTGTTAGAAATCTAGAACTTGCTCTGCTATCTCTATCAAGACCACATGTTGTATGCAATTTGTGAAAATGATTTAAGGCCATTATTTAGCCTTTCAAGCCTTTAGCCTACCCAATGCTATTTAATTCCCTAGTTAACCAATTTGAGCCTATTGCCTTATTTTTTGATAGCCACATTTTCAGCCTTAACTTGATATATCTTTTGTCCTAAACTTGAAATAATAGCATTGAGTAAGTTGGTTGAATGAGGATGAAATTGATGAAATCAATAATGTAGATGAATGTGCAAGAGTTGGTTTATGGGAACAAAAGAAAAAAAAAAGAATGATGAATATTCATGAAAGAGTCGAAAAAACAAATAAAAAAACGACTATGATTGGGTTTGCTATGAGTGAACTTGTAGGCTGGGTCTGTATACGATTTCAAGAAGTTCGGTGTTGCCAAAGAAAAGATATGAAGAATTGATGAAAAAGGGGTGGTTTGAGAAGCGTAGATTACTATTGAGTTCATTAGTTGGTGCTTTTTACATGGGATTTATTGATTTAAATGAGACTATGCTTACCATTCTATATACTCGAGTTTGAGTCACGTTATCCATACTTTCCTACCATAACCAGAGAGCCTTTATTACAACCAAATGACAAAGTCAGTTTTTATTCATGAATTGCATACACTTTAGTGGTGGAGATTTGAGACGATTTGCAAGCCTATGGTAGTTCTTCATCATTGAATTGATTTGAGCGTAAACTCATCCCTTATACACTTGAGGAGAGAGCATACATTTGACAAGTGAGATTCGTAAATTCAAAGCATTTGCAATGATTATGTTGAAACGTGTTTTATATTGGAGATTTGAGGCTTGATTGATTCATTACTTGATATCCATGGATAAGCTACATGAGTTCTTGGTGTTGTTGTTCTTGATTGTGCACTTTTCATTACTCCCACTCGTGTTTTGTTTGGCTTGTGTAGCGTTGATCGGGACTGTCAACAATTTAAATTTGGGGTTTTGTTTAGTGTGAGTTTTGCATGTATTTTGGACATGGTTTTGACTAAAATGAGTTGATAAACATGCATTAACATAGTAATAAGGGTCGTGTTCTCAATATTTGGAAAAGATATTATGCTTTGCTCATTTTGCAAGAAAATAACAATGTTTAGAGCAATTTTGTAGCAATTTAGAGAATTGCAGTATAGAACCATTTTGAATTGTGCGATTACGCAAATTATGGAGCTGAACCGAGAAGAAATCAGAAGAACTGGGTGAAAAATAGCTACGCATGGGCAGCCTGTGCACATAGGCACAACCCATGCGTGAGCAATACAACAGGGGTGGATCTTCGCATTGATACGGGCTGACCGTGCATATGTGCATGGCCCGTGTGTCTGCTCAGAGGAAAAATTGCAGGTTCGAATTGACGCATGGGCAGCCCGTGTTCTTTGGCAGGGCCCGTGCGTCTGTGCAGTTTTGCAGAGTTTTACTCCGTATCAACTTAGGTTTGGTCCGATGAGGTTATGAATTGAGAGGAGGCGGACCGAAAAAAGAACACACATACTTTTACCCTAAAACAAGAGAAAAGAGCATCCTTCTTCAGGAGGAATCGAGAGAAAGGTCAAGATCGCATCCATGCTTGAGGATTGAAAATTGATTGAGAGATCATCGATTGAGTTTTCTTTCTCCATTGTATTCTTATTTTCATCTAGTTTGTTATGGATCTAAACAATTTGTCTATGAACTCTTCTTTTCCCATGTCCGTCTAAACATCTTGTGATTCCGGGGCTTGGGAGTAGGTTAATTAACTCTTGTTGGATGATTGCTTTTTAATTGAAGTTATTATTTCGAACCCTATTTTAGTACTTTGCTTTATTGCTTGTTTTATCATGTGGCCAATGATTTAGCATGTTTCATGCATTGATTCATAATTCGAGAGATGAGTTTCAATACTAGATCTTGAGTACTTGGCATGAATATTTTGCATGATTGAGAAGTATGTGATTATTTGTTAGGATTTGGTGATCTTTTATGCTTTTGGGAGTTGATTATCCTATGTTGAGTAGAGATGTTAGCGTAGATAATTCAATCAACGTGTTTATTGTGTCTCGAGAGAGAGAATAAATAACTTTTGTGATCATCTTATAGGGGAGATAGATATTAACTTTAGCTTGATTGATCTGATAACAAGAGAGAGTGATTAACTGAAACCATAACCCTGGAATCCATCTATTTATTTGATCTTTTCAATCGTTATTCTTTGCTTTGTTATTTTTATGGTAGAATATTTTCTTAGTTTTATAAATCAACAATCACAATTTCGATCGCCTAAATAAAAATGTTACTATTATAATCTCAATAATTAGTACATTAATTTATTAGTCCTTGTGGGATCGACCTTACTTACCATATCTATTAACTACGTTGTTCACTTGCGGTGAAGCTAAGAAATTAGGTGAATTAACAACCATACCTTATCCGAATTCTTTCGTCGCCCTCATTTCAAATCCAAAGTAAGATTTTCGGTTTGAATCCCTGTTCGCCTGCAAATTGCCAGTAAAGTTTAAAATTCAAAATTTTTGACTTTAGATCTACGGAGATCCGACTGTTGAATTTTCACAAACCTTACACCACTGGGAATCCCATTAAATAAGGTTTCCAATGCCATCTCCCACGACAAAATCTGAGCTCTAGATCTCCGAAAAATCGCCGGTGAAGTTTCTAAAAACCTGGCATTTCGCGCCGACGCCGTCACCTTTCGGCGGCCAATTTTCGGTGATCCACGGGTCCAAAGTGGATGAACTTTATACCGTTTTGTTCGGCTCTTCAAGGGTTTCAAAGCCCACTGATCAATAACATGACTGTAGTTCGTGACTATTGTGAATCGAAGTCGGAAGTTGATGAAAATTTTCTTAATTTTCTTCCACTTCCAACCTTCTCTCCCTCTTTCTCTTTCTTTCGTCCTCCCTCTCTTGATGTCTGTGTGCGCATAGGAGTGGGGTCGGGTGCATTACCGATGACTTGTCATTGCCATTTCGGGGTTCAGGTGGTGGCTAACGGCGACCAAGGAGGCGGAAGGGTGATTGGGGATGTTGAGAATTTAGGGGACACCAAAGAGAATTTGAAATTCTTTTGGACTTCCTTGTAATTTTCAAAAACTTCAGTTTCAACCCCTCCAACTTTCACTTTAGTCCTCCGAAATCAACTTTCAGCTTATTATAATTTTTCCCCAAATCAACTCTTAAAGTTCTGCGAATTGACCCATAAACCTTTTTAATTTAAATTCCATAAGTCTTAACTTTCTCGTTTTCGACCCAAAATGGGTCAAACGAACTCCGATTGAGCTCAAATTTTAACCATTGTCTCGTTATACCCTTCTCATACGCAAGGTATATTCAAATTCACAATAGTACCACCTTAATCACCAAACTCCAAGAAAATAAGACCCGAACATCCTTATTTATTCCGTTTTGCTTCTAGTTTCTTCATTCACACCCAAATGCCCCCAAATTTTACGTACAGATTTCTCTAGCATATTTAAAATATTATATATTATTATATTTTCATTTTAGACTTCCAAGACATATTATGCTATTTTGTTTAGGAGAAAAGGTGGGGTTCGCTTTACACTTAACCATTTTGCACATAGAAAAAGTGGGGTTCGCTTTACACTTAACCATGTAGTATTGCTATTCAATGCAAGTTGACTGTTTAATTAATCATGATTAGTATGTTTTGCATGAATCCCATGTTGCGGTTGTTCCATAAATGTACATATTTATGTGTTGTGGTGACGATCATTTCATATTACGAGCTCGTACATATTACAAAGTTACGGTATGTCTGTACAAATGCCACATATGATGCATCTCTTCTAGTTGTAATTAATTACGCAGTCGCTTTAGTGTACCCCACTGAGTTTATTTTCATAGCACTCACCCCATATTATATCTTTCAGATTGAGGCGAGGTGCGACATGAAGAATTGGGCATGATGAAATACTTTTGGAGTCTCAAAGTCCCTATTTCCCTCTTTCTTAAAATTTGAACTTATAAACTGAAGTTTGTAAATAAAAATTATTTTGTTTACCGTTGAGAGGAGTTGTGATTTATCTACTTATATAATGCTTCCGCTGTATTTTGTGAATTGGGCTAATCCTCCTGTGAGAGTGGTTATTGATGTTGATTATTTGAAATGCTCTGTTTGTATCGAAAGTTATTTAAAGTTAGGCACGGACAATGAGCGGCTCCTGGCAGGCTTCTAGGAAGAGGGAAACATGAATGAACCGATCCTACACCCAAAGAGAGAAGATACTAAGACTGTGCATGTATGGGACTGTACAACTGAGGAGAGATTAAAAGATTTTGTAGGTACTACTCATACCAACAAGATGCATCTTCTTTTCTGGTGCTCTTCTCATAAAAAACATCGAAGTTAAGCGTGCTTGGCCCAGAATAATTATGGGATGGGTGACCCCTTGGGAAGCTGCTCTCAAGGTGTGCGTGAGTGAGGAAAAAGCTCCCAGGAAAGACTCGTGTTGGTTTGTGGGGATAGTCATCGATCTGGAAGGCGGGCCGTTACAGATACTTGAGCTTTTCGATTTCTAAATTCTAAATTCAGCCGGGCTGCAATCTCCAAAGCTCTTTGAACAATGTCTGCATACGTGGAAGTCTTTGTTCTTTGCCAAGATAACGATCTCGGTCGTAGCCTTTGTTCAAAGCATCTAGCCTTATCATATTCAGTGCCATTTTGATCATCGCTTGATAATTTTGTTATATGCAAATTCTACTAACGGTAAATGTTCTTCCCAACTTCCTCCTAGATCCAACACTACAGCTCTCAACATGTCCTCCAGTGTTTGTATTGTTCTTTCTAACTGTCCATATGTTTGTGGATCGAATGACGAAGTTAGCACATTTCTTGCCGGTCAAGATGACGTATAAGTTGGATAAATTAGCCTAGATATATCTAGCAGAGATTGTAAGGCTACATGGAGTCCCAGTTACAATTGTATCAGACAGAGACACGAGATTCACCTCTAAGTTTTGACAGGGCTTGCAGAGTGCCATGGACCTAAGCTTCAGTACTGCATTCCACCCACAAACAGATGGACAATCACGTCTCATGATCGAAACCTGGTTCCGATACCACCTCTGTGCGTCCCAATTTTAAAAATTGTAGTTTTGGTCTTAAGGAACACTGCATTAGTCTGTACCTAACTTTAAAAACTTTTGATATGGATAGAACATTTCAAATAATCCACAACAATAACCATGCTCACAGGCGGGTTAGCTCAATTCACAAAATACAGCGGAAGCATTATATAAGTATATAAGTAACAACTCATCTTAACAGTAAACAAAAGAAAGTTTATTTACAGACTTCAGTTTATTAGTTTAAAGTTTAAGAAAGATGGAAATGGGGACTTTGGGACTCCAAAAGTATTTCATTATGCCCAAGTCTTCGCTTCGTGCATTGCCTCAATCTTAAAGATGTAATATGGGGAGAATGCCATGAAAATACACTCAGTGGGGTACACTAAAGCGAATGCATAATTAATTACAACTAGAAGAGATGTATCATACGTTGCATTTGTACGGACAAACCATAACTTTGTAATATGTACGAGCTCATAATGTGAAGTGATCGTCACCACAACACTTAAATATGTAACATGTATGGTACAACCGCAACATGGGATTCATGCAAAACATACTAATCATGATTAATTAAACAAACAACTTGTATTGAATAGTAATATTATACTGGTAAGTGTAAAGGTGACCCCACCTTTTTTATGCGCAAAATGATTGTGCAAGATGCAAGTCCTAGTTCCCGGGTTCAATCTCGTCTCCTACACAAAATAGCATAATATGACTTAGAATCCTGGAATGAAAATATTATAATATATAATATTTTAAATATACTAGAGAAATCTATCTTTAAAATTTTGGGGCATTAGGGTGTGAAATAAAGAAATTAGAAGCGAAATGGAATAAATAAGGATATTCGGGTCTTGTTTCTTGGAGTTTGATGATTGAGGGGGTAATATTGTGAGTTTGAATAGACTTGCGTATGAGGAGGGTACAACGAGACTATGGTTCAAATTTGTGCTCAATCGGAGTTTGTTTGACCCATTTCGGGTCGAAAACGAGAAATTTAGGACTTAAGGAATTTAAATTAAAAAAGTTTGTGGGTCAATTCGCAGAACTTTATTAGTTGATTTAGGGCATAATTATAATAAGCTGAAAGGTAATTTGGGAGGACTAAAGTGAAACTTGAATGGGTTCAAACTGAAGTTTTCAAAAATTACAAGCAAGTCCAAAAGAATTTCAAATTCTCTTTGGCATCCCCTAAATTCTCAACATCCAATTCCAATCACCCATCCGCCTCCCCCATCGTTGTCGGCCACCACCTAAACCCCTAAACAACGATAACAAGTCGCCGGTAATGCACCCGACCCACTCCTATGCACACACAGACAACAAGAGAGGGAGGACGAAAGAAAGAGAAAGAGGGAGAGAATGTTGGAAGTGGAAGAAAATTAACAAAATTTTCGTCAACTTCCGACTTCGATTCACTACAGACACAAACTTCAAACATGAAATTAATCAATGGTCTTTAAAGCCCTTGAAGAGACGAACAAAATGGTATAAAGCTCATCAATTTTGGACCATGGATCGGTGGAGATCGGCCGCCGAAAGGTGACGGAGTCGGCGCGAAATGATAAGTTTTCAAAAATTTTGCTGGCGATTTTCTGGAGATCTAGAGTTTGAATTTCGTCATGGGAGGTGGCGTTGGAAACCTTATTGAATGGGCTTTCCAACGGTGTAAGATGTGTGAAAATCCAACAGTTGGATCTCCGTATATCTAAAATCAAATATTTCGAATTTTGAAATTTATCAGCGATTTGCCGGCGAACAGGGATTCAAATCGAAAATCTAACTTCGTATTTGGAACGCGACGAAAAGATTCGAATAACATATGAGTTATTAATTTCCACCGTCGTTGGCCAGCGATGGTGGTGGCCGGCGACCGGAAATTCAACCGAGGAGATGGGGATTACTTACCCAAGAAGGAAATTTCTAGTTTCGGGTAGTTACCTAAAATGGAAATGTGCTATAAAAGGAAATAAATGGGTTAGGGATGTTTGTGATAGGCTTGACAATTGGGTCAAAAATTTGGGCTGAGAATAATATATCTTGATGATTTATTTATATTTTATTGGCTTGAAATAAATCGATTGTGAGTTGAAAATAAGTATAAATCCCCGTCATTGAATTTATAATTCTTCTACCCGAATTATATAATTAAAATAATAATCTTAATTAGCTATAAATCCCAATAAATTTCTAATCTAATACCTTAAAATTGCGAAAATTTTACCCTAAATTTTGAGATTCAAATTCTAGTGCCGGGTATTACACCCTCCCCCACTACGAAAAATTTCGTCCTCGAAATTTAAAACTCACCAATCATCGAACGATTTGGATACTTGTCCATAATCATGTCTTCTCTTGCCCATGTAGCCTCATCTTTTCCATGTCTTCATTGCACTTTAACCAAAACGACATCTCTATTTCTTAAGGAGTGTATTTTTCTATCAAGAAATGTCACTGGAAGCTCCTCATAAGTCAAATCTCCTTTAACCTGAATAACTTCTTGATTAACGACATGACTCGGATCAAATACATATTTATTTATCATAGACACGTGAAACACATCATGCACCCCAGATAACTCTGGGGGTAGTGCTAACTTATAGACTACTTCTCCAATTCTTTCAAGAATTTCGTAAGAACCAACTTATATCGGTTTCAACTTTCCTTTCTTTCAAAACGTACTACTCTCTTAGTTGGTGCTACTTTTAGAAATACTTTGTCTCTAATCTGAAATATCAAATCCTTTTTTGTTTATCGACGTACGACTTCTGTCGATCCTGGGCAATTATAGTTCTCTTTTTTATGAGATCAATCTTTTCTACTGTTTTCTCAACAATGTATGGTCTAGTTATTCTTTTCTCTCCAACCTCGTCCCAATATAAAGGTGATCTGCACTTACATCCATATAATGCTTCATACGGTGCCATTTTGATCGTCACTTGATAACTGTTGTTATATGCAAATTCTACTAACGGTAAATGTTCTTCCCAAGTTCCTCCTGGATCCAACACTACATCTCTCAACATGTCCTCTAGAGTTTGTATTTTTATTTTTGACTGTCCATCTGTTTGTGGATGGAATGCGGTACTAAAGCTGGGCTTAGTTACCATGGCACTCTGCAAGCTCTGCCAAAATTTAGAGGTGAATATCGTGTCTCTGTCTAATACAATTGTAACTTGGACTCCATGCAACCTTACAAATCTCTTGGTGTAATACCCGGTACTAGAATTTGAATCTCAAAATTTAGGGTAAAATTTTCGCAATTTTAAGTTATTAGATTAATAATTTATTGGGTTTATAGCTAATTAAGATTATTATTTAAATTATATAATTCGGGTAGAAATATTATAAATTCAATTACGGGGCTTTCTACTTATTTTCAACTAACAATTGATTTATTTCAAGCCAACAAAATATAAATAAATCACCAAGTTATATTATTCTCAGCCCAAATTTTTGGCCCAATTGTCAAGCCTATCACAAACACCTCAAACCCATTTATTTCCTTTTATAGCACATTATCATTTCAGCTAACTACCCAAAAGTAGAAATTTCCTTCTTGGGTGAGTAATCCCCATCTCCTCAGTTGAATTTCTGGTCACCGGCCACCACCATCGCTGTCGTCGGCCGCCGGCCACCGCCCGTGGAAATTAATAAACCATGAATTCTTTCCTTCCAAATCTAAAGTCGGATTTTCAATTTCTTTCATCACCCTCAAAATTGAAATCTCAAATCTACGGAGATCGACCATTGGATTTTCACAAACCTTACACCATTGGAAAGCCCATTCAATAAAGCCCATTCAATACGGTTTCCAACGCCATATCCACGAAAACATCCGAGCTCTAAATCTCCAAAAAATCACCAGCGAAGTATTTGAAAACCTGCCATTTCGCGCCGATGCCGTCACCTCTCAGCGGCCGATTTTTGGCGATCCATGGGTCCAAAATTGATGAGTTTATACTATTTTGTTCGTCTCTTTAAGGGCTTCAATGTCCACTTATCAATTTCAATATTAAAAATTGTTTCTGTTGTGAATCAAAGTCGGAAGTTGACGAAAATTCTCTTAATTTTCTTCAACTTCCAACCTTCTCTCCCTTTTTCTCTTTCTTTCGTCCCCCCTCTCTTTGTTTGAAAATTTAATATTTAGATTTTGATGAATGCCATGTAAAACTTAGACTAGAAAGTTGGCACCCCATTTTCTTGTAATTTGCATTGTAATAGATAGGGCTATACGAGTGAGTCAAGTCGGATATGCTGGATATACAAGAAGTCAATCAAGATCGAAATGAAGACTCGTTGTGAAACAATTTGAGTATGACAAGGAGTAGAAGTCAAGAACTCGATGAAGGAGTATCGGTTGGGATACTGGTGTGTGAAGTGTCGGTCAAGTCAACTCAAGAAGCCAAGTCTCAAGTTGAAGTGACGGATGAGTCATCCATTGATTGGAAGCAAACTCGAAGTCACCTAGGAAGTTAGAGAATCTGATCAAGTCAAGACAATCGAAAAGAATCCGTGTACGTAAGTCAATAATATTACCTAAACAAGTAATACTTCCATCTTTGCCATGTCTTAAAGTGTCGATCCCGAGGAAGCGTGCAAAAGGAATAAACCAATGGGAATCATCGCACCTCGTGTCGACTCGAAAAGTTGAACATTCATTTAATACGAGGAAATGTCAACATTAAGGATCGCAACAAGACAAGCCAACAAACACAAGTGACTTTTGAAAATCGGCTATCTCTTCAACGGTCGATTTTTGAAAGTTCACTATAAAAGGCCGAGGAATCACTTTGAGAAAAGGTGATCTTGCATACCTAAGCATTCAAGCAATTATTCATCAGTAACCTACAAAATATTCTCAAGTTATTCAAGCAAAATGCTCAAGCCTAACTTTCGAAGGAAATCGATCCAACACCAAGTGTGAAGGAAAGACAACTTCAAACTGTTGAAGAGGAAACTTTTGAAGAATCAAAAGGGGTCTACATTCCAAGGAGGATTGTAGAAAGGTTCAAGGTCGAACCAGTCTCAAGTTATTGGAGGGCTTCGTGATCAAATCCAAGAAGCTTGAGCAAGTGAGTGAGTAGCAAAGGCGACTACCCTGTGAAGAAGTTAGGTCGGACGAGAAGCTAGTTTGTTTGACCAAGCATCATCTCGGATCGAGTCCCAAAGGATCAAGTCGGATGTGTGATCAAGACTTGTATACGGGTGATAACCACTTTCTACTCGATCAATACTTAGTGTATTCCTCCGGGAGTTGGAGAAGAGAGGAGTAGAAGAATTACCCCATCTTGAACCTCTATAAAATTTATTGTGTCATTTACATTTCAAAGATTTAATTTCGCATATCATTTTATATCTCTTTGATAATTTGCTATCCAATTGATAATTAACAAAGTGCTAAAATCAAGTGTTAAAACAAATTTAAACCAAATTCAAGGGTTTTAAGTCTTTTCCATTTGAAAATCTCATCACAACCAAGTTAAGGTTTAGACTAAGCAGTGAGTTATTCTATCAACATCTTAATTGAGTCTGTTGAGTGGCTAACTCTGCTGGTTAACTAACTTAGTTGTCCCTCACGGACATAGCTGTGAAATTAACTCTGTTATTTTAAAAGGACTAAAATCGAAAAGTTGGTAAGGTCTATTCAACCCCCCCCCTTCTAAACCTTATTCACCCCCTTGGGACCTACAAGTGGTATCGGAGCGGTTGGTTCATTGAGCCTTCCGCATGCAGTTCATGAACTAGATCTCCAATCTTTCAAAGAAGTTTTTAACACTTGTTCTTTCAAAAGCCATTTTTAAACAAAGCAAAGTTATTATCATGGAAGCAAATTGCCACGCATTCCTATGTTCATCATTGAAGAATTTGATGTGGAAAATACGTATGTAGGCTCATGTATCACTTTACATGATGAGATGTGGATAGTGATAGAGGATGGGCCTGCAAATAATGAAGGTGAACACATTTGCAAGGAGAGCTGCAAAATTTGAAGGAGAAAAGGTTCTTTGCTACTAGACTAGCTATGGTTGAAAAACCAAGAGTGAATGGACAAATGATGACAAAAAAGATACAATCTAGACAATGTGGCCAAGGATATACTTTACAAGACTTTGGACAAAGCCATGTTCAACAAAGTCAAATCTTGCAAGATGACCAAAGAAATCAGGATAAATTAACTTTAATTTGTGAAGGATCGGAGCAAATTAAGGAAAATAAGTTATTTGTTCTTTGTAAAAAATTTGAAAATTTTAAAATGCTTGCAGTGAAACCTTGGATTATTTGGATGGTCGATTCACTTTGAGACTACCAATGATGAACTATCTCGCACTTGGGAAAGAATATACACGAAGGAAATGTGTATGAAGATTCTAATAAGCCTCCCAACCTGAATGGGAAATGAAGGTTATGGCCCTAAGACATTCAATGAACTCACCACAACATCCAACCATGAGCTATTCTTAGATCTCAAAGTCTACGAATTTGGTGAGAAGAAATGATCAAGAGGAGACAGCTTGTACCCAAAAAAGTGCACTCATAGTCAAGGATGGGAAGAGAGTTGAGGTCAAAGAAGTCATTGACCAGGTGGAGATTGCCCTGATGGTTAAAAGATTCAACAAGTTCTTCAACAAGAACTACAAAAGAAACAAAGGTGAATCCTCCAGAAGGCATTCAGCTCCCTCCAAGTCAAGGGAAGATAGGCCACCAAAAAGAGCTGAGCATCAAAAGGTCGAATATCAAAGAGCTGGCAACTCAAGAAATGAAAGAACTGACCAAAAAGTTGAAAACCTATGTTGGAATTGCAGACAACCAGGACATTTTGCTATTGATTGTCCATATCATGTAGTCAACAAATACAGGAATGAAGAAGAAAGAAGAGTCTTCAGAAATAGAAGACAAGAAATGAAAAAGGCCATGTTTGGCTGAGAGATCTTGAGACAAGGCTAAGTCAAAAAAGCGGCGCAGACTCGAGAAAGTAGTGAAGTGACTACTCAATGACTCGAAGAAGAAGCCTTAATGCCTAATGGCTAAAGAACAAGATCAACCTGACCAAGAAGATGAGGTACACTCTAACTCATCTCACCCGGATTCTAGTGATAGTGATTGTGACACACACACTTCATCACCCACTGATCTTTATGATTCAAATGATGAAAGACTTTGAGCACATTAAATCCTCACACACACTATGAGCTCAAAAGCCAAAACTCATAGCTTACTAAGGAGCTGATTTCTCTAAGTCACATAGCTGATGAGAACAAAGAACTGAAGGGTGAAAATGCTAAACTAATAGCAGAAATCGTTGCTATAGAAAAGAGGGAAAATGATCTCAAAAATGTGATTGCTTCATTCATCAAGGCATCTAAATCATTGGATGACCTTATTATGAGTCAAAAAGAATGTGGAGATAAGACATGCATAGTATTCAATTCCTTTGTGCACAAGCAAACCCCCAGAGTGATTTTGGAAAAAGGATCCTCAAGTAATAAAGCATCTCAAAAATCCAAGACACCAAATGTTGCACACACATTCATTCCAAAGCACAACCACAAACAAACTGGCCTTGGTTATAAAGGAAAAAGAAAAACGACCCGATTGAGTATCTTTGAGAGGACGGTGAGAAGAAATCCAACAGAGTGCCTCAACAAACTTCAAACGAAAAGTACTCTGTGAAGAAGAAACAGAGCTACGAGAATCCCTTAAGTTCTATCAAAGGAACACAAATGATGGGAATGGTAGAGACTACCCAAGCCAAGCGATTTGGAATAATGTGAAATATCAAAGAAAGACCTATGGAATATATGCCAAAATGGCAAAGGCCTAGAACTCAGCAAAGGTCATTCCAAAGGCAAAAGAGCTATCATCAGCACACATATGCACCCAAGCACTACACTCAGAAATATCACAATTACCCAAAGAAGGCAATTTCTAAAACTAACACACATGTATATGAGACAAAAGAGACAAAGTTGTATGAACCTAAAGCCCACAAGCAATTTGCCAAAGTGAATTATGATTATGGCACAGATAGATGGCAACCTCTTAAAGTCAAATCATTTGGCTATAGATTGGTTGGATCATCTTACAGTACTAACCCTCAGGACCCAGACAAGTATGGGTACCTAAAAACTAATTTTATTGATTGCAGGTTCAAGGAACAGCTGAGTGCCAAGGAACCTGGTACATGAATAGTGGCTGTTCTAGACACATGACAGGAAACAAGAAAAATCTATCAAAATTCAAGTAGATTAGAGGCGCAAAAGTCATATTTGGAGGAAATGAAGCTCCAGGGGAAATAAGAGGCACTGGATCCATCTAGAAAAATGGATTAGAAATCATAGATGTTGCATACGTTGAAGGCCTCAACTTCAACTTGTTAAGCATCAGCCAACTCTGTGACAAGGGATATAATGTTGGATTCAATATGGGACTGTGTCAAATCAAAGACACTGAATCAAATTAAGTAGTGTTACAAGGATCCAGACAAAAGAACATGTATGTGGTAGATTGGTCGACTGCCACACCAAGCACTTGTCTGCTAGCAAAGAGTACAACCGAATCAAGTTGGTTGTGGCACAAGAAGCTGAGTCACCTGAATTTCAAGACAATCAACAAGCTTGCAAGGAGTAATATTGTAGAAGGACTACCAGACTCAGTGTACAAGAACGAGAGTGTTTGTGATGCATGCCAGATGGGAAAGCAGATCAAATCATCATTCAAAGAGAAGTTAAGTCCATCTTCAACAAGGATATTGCATCTATTGCATATGGACTTATTTGCCCTTGATTGAGCCGGCTAGCATAAGTGGAAAGAAATACACCCTAGTGGTGGTGGATGACTATTCAATATATACATGGACAATCTTCATGTGTAAAAAGAAGGAAACCTTGCAGAAGTTACCTCAGCTAATGAGAAGAGTTCAAAATGAGAAGAGTCAAACCATTATTAAGATAAGATCTTATAGAGGGACTGAGTTTGTCAATGGAATAATAACTCAGTATTGTGTTGAAAATGGTATTGCTCATGAATTATCTGCAGCAAGGACTCCACAACAGAATGGAGTAGCAGAAAGAAGGAACAGAACTCTCAAGGAAGCTCCAAGGACCATGTTAAGGGGGATGCTGAAAGATTTTGGGTGAAGCTATAAACACTTTGCATGCTATACTCAAAATAGATGCATGATAAATAGAACAGGTGACAAAGACTCCTATAAGATTTGGACAGGGAGAAAGCCAAATGTTGCATATTTTAGAATATTTGGATGTAAATATTTTATCCACAACAGTGGAAAGGATAATCTAAAGGCTTTTGATGCTAAAGCTGATGAAGGTATCTTTTTGGGATACTCAGCTGAAAGCAAAGCCTACAGAGTGTTCAACAAAAGGACCATGGTCACAGAAGAGTCTACCCATGTGGTTTTTGATGAACCTAATGTAAATGGAGAGGACATTGAAGAGTTAGCGATAATTTGAATCACCCAACTATGCGAGAAAAGTCCTTATGTTGAAGTCAAGTCGAGCAATCAATCAAGATGAAGGTGAAATAGCTGAATCTCAAAGATGACTCAAAAATCTGCAGCCTAAGCGATGATGCGAGAGCCGCTCAAGGCAATACAACTACAAGACGATTGAACCCGGTGACTTACTCCAACCTGATGTGAGATGGGTGAGAGACCATTCACGAGCTAGTCATTGGAGATGTAAGAGATGGTGTAAGAACAGATCCGAGCTCAACAAGAAGCTATGTTCGCTTGTTTTATTTCCCGAATAGAGCCAAAAGATGTGTCCCAAGCATTGGATAATACACATTGGATTCAAGCCATGCAAGAAGAGTTGAATCAGTTTGAAAGAAATAAAGTATGGGAACTGGTATAAAGACCAACCCATCAAAATGTAATTGGCACAAAATGGGTATTCAGAAACAAGATGAATGAGGAAGGTTCTGTGGTAAGGAACAAAGCAAGATTGGTAGCCAAAGGGTATTGCCAAGAAGAAGGAATAGATTTTGATGAAACATTTGCTCCTGTTGCAAGATTAGAAGCAATAAGGATGTTTCTTGCCTATGCTGCACACAAGAACTTCACTGTATATCAAATGGATGTGAAAAGTGCATTCTTAAATGGATTGTTGGAAGAAAAAGTCTATGTTGAGCAACCTCCAGGTTTTGAGCAGAAGACTCTTGGAGATAAGGTGTAAAAGCTCAAGAAAGCTTTATATGGATTGAATCAGGCACCTAGAGCATGGTATGATACATTATCTCAATTTCTGACAGAAAATGGATTCACCAAAGGCAAAATTGATGAACACTATTCAGATTCAAAATGGAGAGAGTATCTTTTGCTTGTTCAAATATATGTGGATGATATCATCTTTGGATCCACAAACAAAAGTCTTTGTGTGATAAATTCTCAAACCTCATGGAAGGCAAATTTGAAATGAACATGATGGGAGAACTGACATTCTTTCTAGGACTTCAAGTAAAACCAGTGAAGGATGGAACCTTCATAAGTCAGATAAAGTATACGAGAGATTTAATGAAGAAATTTGGTATGGAAGAGAAGTCTTCCGTGAAAATACCAATGAATACATCGTCAAGATGGACATGGATGCGAGATGGTAAGCACGTGGACCAAAACCGGATATAGAGCACTTATTGGATTGTTGCTCTATCTCACAGCAAGTAGGCGGACATCACCTTTGTTGTAGGTGTATGTGCAAGATTCCAATCTGCTCCAAAAGAAAGTCACATCTTTATGACTAAGAGAATTCTAAGATATCCGAAGGGATGCCGGGGAAGTCGACTTATGGTATCCAAAGGAAGGTGGATTCAAACTTATTGGTTATTCGGACTCGACTATCTTTGGATGTAGGGTTGATAGGAAAAGTACTTGGTACATGTCAAATGCTTGAAACAGATGGTTTTCTGGTTTAGCAAGAAGCAAAACTCAATAGCCACATCTACGGTGTGTGAGAATACATAGCTGCGGGCAAATTTGTTGTGTCCAAGTTTTATGGATGAGACAAATTTCTTTGAGAGATTATGATGTTGAAGAAAAAGAGATTCCAATTATGTGTGATAAACAAGTGCTATTGCAATCACTCGAGAATCCTGTGTTGCATTCTAGAACAAAGCACATTGATGTCAAATATCACTTTATAAGAGATCATGTTGAAAAGAAAGACATCACCTTGGAATACATCTCAACTGATAAACAGTTAGCTGACATATTCACAAAGCCATTATGTGAATCAAGATTTGAAGAACTCAAGCATGAGCTAGGGTTAATTCAGAAGACTCAAGGAGAAGAGATGGAACGAGAAAAGATGAAAACAGAGCAGAGCTCGTGAATCAGTCAAGTGAATCAGTCATATCGGAAAGTCAGCTGTATCGAGTTAGCTGACAGCTGAGTCACTATGTGAATAGAGAGAAAAAGAGTTGAGTCAGTTAAGGAGTAAGCTGAGTCATTTATGAGCTAAGTGACAAAAACGCAGTTGTTTTTAATAAGCGGGAATGTTTTTAAGGATGACGTCAACGTAATAATGACTGGTACAGTCCAAATCTGCACAAGAAAGCATATGATTGGATATAAATGATGCCGCATTAAATGCGGGCAACTAAATGCTAATCGGCGTGCTAAATCTGAGTCGTTGATCTTGATCAAAATTTCAAAAACCAAAAGCACGTCCTTTCACAAACCTTATATACACAATCGTTCAGTTTTCTCTCTCTCACATTACTCAAAACTGTTCATCTCTCCAAAGAAAAGAAAGCATTTTTCTCTCAAAACCCTACCAGTCTTCAAGGCAAGTTTGTCAAGGTTCATTCGGTAAAACTCAGAAAAATGGCATCAACCTATGATTTCACCAAACTAGGGAAGCAAATCCACACTGGTTCTACGGTGGATTTCAAAGGAATGGTTAAACAGGGTTCCGATGAAACCATTGTGAAGAAGATAGCTGACAAAATCGAGAAATCTGGACTGAAACCCTTTCTCACGATGGAGTTTTAGATAACTTATGTTGAAGAGGTAGCACAGTTCTACGTGAACGCTGAAGTTCATGACGAGGGCATCAAATCCTCTGTTCACGGGAAGGATCTCACAGTCACTGCTGAAGATCTAGCGGAGCATTGTTTGCTGCCGACGGAAGGTGTGCTGGAAATATTTGAGGCTGATGTAAACTTGGGTGTTGCATGGAAGGAAGTGGCCAGACTGGAATGTGCTGCGAAAGTGGTTTACACAGCTGATAAGAAGCTACTAAAGGACGATTATCACAAGTTGATGGATATCGTCGCAAAGTGTGTGGATATGAAGTTTGGAAGCTTTAATCAGCTATCCAAAATGAAGTTGATCGTCATGGCTGCGATCATGGAGGAGAAAAAGATCAACGGGGCAGAATTCATCTACAGCAGACTCTGCCAGAACGTTGCAAATAAGTCCTTCAAGGACGATGGGTCATTTGAAGGATCTCTGGGCTATGGCCTTGTAATTGGCCATTTGATGGACGTGAAGGGTGTTCCACTCCGACATGGAAAGTCGTTCCATGTCAACAAGAAGATGTTCCGGGCAAACCTTTCAGGAGCCCAAAGGAGAGCCTATGTCAAGCGGCGAATACCGCCGAGGGGGAATGGTGATCCCGAAGAAATAGTTGTCACTTCCCCTTGAAGAAGAAGAAAAGCTGCCCATGCAACAAGGAAGAAGCCATTGCCCAAAGAAGAAAAAAAGAAAACCGCTTTTGCCCCTGCAGCCGAGTCACCGCCCCTACAGTAGTGTCTCCTTCCTCTGCGGCCGAGGTGGAGAAGGAACCTCAAATACCTTCTCGACCATCAAGAAAGAGGACGACCAAGCCAAGAAAGCGGCTCCTCGGGTAAAGAAAGATGCACGGCCCCGCCGCCAAGGAATCGAGGAAGCGAATCCGAACCAGAAATTCCTCTAGTAAGGACAAAAAAAAGAAGACTCACCAAGCGTTGAGCTTGAGAAGACAGATTTAGTCTTCCACTCGGTGAAAAAGATCTCGAGGACCGGACAAGTGCGATCTCAGATATTATTGATGAAACGACCAAGTCTCATTGAGGCCGATCGAGAGGCAAATCAAAGACCCGGATGAGGAACAAGAAGCATCGAGAGATAGTGAATCTCTCTGTCGATAGGACTATGTCTCCACCTGCGACGGATGTTCTTTGAGGGTGAAAGCAAAGCGGCAAGGTCTGCTACCCTCCATTCCTTAAAAGGAAGGACAGCAAGAAGAAGATGAAGATGATGTGATCATGCTCTCTCCACCATATCCAGACATCCAAAATCATCTGCGAGATTCGAAAGACCTGAATTCATTGAAGAAGAGGAAGAACTGTTGAAGTTCCTCGGGTTGACAACAGTGGTCTAGGCACTTGATGAAGATAAATGTCTAGATATCTTGCAGATCTTCAAAGAAAAAGAGAAGGAGAGATTGGTAGAGGAAGTTGAAGCTCGTGAGAAGGCCAACATTTGTCCTTCCACTGGAACCACCGATCACACCCATCCTCACTTCGATGCCTTCTCAGGAAGTGACGAGGACTTAGATCCTGCGGCTGCGACGGAGGAGTTGGAAATGCAGCAAGCCATGAGGGAATCCAGGATGATGCATGAGCAACAAGCGCGTAAGGACCAGGAGAGTATTCCAAATCACCGGTGGAAATTGATCATTGGGAGTGGTACAACAGACGCTGTATTATTGCTGCAACCACTTCCCATTTACTCGGAAGACGGATCTAAGGGAATTGGTGCCACTCGGGAATTTGGGCACCCAAGTTGAGCCAACCCCCGCCGAAGGTGTCTTACCACCCGCCCCTACGGTGACCACTCATTTGACAAAGCCGGAGTCCGGAGCGAGTGACCCCAACATAAGTCACTCGGTTGGTGAGCCAGTGAGAGGGAAACTCACTCCACCGCTGCGGCTAGGTCGGAGGATCTTTGCGGTGACTCCACCGGAATCTAGGAGGCGAAGTGGAGAAGGAACAATAAAAGGAAAACACTGACAAGTTGTCACATTGTGAAGCTCGGACAATTGAATTTGTCTCGGTGAAGTGCCAATCGCTCTCCAGCCGAGGACGCGCTGATGCGATCGAAGCATAGGATGGTTTCGCCCAGGAATTAACACTCTGGGCAATGAAAGTGCAATCCACGGAGTTTAGACTCTGTGGATGCCAC
Organism: Rehmannia glutinosa; assembly: GCA_016081115.2. Lineage (NCBI taxonomy): Eukaryota > Viridiplantae > Streptophyta > Magnoliopsida > Lamiales > Orobanchaceae > Rehmannia > Rehmannia glutinosa. Next base: position 288,697 of record JABTTQ020002894.1, read on the forward strand.
TACAAAGACCCTAAGACGATTCATGCATCGCCGAAGGGATTGAACAAGGCCCCATTGCAGTTGAGGCTGCGGGGAGATAATGAAGGCCTAAGGGAGGTTGAGACTTCCCTAGGTAAAAATCAAGGAGATAAGAGCATTCCTCGGACCATAATTGCGATTCGGAGGAGGAAATCGGTGCTCTTCATGACTCCCGGGATGATCCCGATACAACCTTCCAGGATCCGCGAGATGAAGTGAGTCTACCCTAACCGCACATCAAAAAGACTCACTAAGGATGTTCTTCCTAGTACGAGTAGGCGATTTCAAGGTTGCACGACAAACGTTTAATTTTGATGATGAGCCAAGCCTTCAAGACTCATCATCTTCCGATGACGCGATGGTACAAACGGTGATGAACAACAAATTCATTTAGTAGAATCCAATGATGCCAAAGAAGGCATTACGACAAAGTGAGGCTCGTCGCCTAGCCAAACCACTCACCAAGGCCCAGCTGAAACCGAGTCGTCTACGCAGGCTCCCAAAGCTGTAGAAGATTCTACTCAACCGGGCACATCACAGGCACGAGTAATGGTGGAATCTATACCATATGTCCGTGATGATGCATTTGAAGAAACTTTCCCTTTCTCTATTGATTTGTCTGAACTTGATGAAGAAACAACTCGAGAGCAAATGACGCTTCAACGTAAGACCTGACCGAGTTATTCCAACAGATACTATCGTTCCAGCAGACTTTGATTTTGATGTTGCTTGGCCGCCAGCTGAGACCGAGGTGACAACTGAGGTACGAGAAGTCTTCAAGACAATCTTTGCAGAGATTGAGAAGATAGAACGGCACCAGGCCACATTGGATATGCGGCTGGACAACAGGGATGCCAATCTTACGTCCGATCTGCGTGGAAGAGTGGTTAGAATCGAGGGAAAGGTGTCACATGAAGATGCAATGCGACATTTGGAACAAGTCAGATATTTCGAGGAATTGTACAACAAAATGTTGATCCGGAGGGTGATAATGTTGATATGAAGAGGAGGATGCAAGAAAATATTGATGAATGCATGCCTCCCACAACATCGAAATGGGCTAGCTGCGAGAATTTCACGAGGAAAGAACTTACGAGCGTAGAGGAAAATATGAACAATAAATTCATCATTCCTATGGCATTTGAAATGAAGCTGGTGGCAAACGAATCCAAAGCCACCCTCATAATTTCAGACATATTCCGCAGACTCCAAACAAAACTTAGCTATCACCGCCTAGATTTCATGCTTGTCTTTGGCATGTTCCCGGGGTTCCTCTCTCCTTTGATGATGCCAAAAAGGGGAAGAGGAATACCAAGATGTTGAAAGGGTCGCGAATGAGAAAAAAAAGGACGATTGTTGAAAAGAAGAAGAAAAAGCAGTGAAGATCGGAAGAAAAGAAAAGGGAAAAGATTGAGGAGGAAGGTTCAAAAGATATGACTCTAATGTTTTTGAAACCCCTCAACAAGGCCTTGTCACGGTGACATAATCAAGCAAACTTCAAGAATGCGCTTTGCTCCAACACTTTGTACCTATGTCCGAGAAGAGAAAAATCGTAGAAGCGAGGGATAAAGGAGGTCGAAGGAAAAATGGATGCCCGTGTGATGGATATCTTGAAACAATATGGAGGCATTCCAAACAGGAAGAGACAACGATGCCATTTTAGGCGTCGGAAACGAGCCTAAATCAGAGTTGATGAATTCAAAATGCTCGAATCGGGGATACTTCGAGAACATGTCCATGGCCCAAGCCAGGACTATCTTGGGAAAAAGGCCTTAAGTTGTGCGAAGAAGGCGATAGGCAAGCAGACTATCGGCGGCATCAACAGACTACAAGCAACAAGTCGGTGACAAAAGGAAGGCTCCGTACAATATACACCCGAGAGGAAGAGGAAGAAGCGATGGAGGCAGAGGTTTGAGACCTAGACCTCTACCCAAAAACATTGAATACATAGATCCAGGAAAGAAAGGAGGATCCATTGGGATGGATATGATGCCATAGCAAACGGAAGTGGAAAGAAAAATGCTAAGTATGTCAAAAGAATTGAAGAAGAAAATAAAAGAGAAGATCAGTTGTGGGAAGAGAGTCAACAGAGGCAAGAAAGAAAGAGAAAAGACGAAGCTGCCAGAAGAGCCTACGAGAAAAAGAAAGCAGATGAAGAAGAAAGGAAGAGAAAAAGAGTAGAGGAGGACAGAGCTTAAGAGGAAAAAGAAGAGAGATGGCAAGGCGATGAAGTGTTGATGTCCACCCTTCATGTACTTTCTTGTTGTAAATACATATGTATGTAAGTCTTCAGACGATGAATAAAAATTTTGCAATTTCTATATTTTTTTGTAAGATATAGTCTGCTATATTTGCTATGATACACATTGTAAACAACTTTGTAAAGGACAAGAATGTTATGATCAATAAAAAGATTGATTCTACGCATACATTCTCATTCTTTCGCACTTTGTCTGTATGTATCTTTGATGCTTACATTTTGTTTGCTTGTTTTAAGTTTTGGCATCATCAAAAAGGGGGAAATTGTTGGGAAATTTATTGTTTAGATTTTGATAAATGCCATGTAAAACTTAGACTAGAAAGTTGGCACCCCATTTTTCCTTGTAATTTGCATTGTAATAGATAGGGTTGCATTTAGTTGAGTCAAGTCGGCTATGCTGGATATACAAGAAGTCAATCAAGATCGAAATGAAGACTCATTGTGAAACAATTTGAGTATGGCAAGGAGGAGAAGTCAAGAACTCGATGAAGGAGTATCGGTTGGGATACGGTGTGTGAAGTGTCAGTCAAGTCAACTCAAGAAGCCAAGTCTCAAGTTGAAGTGACAGATGAGTCATCCATTGATTGGAAGCAAACTCGAAGTCACCTGGGAAGTTAGAGAACTGCAGTCAAGTCAAGAATATTACCTAAACAAGTAATACTTCCATCTTTGCCATGTATTAAAGTGTTGATCCCGAAGCGTGCAAAAGGAATAAACCAATGAGAATCCGCACCTCGTGTCGACTCTAAAAAGTGAACATTCATTTAATACGAGGAAATGTCAACATCAAGGATCGCAACAAGACAAGCCAACGAACACAAGTGACTTTTGAAAATCATCCTATCTCTTCAACGGGCAGATTTTTGAAAGTTCACTATAAAAGGCTGAGGAATCACTTTGAGAAAAGATGATCTTGCATACCTGAGCATTCAAGAAATTATTCATATTGTAACCTGCAAAATATTCTCAAGTTATTCAAGCAAAATCCTCAAGCCTAACTTTCGAAGGAAATCGATCCAACACCAAGCTGTGAAGGAAAGACAACTTCAAACAGTTGAAGAGGAAACTTTTGAAGAATCAAAAGGGGTCTACATTCCAAGGAGGATTGTAGAAAGGTTCAAGGTCGAACCAGTCTCAAGTTATTGGAGGGCTTCGTGATCATATCCAAGGAGCTTGAGCAAGTGAGTCAAGTAGTAGCAAGCGATCGCCTGTGAAGAAGCCGAGTCGGACGAGAAGCCGGTTTGTGTGACCAAGGCATCTCGGACGAGTCCCAAAGATCAAGTCATTTGTGTGACCAAGGCATCTCGATCGAGTCCCAAAGATCAAGTCATTTGTGTGATCAAGACTTGTATCCGGGTGATAACCACTTTGTACTCGATCAATACTTAGTGTATTCCTCCGGGAGTTGGAGAAGAGATGAGTAAAAGAATTACCCCATCTTGAACCTCTATAAAAACCATTGTGTCATTTACATTTCAAGCATTTAATTTTGCATATCCATTTATACCGATAATTTGCTATCCAATTGATAATTAACAAAGTGCTAAAATCAAGTGTTAAAACAAATTTAAACCAAATTCAAGGGTGTTAAGTCTTCCATTGAAAATCTCATCACAACCCAAGTTAAGGTTTAGACTAAACAAGTGAGTTATTCTATCAACAAACTCAATCGAGTACGTTGAGTGGCTAACTCTATTTGGTTAACTAACTTAGTTGTCCCTCAAGGACATTCTTTGTGAAATTAACTCTATTATTTTAAAAGGACTAAAATCGAAAAGTTGGTAAGGTTTATTCAACCCCCTTCTAAACCTTACTCACACCCCTTTGGGACCTACACTCTTCTTGTCTGTGAGCGCATAGGAGTGAGGTCGGATGCATTACCAGAAAACTTGTCTTCACCATTTAGGGGTACGGTGGTGGCTAATGGCGACAAGGGAGGCGGAAGGGTGATTGGGATTAGATGTTGGGAATTTAGAGGATGCCAAATAGAACTTGAAATTCTTTTGGAGTTGTTTGTAATTTTTAAAAACTTGAGTTTGACCCCTAAAAGTTTCACTTTAGTCCTCTCAAATCACTCGAGCTTATTATAATTTTGCCACAAATCAACTCTTAAAGTTCGTGAATTATCCCACAAACCTTTTAATTTAAATTCCTTAAGTCCTAACTTTCTCGTTTTTTACCCGAAATAGGCCAAACGAACTCCAATCGAGCTCCAATTTGAACCATAGTCTCGTTATACCTTCTCATACATAAACTCAAAGAAAACGAGACCCGAACATTCTTATTTATTCCGTTTCGCTTCTAATTTCTTCATTTCACACCCAAATGCCCCCAAATTTTAAGGATAGATTTCTCTAGTATATTTAAAATATTATATATTGTTATATTTCTATTCCAGGCTTCTAAGACATATTTTGCTATTTTGTGTAGGAGACGAGATTGAGCACGAGAACTAGGACTTGCATCTGGACAATCATTTTACACATGAAAAAGTTGAGGTTACATTTATACTTAACCATGTAATATTGATATTCAATACAAGTTGACCTGTTTAATTAATCATGATTAGTATGTTTTGCATGAATCCCATGTTGCAGTTGTACCATACATGTTACATATTTATGTGATGTGGTGACGATCATCGCACATTATGAGCTTGTACATATTACGAAGTTATGGTATGTCCCGTACAAATGTCACGTATGATGCATCTTTTCTAGTTGTAATTAATTATGCGATCGCTTTAGTGTACCCCATCGAGTGTATTTTCATAACACTCACCTCATATTAAATCTTTGATTGAGGCGAAGTATGACACAAAGCTTGGGCATGATGAAATACTTTTGGAGTCCCAAAGTCCCTATTTTTCTATTTCTTAAACTTTGAACTGATAAATTGAAAGCTTTAAATAAATGTTTTTTTGTTTAAAGTTGAGATGAGTTGTGACTTATCTACTTATATAATGTTTCCACTGTATTTTGTGAATTGGGCTAACCCGCCTGTGAGCGTGGTTATTGATGTTGATTATTTGAAATGTTCGGTCCGTATCGGAAGTTTTTTAAAGTTAGGTATACACTAATGTAGAGTTCCTTAAGCCCAAGGGGGATTCAAATCGAATTTTAAACTTTATTGGTGATTTGCCGGCGAACAGGGATTCAAATCAAAAATATGACTTTGGATTTAGAACGGGGGCGATGAAAGGATTCAAATAAGGTATAAGTTATTAATTTCCATCGTCGGTGGCGGCGAAGACGCTTGGCGATGGTGGCGGCCAACGACGGTCAATTGAGGATATGGGGATTACTTACCCAATAAGGAAATTTCTACTTTTGGGTAGTTGCTTGAAATAGAAATGTGCTATAAAAGGAAATAAATGGGTTTGGGTTGTTTTTGATAGGCTTGACAATTGGGCCAAAAATTTGGGCTGAATTATATTTAAAAATCACATAAGAGTCCTTCAGTTACTTTCTACTTATAATTTTAGTCCTCCTTAATTAACATAACAATAATAATATACTTCTAGCCCATTCCTTTATTTTTCTTATTTAACAAAATTATCATTCTCTTACTAAAATCTCAAGTATGACTCAATATAATAAACTTAATATCTAATCTTCTTAACAAATAATACTAATATACTAATTAACCTCAAATATAAGAAAATCCATTTTCATTTTTCAATTCTAAGATTACCGCGTGTAATCTATTAATACTAAATTTTTTGATATATAACATAATTATGTTAAAATCTAAATTTCAGTAATTTACATCCAATCTAATATGAATATGAGATATCGAAATGCGGGGAATTTCGCTTATGAATAATTAACCTTGATATTTAAAATACAAATATTTTGGGTTATGATACAGACAATTCATCAAACCATGCAAATTAAAAACCAAAAACATCATAGGCTACAAAAACGTACTCAAAAGTTGTCATGATGTATAATACTACCGCCCAAATTTAGAATGTGCATTGACCTCAATGTACAAATAATATGCAATAAGGAGTTTAAGGTCAATAAAACTTCCTGAAAATCCATCAATCAGCGGGCTCATCGTCATCCGGTGAAGTAGGTGAGTATCATCAAGCTCCGATTAGGCAAAGTCGAATCGACCTTTGGAGAAAAAAATATATCTTGCATCTTCACACCTTAACCAGAGTATGTTGTTCAGGTCTCCGTTTGTTAACTTTCGTGGAGCATGTTAAGTAATTCCTCATTTTTTTTAAAGATGGTAAAAACTCATGTCTGGGCACAATAGAATGAGGTTTTACTTGTTGAAGACTAGATGGTAGGTTGTCATTCTTTGTTGGTCGATATTTGGCTCTAAGGGATTCAAAGTGGAAGTCCGGTGGCGTGATGAAGTTACACGTCATTGATTTGTACGAGCCATCCTGAAAAGTTAGCGCCAAAAGAAGACAAAAGGTAAAATCCACAATTAACCAATTTATAAGGTAAATTTTATTCTTAACCCCTTTAAACGTCGAATTATCATTCAAAAATTAAAATATTTTGATCAAATTGCATCTAAATATATAATGAAGTAATGTCTTAGGATATGGAATGCAATTTATTGAAAAGTTAGTGAAATTTTTCATTGAAATATTTTATCGAACACCTTATGGTCATCCATTTAGATAATGTGAATTTGTGAAATTTGAAAGTATTTAAGCCCAAAAAGTCACAATCAATTCATCATATATGCTTAACAAGTTCAAATTATCATAATTCATCAATTATCATAAGCAATTACGACACAATTTGGTGAAAATTCAAAATTTTCAAAATTAGAAATCATATGCTTCAATATAGAAAAATTCTACCAATTTACATGAATTTTGAGTAATAATGGAAAGAGAATTACCTTGTAACATGTTTAATCCGTGAAGAAAACAAAAACAATCCGAGCTAAAATGCTTCGGCGTTCTTTTTATTGAAAATTAAAAAAAAATTAAATAAAGGTTGTACCGCGGTACAAGAGTTTGGTGCATTTGTGTACCGCGGTACAACATTTTTTTCTTTTTTTTTTAAATAAAAAATATAAAAGTGAAAATAAAATATTGAGACACTGCCATGTCTGAAGACACGGGAGGGCCGTGATGCCTTTTGGAAGTGTGGAATTTTTTGACACGGTCCAACACGGTCGTGTCCACTGACACGGCCCGACCGCGTTTGATTTTTTTAATAATAAATAAAATAGAAAATGGATATATTTTTAGAAAAATTACTCTATTAGCTTTGGAAAATCCAACCGTCACCACAAGAATTTCGATAATACACAACGGATATAATATGTTGTGTATTACAATAATCAACCATTGTCGTAGATAGTGTTGTAAAAAAACCCGTTCAACAACAATAGTTACAATCAGTTGTCGTTAATAATAAGACAACAGTTAGAATCCGTTGTCTTTAGATGTTGAAAGACAGCAATTGGGACAACGGTTGGTAACTGTTTTTGAATTATGAAATACAACAACGGATTTTCACAACGGTTAATATCCATTGTGGTTTTGAAGTATAACAACAGTTTACAAGGCTTTAAAACCGTTATACTTTGTAACTATTTCAACAACAGATCAAATCCGTTGTGGTTTTGAAGTATTACAACAGTTTAACAAGCCATAAAAATCGTTGTAATTTTGGACCGCGGCTAATGTATTTTCTATTTGGTGTCTATTATTTTTCACCTGTGGTAATACAAATTTTGATTTCATATATGCAAAAAACAAAACACAATACAAGAAAACAACATATAACTAATTAAAACAAAACATAACATTCAAGTGATTGTATCTAGTACATGTCTGCAAATGTTTAACAAAACAAATATACCAGAAACGTCGAACAAAAAGTTGAGATGGTTGTGAAAGAATCAAGGAAGGCCATTGAAGCTGCATTCGAGAAGGTAGCTGAGAAGCAATCAATGGGCATCCAAGATATCAGGAAATAGTATGATGGTCCTCCAGCCGGAAAGGATTACCCAGCTATAAAGCCCCCAAGAGAATTTGATATGCACGATCTTTGGATCTCGAGCCCAAATCTCAGGGTAATTCGGACTCTAGAAAGCAGTTTGTTTTTGTGACATGACTCTACCTCAAGCATGTGATCTGTACTGGGAGAAGGGAATTGAGCTATGCAAGACGGTTGATAAGCAGCCAACTTCCAGCAGTCACTTGGCAGGAAAATCAAAAGCTCCAGTCAATATACTCCCGAGAGGAAGGAAGAAGCTTAGTCGTAGGGAAGGGTAAACATGGTGGTAGTGAGAGAAGTAGTCAACCACGGCCAAGACCGAGAAGATATCAAATATGTGGATCCACGAGAAGAAAGGACTCATATCTTGGTGGATATGATCGTCTTGCTAACATGGAAGTTGCACGCAAGATTGCTTTGAAGCAAAAAAGAAGAGGCAAAAGGAAGAGAATGAAAGGTTGAATCGCGACGGGAAAAGCGGTGAAGGGATGACCTGGCGCTAAGCGAGCCTATGAGAAGAAGAAGAAGAAGGAGGAAGACGAAAGGAAGAGGAGGAGAGTTGAAGATGACGGGAGGAGAGAGCGATGAAGAAGAGAGAAGAATGAAGCAACAAAGGCGTTAGGATAGCTGCGAACCCCTTCATGTATTTTACTTTGTTGTAAATACTTAGGCGTAAGTTTTCCCTGTAATAGCTCGAGAATTTGCTTGTAATGTTAATTCTCCTTGTAACTTAGCTTAGATACACACTTTGTAATGATATACTTGTATAAAGCTTTGTCATCTATTGTAAATGACTTTGTAAAGGACAAGAATGCTATGATCAACAAAATTGATTATTCAAAAGCATACATTCTTTTTTTGCCTTTGTTTGTGTTTCTTTGTTTACTTATTTTGTTTGTTTTAATTTTTGGTATCATCAAAAATGGGAAAATTGTTAGAAAATTTATTTGTTAGATTTTGATGATACCACGTAAAACATAGAATAGGAAGTTGGCACCCTATTTTTCTTGTAATTCTGTATTGAAATTGATAGGACTGAAAGAGCTGAGTGAAGTCAGCTAAGTCAAGAATGCAAGAAAACAAAGCAGACTAGAGTGAAGACTCTATTGTGTGTCAGCTGAGTATGGCATGAAGGAAGATAATGACTCAACTGAAGGAGAATCAGCTGTTGAGGAACAGTTGTGTGAAGTGTCAGTCAAGTCAAATGAAAGAAGCCAAGTCTATCAGTTGAAGTGATAGTTGAGTCAATCTTATGATTGGAGCAGACTCAAATAACAAGGGGTAAAGGCACCAGTCAAGTTGAGACAACTGACATTGATCCGTTGGAAGGAAGTCAAGAATATTACTCGATATAGTAATATGTCCAAGTCGCCGATGGGAAACACTGCGCAACCTATGTCGACCGTAAAGTCTGCAATGCCATTTAATACGAGGAAGGGTCAACATCACAAGTGTTGTAGACCAAGAAAAGACAAGCCAACGAACAAGAAGTGTCATTTGAAATTGGCCTATCTCTTCCACGGGCAAATTTCAAATGTGCACTATAAAAGGCTGAAGAAGCAATTGAGAAAAGGTTACCTGAACCCATCAAGAACAAATCAATATTCAAGCAAGCATTAACCTGCAATATTCTCAAAGCTTATCAAGATACTCCTCAAGCCTGAAACTCAAAGAAACTCGATCCAACACTCGCTGTGAAGGAAAGATAACTTCAATCAGTTGAAGAGGAAACATTTGAAGAACAAAAAGGGGTCTACTCTCCAAGTTGAAGGAGTTGTAGGAAGATTCATGGTCGAACCAAGAGATTCAACTTTGTTGGAGGGCTGTGTGAACAAATCCAAGGACTTGACAGTGAGTTGAAGTAGCAAGGTAGTTGCCTCGTGAAGAAGCTGAGTCGCAGGAGAAGCCAGCTGCGTGATCAATGATGTCTCCAAACTGTTTACGACTTTGTAACTTGATTTGTTACCTAGTGGATTCCTCCAGGAGTTGAAGAAGAGTGGATTAGAGGAATTACCCCATCCTCGAACCACTATAAAAATTATTTGTGTCAATTTACTTTCAGCAGTTACATTCTTGCATATATTTTTATATCTGTTGTTAGTTAATTTGCTATCCAACTGATAAATAACAAGTACTAAAACAAGTGTTTAAAAACAAGCTTTGATCAATCTAAAGGGTGTTAAGTCTTCCGCTGTTAAAAACCAAATCAACTAAAGTTAAGTGTTAGCTTAAGCAGCCGAGTTATACTATCAAAAGCTCTATCGAGTCTGTTGGGTGGGTAACTTAGCTGAATATAGCCAACCTAGATGTCCCCCAAGGACACAGCTGATTTGAGTCAACTCTGTTGAAAATCTTAAAAAGACTAAAAGTGAAAATTTGGTAAGGTTTATTCAAGCCCCTTCTAAACCTTACACCACACCCCTTGGGACCTAGACCGCGGTACACCATTTGTGTACCGCGGTACACAATTCTTTATTCTTTTTTCTTTTTTTTTCTTCTTTCCGTTCATTCACCGCCATGATTCATTTTTCACCATCTTCTGCCCGTTTCTTTGATTTCTTGGTACCTTGATACCTATTACGACTCGATATATATTTTCAACAATAATTTGACTCAATTTACTTAAAAAAAGTACAATTTCTAATTGTAGGATACCTAGTTTTGTTGGTAAAAATCCAACTTAACAGGTTGCATTTTCCAAAAAAGTCAGGCATGCCACATACGTGATGTATTTCCAGACCATTAGACCATCGTCGGTCACTAGAGGTTGGGGTTAATAAAATTCATGTAGCCACTTCAACATAAATGATATTAGGTAACACTCAAAAAATGTTACCTAATGGCCATAAAATGTTACTATAGACAATAGGTAGCACTTTTATGGTGCTGCACTTGCCCGTGCTACCTATAGTCTAAGGTATCACTTTTATTAACTTTTAGTAATACTTTTTCTAAGTGTTACATTAAGTTTTCTATTGGTAACACTTTGAAGAAATATTTCTAAAGTGTTACATATGAATCTTATGTAACACTTTTTGTAACACTTTTTATATTTGTAACACTTTAAAAAAAAATATTTCTACAGTGTTACATATGAATCTTATGTAACACTTTTTTTGTAGCACTTCGTAAATATTGTTTTTTGCCACCAAGTAGATTTGAACCCATGACCTGTTATGTATGGAAGTGACAATTTGTCACTAAGCTTAGTTGATTCTTATTACAACTTTTGCTTTATTTTATATATACACATACACACACACACACACACACATATATATATAAATTATATTATATGTATATATAATATATTTTATATAATAAAGATTATACTATATAATATATGTATTAAATTATATTATACAATGTATATATCAAATTTTATATTATATAGTATATAGTTTGAAAATCATATTATGTTATATATTAAAGGACACAACAAATTAAAAATATCAAAAATATATTAAATAAATTTATCGACTGATAAATATTCAATCTATAGAAATAAAAAATATATAAAAATATAAAATTAAATTACCGACAGATAAAAAAGTTCTAACAGTAAAAAAATTAAATAATAAAATAAATAATGAAAAAATAATTTACCGGCGGAAAAAATTCCTAAGTAATTACCGACAATATTAATTTTTATTGGTATTTTTTTTAAAAAGTAAAAAAATAAAAAAGGAGGTTAACGATGAAATTGGTCTCCGTTAGTAAAAATTAAAAAATAAATAAATACATGCGCATTTTCCGTCGATATTACGACAGAATTAATTACCTCCGTAAAAAATAAAAAAATAAAAGCAAAACTAAAATACTTTGTAAAACGAAAACAAAAATTCAGTTAAAAAAATCAGAGTACATGATGTCTTTTTTTTGAATAATTACGAATATATATAAAAATGAAAAAAGAGTAATCCTGATCACAGGCAGATCAGGTAACCAAATGAAAGCCTGGAAATAAAGTCAACAACCAAAGTACGCAAGTGGTCACAAGCGGACCAAATGGTTGAATGGTTGGGGCCTCGTTAAAACATTCCAGGTAAAACCCACCCTTGTGGGAAAAACTCTTGGAAGGAAAAAGAGTACCCCCAGAAACATAAGGCGCCTAAAAAGAAACCTGGGAAAGCGGTGGCGCATTAATTAACAAACCTATAAGTGGATTGGCCAACATAATCATCCGTGATGTATTGAAGGCAGTGCGTAGGCGGGACGCCCACCGAGACGCCACTCTCCGTCTTCTTGCTCGGCATATACGCCACCCGGTGCCTTCGCGAAAGATATGAGAGACTACAAGATCAATGCCACCGAGTAAATGCGAGGTTTGGCGCCAATATCCGAGGTGGCGCCATGGGACCTCCATCGTTCTCTTCTCCAGTGAGTTCACCACATACTTCGAATCCGATTCGACCCAAAGTTTCGTCCATCCTTTTACAAATGCGTAATGAATCGCCCACATTGCGCAACCAATTCCGCTTCGAATCGTGCCACGAACCACGGCGATGGACAAAGCATCCGCGAAACAATCCTCTTCTACAATTTTTAGGTTTGGTGACATCAATTAATTAAATAAATCTTTGACATGATTTAATGATAGTTATATAATTTTGTGTTACTAAAATATAGCCTAAAAAGTGTTACAATCAATAAAATATAGTGTTGCCAAGAGTGCTTCTCAAATAAAGTGATACCTATTTGCGTTACAAAAGAAATAACAACAAAAAAATGATACTAAAAAGTGTTACTTATATAAAAGTGTTACATATAAGCGTTACATGTTGATAAAAGTGTTACCTATTTGCGTTACAAAAGAAATAACAAAAAAAGTGATACTTAAAAAGAGTTAATTATATAAAAGTGTTATATATAAGCGTTGCATATTGATAAAGTGTTACAAAAGTGTTACATAAATATTGTAATGTAAAAAGTGTTACAAACATGTGTTACATATGTACCTTATGTAAAAAGTGCTACAAAATTTGTGTTACTTAATGTCATTTATGTTGTAGTGAGCTAAGGTTGTATGTTCAAAGAAAAAGATTTTGGTAGCAAATCCAAATAATACTCAAAGTTCAGAATGTAAATGTTTGCTCGCGTAAATAAATTTAAAGGAGTTCTATAAATTTAAATATTTTGTAAATTAAATATAAATAAATATTATAGTAATATTTGAGACATTTTCAAATTATCTTAATATTATTAATTAAAAAATGTTTATATATGTTAATTTATAAATAATGTCGAAAATTTGAGTTAATTTTTTTATAAAGAAAATTAGAATATTGAATAAATATTTCTTTTTTAAGAGGGAAAACAAAACACTCCCCCCTCCCGATGGCTCGCAAGTTGCACCCATCGACCACCCACCTTAAATTTTTATTACTTTACACTTATTCTAAAAGTTTTATTATAGGGTGGCGCTATTCACACCCCCAAAATTGATGAGTACATCCACCTCCATATTTTTACAAAAATATCATTGACTTAAAAGACTATACTATCCTTACTTAAAGAAACTCTAAATACACCCACATCATTCACCCACATTCTTTTTCTTTTTGAACAAAGTTGATTTTTTGTTTCTACAAACCCTAGATTATTCCAACACCCAAATTGTTGCAGATATGGACAATAAAATATTCATATCCCCAAATAATGAATGTATATTCTTAGTTTATAGCATAAAATACGTTATTTCTCAAATTTGCAGGTTGAAAAATACTATCGCATAGTAGTGCGACACTTGGCACGATCACACACTATGACAAAAATCCATCATGCCATCGTGCCACATCCATCGTGCCATCATGCCATGCGGCATGATGGCAACAAATCCATCATGCCATGTGGCAAGATGGCAAAAATGCCTTTCTCCATTGTGCCATCGTGCCATGTGGCATATGGCAGAAAACCCATCCTTTCATCGTGCCACATAGGGTTTTTTATGCAAGGGTAAAATTGAAACTTATGGGGGGCGTATTTAGTAATTATGTTATATTTTAAAAAGTGGGTAGGAGTGAATTTAGTAAGTGGGTGTATTCATCAATTTTGGGGGTGTGAATAGCACCACCCTTTATTATATTTTAGACTTATGTAAATCTATTCTTTTACTATTTCATACTTCTTTTAAAATTATTCTTATATTTTAGAGTTATGTAAATCTATGTTTTATTATTTTGTACTTATTTTAAACTTATTATTATATTTGGAGTTATGTAAATCTAATTTTGAACTACTTTATGCTTATTTTAAAATTCATCTTAATTTTAGAGTTATGTAATTGTTTTCTATTTTTTTACTTACTTTAAAATTACTCAAATATTTTAGAGTTATGTAAATCTATTTTTACTATTTTATACTTATTTTAATATTTCATACTTATGTAAATGCATTTTTCTATTCGAGATAATTTCAATTTTAGTACCCAGACTATGCTATATTTTCAATTTTAGTACCCCCAATATCACGCCATATCAATTTTCATAATTCACAACACTCTTTAAAAAGCGTCATTAAGTACTTATTTATAATGACGTTTTTCCGGATGGGCCCTTCTATTTTATTAGAATGTTTCATCTCCTATTCAATGTGTATATAAGTTACCATATTAAAATCCCATAATATAGACTTGATTTATGCTTCAAAATTAATGATAACTTATATACACGTGACAATTATCTGTGCGATGAAATAGGAGATGAAACACTCTAGTGGAGTAAAGATACCACATGCATCATTAAATTAGTGTTGAGATAGACCATTTTTTCTTGTAGTGTAGTCGTGTTATAAAAATGTGGTTATTAATTTGCCTTAGAAATATGCCCGCATGATTTTATTGTAGATCGATCGAAGTGAAATGTAAGGTGAGGAAAAGATGAACGGATATGTGCATTGCAAATTTTGTCGTTGGACATTGACAAACCAAATTTGTCCCTTTACTAGTTCAAGTTTTCTAAATCATATCATAGTTGAATACCACGTAATGGTTACAAGATATTTTACATTGGGGTACTCCGTTATATTGTAATTGTTTTTAAATAAATGTGTATCGCATCTTTAATTAGGCTAATTAGAATACAATAGTCAGCTAATTGTGAGCGTTTAGCCGACATAATTATGTATATGGACTAGCTTTTTTATACACTCCGTTAAAATATGATGTGACATGAGATGAGTTGATGGAATAAGGACTACAATCGACATGCAATGTAAAATAAAAATAAATTGTGTTATTTCAATCACTTGATCTCAAACTCATCTCAATGTACCAAAAATAAAGGATATAAAAACCAGTTTCAAGGCCAACATAAATACATATTGACTGCTCTTCTGGCTATTACTAATAATCTGAATCTAAGATAGTATTAATCATCTTGGAGGATGCGCCTCTCTTATTAAACTTTTTCGGGTGTTTAAAGGGTACATTATTGTCATTAGATTTCTTCCACAGCTTCAAAATCGCATCTCTGTATTGTGAAAGTGTCAGACCTGGTTTCTCTTCCTTCAACCTTTGAAGCTCTACTTCCACAAAAGCCTACACAAATATAAAACAGTTGAAATTAAGTCATGCATCATTAGTATTTTTTAAGTTATTAAATAGAAAAGCCAAATTAAGATGAATGATTTGGGATTGAGCTATGCAATTAAGAGCCTACAAGTACAACACAAATCACAGCCAAAATGTCCAGCCCTTTTATTTTCATGACAAAATCTCAGTATCAACAGTTACAGGTACAATGACCTATCAAGAGAAGTATCGATAAACATCGAAAATTCTTTAAAAATCCTGTTTTTCCTTGATAATTACAATAGCTACCCTTGAGATTTGAGTTTATTACATAAACACCCACATATTTTAAAAATTATAATAAAAAAACCCTCGAAGTTCCATTCATAAGTAAAAACATTCCAAACAACTCTTTACATTTGTAAAAATATTGCCATTACTCCTTTACAATAAACATAAAATCATCAAATATCAATTTTTTTTTGGGTAATTTTCGGACATCCATGGATTTTCTTGTAACTAACCAAAACCTCCTGGGTAGTTTTTGCAATTATCCCGTATTATTATCAGTTGAAGGTGAATATAATATTAATTCACCAAAATCAGATTCTTGAAACAGATTCAAGATAAATCAGTAGGAAAAAAGAACTCCATTATTTATTTATGCTTTGATGATTTCCATCAGCACCCACCCCAAAAAGAAGAAATAAAGAAAGAATTCCACGTACACTTTAAATCATATTCATAAGGGCAATGTCCATCCATTGCAAGCGTTTTTGGAGAGTTTTTAAAAGTGGAAAACCTTATCACTAAAAGCTGACCCATGATAGGGCTTCTTGCCTTCTTCACAAATAAACAAAGAAAGAAAAATGAAAATGAATATGGCGGAGTTCTCACAAAATTTGCTCGGAAGAAAAAGTGGAGTTTTTTATTATTGAAGTTTTTATGATGTCATGTAATGGGTCTCACCAAAAAATAGTTTTTTTATAGGTTTTTAGAGATTTGACATTGAAGATACCCTAAGATCATAACCATATGTGCAACATTGACTAAATTTTTAAAAAAAAAAATTAAGAATATTGGACGTGTATATAAAAACATACATACCATAAACGAACCCTGAAGCCTTCTCTCAGGATGCTTATCCAACGGTAAACTATTGACAACAGTCATCTGCGCAATGAAATCCTCCACAGTCCTCGCCTCGATAACCGAATCATCACGATTCGTATTAGCCACGTCAACCATCCTTTGATACGCCGTTAAACTAGCCGTCCGGCTCTGTTTCCTCTTCTCCTCCTCCACGCGCGTCTGCATCGCCGCGTACTCCTCCTCCCTGCGCCGCTGCAGCTCCTCCTGGGTCACCTTCTTTTTCGTCGTGCTTCTAGAAAGTTCCATCTCTTCTTGCTCGGCTAATCGGCGCGCCTCGGCTTTCTTGGCGTTGGCCTCGGCTCGCCTCTTGGCTTTCTCTTCACGTCTCTTCTCGGCTCGCGACTTGGCTCCCCCCTCTTCTTCGTCCCATACCGTCTTTCCCTATCGGCTTTGCTCATGCTAACTCCAGTTTTTTTCGCCATTATTACGTTTATTTACCTTTTCCACGATAGAATTATTCTCCTTAGCGAGAGACGAATTTTTTAGGATATCTGGGATGAATATTTGCCTAATAGAAGTGTAATTGAGCCCTCACGCAATATATGTATATATATTATAGGAAAGCATAAATCCCATACTATATCAAATTCTTTCACGTGAATATATTATGATGTCCTCTAAATCTACTTACTATAAGATATAGGTCTCCGACTCCAACTCCAACTCGGAAAATATAAGGAGACAGATTAAATAAATAAATAAAAGGAAATCTCTCTTTCCTCTCACATTCCATTTTTAAATTTTGAAAATATAAATCTTCACTACTAGATCTATTTCCATTTATGAATTTTCAGAACAAATATTTGACTACAATTTAAATTTTCAGAATATTAAGCTTTTCCATTTTCCTTTTTTATTATATTGGTAATTTTTTATTTCATGCCTCGCTTATCAAAAAAATAAAATCAGAATATAAATCTTGGGTTAATTACAAAAAAGTACCCTTGAGGTTGTTTTGTCCGAATTACATGAAAACTTAGTTAACGTTCAAAATTAAAGAAATACCCATGAGGTTTTATTTTGTCTAGCATTTGCCCCATTCATAAGCAAAAAAATTCAAAATCCACCCACATATTTTTCAAAATATTACAATTATCACTTTAATTTCACTACAATAGAATTCCAGTTTACGGACATAAATGATTTGTCACTAAATTTTACAGTTATTTATAGAATACCTACATAATAGGTTTTGAGAAAAAGATGTTCTCTCCTCTCTCCTCCCAAACCTTCACGGCTTACGCATCTTGATCTTCTTCATGGAGCTCGATTTTTCTCTTTTCCCATAAATTACGAAATCTCATGATTCTTCTACCCCGCTCTAGGGTTTTACCAAGGGTTTCCCAAACCCTAATTCTACTACTTGCAAGAATGGTGCAAGCTTGAACATGAAGAACATCAAATGATTTCTTTTATCGCATCTCTTGATCCTCCTACACAAACGTTTCAAACCGCTACAAGAATTGATCAAGAAAATCAAGATCTGTTACATTCTACATGTTTTCCTCAAGTTTTGGATCATCATGTTGATCACGCTTCCAAGATTCTCAAGAACCATCCAAGAGCGGGACCAGATTTTCAAGAAACGACTGTGAAGAAATCTTTTGCAAAAACAGTGCACGCCGGGGAGGATACAATTCCAGTTAAGAAAGGAGATTTTTATTCCGCAACGATGGATGAAGGGATTTATAATCAACGTACATCAGAGTTACGAGATTCATTAATCGGACGACTCCTACTTCCAAAAAGGGCAAAGTCATGCACGTTAGAGACGCTCAAATCGAAATTGCATGCCGTTTGGAGAATTCAACATGCTTGGCGATTGGTACCACTAGGTAAGGGTTATGTTAGTTTACAATTTAAGGATATAGCTGACCGTAATCGTGCTTTCGTTAAAGTTTCATGGAATTCGAATCCGGGAACAATCCGCATCACTAATTGGATCCCAGATTTTAATCCTTATAAAATTAATACTTCTATGACACAAGTTTGAGTTCGAATTTATGAACTAAGTATCGAGTATTAGCATCCCTCTTTGATTACGAAGATTGCAAGTGTGATAGGTACTCCGATCCAAATTGATGATCGTTCGTTGTCCGGGAAGGTGGGACATTTTGTTCGAGTGTTAGTTGAACTTGATTTGAATAAATCTCTTCAGGAATTTATTATGGTTGAAAGGGTGGGACATTGCTCTGTTGTTTCGATCAATTATGATAATTTTCCAGATTATTGCGTTAATTGTCGGATTGTTGGGCATCATATTACGAATTGTCGCCATCAAGATGCGACAAAAAGAGTTGACATTGTTCAAACTGATAAGAGCCCGGTTCATGGACGATCTGTCATTAGAACGGGGAATCGTGGTAAGATTCCGGCTAACAAGGATAAGGAAGTAGTTTCGGGAACTTGGGTTCAAGTTAAGCCCCGGAAAGCCCGTTCTGCGGAGAGGAGTAGTTGCCCCTAAGGAGGGTGGATCATCCACTTCGGGTATTCAAACATGGAATTCTTTTAACGTATTGGGTGATACATCAGGGGATTTGCATGAAGAGAATGAGCCCTCACATGTCCGCGCAGATGAGGGCCTCAAAGGTTCGAATGTCAATCCTGATAGGACTATGGTTCTTTATCAACCACCAGAACGGAGTTCGGTTATTGTTCATGAGGACACGATGACTGCACCACATTTAGATGAAGTTGTATCTAGAAATCATCCGCTTAATGATTATGTCCTTAGCTCTAACGATCAGTCAGAGGAAGCAATGACTGCATCAACACGAAAGCGTTGGTCTGATATGCTGGATGAAGAAAAACAAGACAAATCGGAAGCTTTAAAGACCAAACTAGGCAACTCCTCAACTATTCCACTTGTTATTCACTCGTGTGCTCCCTCAGAAGCTATGAAGGCTCTGAAAATTGCCGCTCGAGGATCCTGGGCCGACATTCCACAAGCTACATCAGATCATCAAGACGATACTCGAGCACGTACAAAAAATACAAATGACAATATCACTCGAAAATCCATGAGACATAAACGCCCTTCATTTAAATTGCGTCATTAAGTTATTTTAATTTTTTTTCCTGAAATTTTGCATTGTTTTTTCCTTTGCTACCTAATCGGCTTGTGATCAGGATCTTTTCCTTTCTTTTTATATATTTTCATTTACTGACAGATCACCGACAGTTTTTAAATTACCGACAGGAATATTCTAGGTATTTACAAATAGTTTTATATTTTGTAGGTAAATATTTACCTATAATGATTTTACAGATCGTTTGCACAAGGACTTGGAGATTATCGAAATCGAACCGATATCCGGACCAAAAAATCTCCGAACCTAAAATATCCATTGACTTTTTGACTTTTCCCGAACCGTACCATCCCAAAAATATTTATGCTACGGTTCTGGGAATTTCTCAAATACCCGTACCAAGAACAAACTTCGAACCACTCGAACCAAGGACCGAAGCTAGAAACAATTTTAAAGATTTTATATAAATACATATACATTATTTCTATGTTATTTATATTATAATATTGAATTAACAATAAACTATTTGAAATAAAATTGAATATAAAGCACATTTCTCAAAAAACCATAATACTACAGCTATTATGAATTTTAAAAAAATTTGATATTAATAATAGAGTAAATTATTTAAAATTTAAATTAGTTAAAATGATTAGTAAATTGCATTTAAAAGAGAAACAAGTAATAGTACCATATTATAACAACATAAGAAAGATCATATTTTAATTTTTTTACCACATCACATAAATTATGAATATAATTTTATTGATTATGTTAAGTTGTTAAGTAGGAGATATTGAGATTATAGATTTATACAAGTTTTTATTTCATGTTAATTTATAAAAATTAATAGTTAATTATAATTGTTCTAAGACAAAGGTAGAAGGACAATTGCCCAAATAATGTACTATTATTGTATTATAGAGTTTTTTAAGTTTAGAATTTAGGATTGTGTTACCTATTATGATTTTATTTTTATTTTGAGACTACACTAAAAAGTGAATAGAACTCTGAAGTATATCCGTTTGGTGATTTTTATATTGATTTCATTTTTTTCCTTCCAAATTTGTATTTTTATTTATGACTAATCTCCGAATCTCCGTCCCGAACCGAACCATACCATCCGTCCCATTAGAACCGAATATCCATCCCGAACCATCCCGAACTTTCGACGGTTCGGGCGAAGATTTTTTTATATGATTGATTCAGATTTATTTTTAGAATCTCCGAACTTTGGGACGATTCGAGATTTCCAAATCTCTCGAACAAATCGTCCCGTGCACACCCCTAATTTTACCTACACTTTATATATCTAATTACTAACCTACATATTTATTGGAATCAAATATTAAGAGAACTTTTTGTAATTTTAAAATTTGGCTAGATTTTTATAATTTGGTTAAACTTCAAGTGTATTTTTTGTAATTATCAGTACAAATTTTTACTAAAATATACTTCCACTCAAAAAATTTCAAAATAAGTATTTAACTACAATTAGAAAGCGTCTACTGTGAACGCAGCCTCCGGCCTTACTAAGACAAATTATGACATGGGCTCGACTACTCGGGCCAGCCCATTCGAAGTGCAATGTAAATCGCCAGCCTAGACCATGGCCTTCTTGATCGGTCATTGACCCATCCAACTAAGTAGGTAGGCCATTTTGTTTTCAAGCATCCCACCTACCAGAAACCAATGTGGATAATGTTTGCTACTGTTTTTATCTTCTGCAATTCTATGACGTTTATTAAAATATGAGTGAATTTTTGAACTGTGTAGAATCATACGAAGAATTTGTAAGATTTTTTTTTTGAGGAAATAGCAAATTGCATTAAGATGAGGCCGAAGCCTCCAACAGAACAATGTCAGCAATATGAGGTGGGGTACTCCCCTCGTATTGGCCTACGCTACTAAGGGAAATAGCAAAACGAGCAATATGGTGCTCTAGCATATTAGCATTTCTAGGAATATAGGAAATCGAAAAATAGGGAAAACTCTCTACTCATAAGAATAATGTCTTGAACGATGCCCCCAAAATATGATAAATCTGTCGGGTTCTTGTTCACTCCGTTGGCAAGCGTGATGCAATCTGTTTCGATGTGGATGTGGGTCAACCCCATTTTACGAGCTTCTTCCATCGCTTTCTCTGGTGCTAGGCCTTTTGCAATCTCCACCGAGTAGAGGCGTGTTGAAATTTACAGGCAATCATTTTCTCAGCGTCCCGTTAGCATCACGAATGGCTGCTACAATTCTCGAACCTTCCATCTCCTTTACTAAGGGGTCAGTGATTTTCTTATGAAAGCCAGGGGCTGGGCGCTGCCATTGGGTTGCTGGTTGGGGCTGTGTTGCTGTCTGGTCCTCCGCGCGGCGTGCATTAGCATCTTAGTAGGAATGAAGGCATCGAGAGCTATGGAAAATCACTCGCATGGGAATATCTTTTTCTTTGAAAAACAAACATGTTATGTGCATACCAAAGGGCCCAAATGATCACAAAAGAAAAAGGTCGCCCACTCCCTCCTATTTAAGTTTTGATATTTCACACAGAAAATCCTTGATAGAGGCACGGGAAAGTCTATAAAGCGGGTTCGATCGGAGCGGGAAGCACCCCAATAAACGTTACTCCATGAGCAATCTCTTAGGGCATGCTCCATCGACTCCTCCATCATTCCACATCTCGCACATAAAGGAGAAATATCAACCTTTCTTTTGCACAGCCTGCCGGGACAGGGGACAAGGCCGTGAGCGGTGCGCCATAGGAAGTGCTTGATTTTTATCCATGTAAATCGCCACTTTATACCCTGTTTTTACCGTGTACACTCCATTTGTAGATAAGTTCTAGACCAATCTGTCTCCTCCCCAATAGTTTCTGATAGGTATTCTGAGAATATTTTCAGCATCCTCTTGGTTAAAAAATTCCCGCACCAATTCAGATTCCCATCGATGTTCCGCCGCATTTAACGGATCACAAACTCGAAGGTTAGATGCCCAAGAGGTGTTCATTTCTTGATTTTTAAAATTGCTATTATCCGTAATCCACGGGCCGTGCCATACTCTTATACTAGCACGGTTCCCAACAGACCATCAAATACCTTTATGGAGGATTTCTCGACTAGCTAGAATGCTTCGCTAGGTAAAACTAGGGTTGTAGCCTTGTCTAGCATTTAAGAAAGTTCCATTAGGGTAGTATCGTGCCTTAAGGGACCGAGCTAAGGGGGAATCATCAAACTATATGAGCCTCCACGCCTCTTTCGCGACCATAGCTTTATTCAAAGCGGAAAGATCTCTAAATCCCAAGCCTCCTTCACTTTTAGGTAGACAAAGGCGCACCAAGATTTCGGTGAATCCGATGCTCGTCATTTCGTTGCCCCTTAAATTTGAAATAGGGAATTAATCTTATTACAAATATCACGAGGGATTTGGAAGCAACTCATGATATAAGTGGGGATCGCTTGTGCCACCCTCTTCACGAGAATCATTTTCCCGGTAGGCGGCAAAGTTTTAGCTTTCCAATCTTTCAGTTTCTTTCGGATGCGATTGAGAAGAGATTGAAATAAATCTTTCTTCGACTTCCCAATCAGAGTCGAGCAATCCAAGATACACTATTTGCTTATCCACTCTCCGAACTCCAATTCGGCCTACTAGCTTCACGGCTTTTTCAAGATGGACCCTTAAAACCGATCTTCGATTTTTCAAAGTTTACTAGCGCCCGGATGCCTCACAATAATCCGAGATAATGCTTTTGCTTTCTCAAGTTCTTCACGGTCGCACGGCCAAAAATGACACTATCATCCGCAAAAATACGTGAGTAATCTGGGGGCACATTTGCATATTTTCGCTCCACGAATCCGCTAATGTTTCGATCTTGAATAAGGCCGAGAAAGCTTTCACGCCCAAAGTAGAAATAAATAGGGGGAAAGGGGGTCGCCTTGTCTAAGGCCTCGTGATGGATTAAAGGGAGCTCTAGGAATACCATTACACAACACTGAATAAGATACAGAAGATACACACCGCATAATGAGAGACACAAATGGGGAGCCAATACCAAATTTCAACATAATATTCTCGAGGAAAGACCATTCTACCATATCATAGGCTTTACTCATATCAAGCTTCATAGCACAAATTCCATGATTTTTAGATTTATTATTTTTCATGGCGTGGAATATCTCAAAAGCAAGTAGTGCGTTGTAAGTGATAAGGCGGCCTGGGACAAAACTTACTATGGTGGATAAGGTGCGGAAGAGTGACTTTTAATCTATTAGCTATTGTTTTAGTGATGATTTTAAAAATCTTGTTGCACAAGCTAATTGGCCGAAAATCACTGGGAAGTTCAGGGTTTTTCTTTCTGGAGATAAGGACAATATGGGTGTTAAGAGGGGAGGGGTCAACACCGTCATTTAATATGCCAAGAACCACAGAGAGAATATCAGAATGAACATGAGACCAAAAATACCCAATCTTCCGATGTTTCCTATAATAATACTCAACAATTATCATATGTTCCTTACTATTTATTACTTACTATCTTATTGATGCTCTTTTGTTTCATTTACGCATCAATTACAAGTAATTTAATAATCATTATATTATTAATAAATAGCAATTAATACATATGTTTATGTGTAGGTATATGTTTATAGATTACTCTTCAAACTCATATTATTGATTAAATATTCACATATGAATTTTCAAATCAATGTCTGAGTCGTTAAGT
Organism: Rehmannia glutinosa; assembly: GCA_016081115.2. Classification (NCBI taxonomy): domain Eukaryota; kingdom Viridiplantae; phylum Streptophyta; class Magnoliopsida; order Lamiales; family Orobanchaceae; genus Rehmannia; species Rehmannia glutinosa. Next base: position 313,355 of record JABTTQ020002894.1, read on the forward strand.
TTGTTGAAACCTAAAATTATACATCTATTGTAATTAATAAAGTATGCCAATAATACTGCAGTTTTTTGAAACTGTCATTTAGTCCTCCAATTATCAAAATGTGTCAATTGAACCCAAAACTCCAAGGCTACAATCTGGTCCCTAGGATTTTTGAAATTCTAAGGTATTTGTTATAGTTTAGCCTGGTAAAGTTAATATCGGATTAGTCCTCGTTCCAATTTGTTCTGATATAATCTTTTTGAGAAAAAGTCCTTTAATATGGAGCATTGTCAGAAGCACTACAAGAAAAACGCTCAAAGACATGGGCCAAAAGACATCCGTTTCACGAATTTTATGATGTCTTATGGTATACAACATCATATTATTAAGTGAAGCGATGTGTATGACCGGATTTTTTCGCTATTACACATCGTTTTTAAGAGCTGATGTCTTTGGCCACCCCTTTCTTGCTTTATATCATCATTTTTAATATTGGTTATTTCAACAGATGTCTTTGTCCACCCTTTATTAGTTTATAACATCAGTTATTACTCAATTATTATTACTTTAAAATAAAATTAAATTAATTTTCCCCCATTTTTTTAATAGAAATTTCCCCCAAAAACTTCACCAACCCAAAGAAAGTCCCTCAAACCTATACTTCAACTCTTAGAACATTCTTCGAGATAAAAACACTCATCGATTACTTCTAACCCTCATCGCCTACTTCTCCTTCAAAATCGTAAATCCTCATATTAGGATTGTTATTGTTCACTAAAGTTAGTTATCAATAACTAACATTACATTATTCTCGCTAGCTTTGGTTATTTCTGTTTGAGTGTTTGTTAGCCTTAGTTGTTAGCTGCATCATTATAAATACCTCATGTATCTGTCATTATAATCAAGTCTCAATAATATGAATTCAGTTTTCTCCTCTTCACTTTATATTCAACATGGTATCTAGAGCCATTTGAAAATTTTCTTCGATCCTTCTTCAATGGCGTCTGAAAGTTTCTCCTCTCTCTCTCTCCCCCATATTTTGCTGCTCTTTCTCTCAAGTTAGACTGCAACAATTACAACTATTGGAAGCTTTAAGTTCTCCCAGTTGCTCGTGCTTATGGATTTGATTCCTTTTTGCTTGGAACAGAGTCGATGCCGGTGCATTTTCTTCCTTCCGAAGCAGGTTCTTCAAACCTCTGTCAAAATCTTGCATATCTCGTTTGGATGCGTAAAGATCAACTTCTTTTCAGCTGGTTGCTATCTTCGATCTCTGAATCTATGTTAGGCCACATAACTAGATGCACTACATCGAGTGATGTCTGGAATGTTCTTGAGATGTTGTTTCAAACTCAGTCTAAGGCTCGCATTTTGCAATTACGGATGATGTTGCAAATGTTGAAGAAAGGAGATTTGCGTATTGATGAATTTGTTTTAGAAATGCGAGGCATTGCAGATGATTTGAACTCTGTGAATCATGTAATTTCTGATGAGGAGCTTGCATTGTATATCCTTGGTGGCTTGGGACCAGAGTATGAATCTGTGGTTGTGAATCTCACACCTAGAGCTGATAGTTTATCTCTTCAAGAGGTTCAATTCCCATTGCAAACTCATGAATTGCGTATTCAGAATCAACACAGCTCTTCTAATGTTGCCTATAGTGCACATTCAACATTTGTTACTACTCCAGCTGCAAATGTTGTTTTCAATCGATCTGGCAATTTTAATAGAGGTGGTGGTCGTTTCTCTAGAGGCAGAGGTCGTACTAGTGGCAGAAATTTTAATTTCAGAAACAATAGTGGCAAACCTTCTTGTCAATTGTGCGGGAGAGCTGGTCATGTTGCTGTAAAATGTTACAAAAGGTTTGATATTAGCTATTTGGGACCTGAGTCTTCTCCTGGTAATGATGCCTCACCTTAGGCCTTCTTATCAAACACTCAGTCACATACTCAACATTCTTCTTCGGATGGTAACTGGTATTTTGATAGTGAAGCTACAAATCATGTAACTGCAGATTTGGAAAAGCAGTAGACTATCAAGGATCAGAAATATTGGCTGTAGGTAATGGTTCTACCCTTTCTCTCTCAAAAATTGGTTCATCTCTTGTTCCTTGTACTTCCAGTTCTCATTCTCTCATACTCAAAAACATCTTATATGTTCCCAGTATTACAAAAAATCATTAAGCATCTCTCAATTTACAAGGACAATAATGTTCTAATTGAGTTCTTTCATGATTCTTGTTTTGTTAAGGATAAAACCACTCACAAGACCCTCTTGGAGGGCACTCTAAATGAAGGACTCTATCAACTTGATCTATCTCATCTCTCGAAGCCTAGATTACACTCTAATTATGCGTTGCTACTTTTCATGTATCTGTTGTTCCTGATGTAAAGATTTGGCATCAAAAACTTGGCCACCCTTGTAACTCATACTTTCCTCTGGAATTTTGTGATGCTTGAAAATCGATTCTTTACACATTCCTTTTTCTATTGATGGTTTCAGATATTATTTACATTTCATTGATGATTATACTAGATATATTTGGATTTTTCCCTTAAAGCAAAAATCTGAAGCATACAATCTCTTTGTCCAATTTCACAAATTTGTTGAAACACATTTTAAATCAAAAATAAAGTGCTTACAAACAATTGTTGATGATAGCTCTTCCAATTACTCCGTTTCCAAGGATTGTATCATTCCCATTGTTGATAGTGTCTTTCTCTTAGAAATTCATTTTGGTGATGTCTACTCCTTTGATCAAATGAGACGGTCATTTGATGTCTTCTAGGCGGTATGAATTTTCTTTGATTATTATTCAGCCGGGTACCTAATATGACATTGCTTTGTGGTACCCTCAAGTGTTTGGGTCCTTTGGGATTAGCTTTGAGACTTTTAGGTCTCCAATAATGATTAGAGCTATTTCTAGCTCGACAAGTAATAGTCGTATGATCCTTTTTACCAGAATAAAAACAAGAAATAATTCTAGGAGCATAATGACCATTATGCATAGAGACTTGATTCTTTTTCATATGATTTACAACATTAGGCTTGTGATCAAGTTCTTTATCACAATTATGAACATCAACAATATTGGTCATTTTATTGGTACTCACGTTGAATTTTGATAAATCCCTTTTCATGCAATTAATATCCTCAACAAGATTATTTTCTTTTTCAAGGTTTCTAACCTTGTCAAGTGTGGTGGTGTGATCACATGATAGTGATTCATAAGAAACAAATAGACTATCCTTATCATTTTTCAAAACATTGAATTCCTTTTTCAAATTTTTGTATTTAACAAGTAAGCTTTGGAATTCATTTTGAAGCTCATCAAAATCATTTTGCAAATCACTATAATCATTATGTAATTCATTATCATAGAAAGTAGAAGGTTTAGAACTTACCTCGTTTTCTTGAAGCCCATAAGACAACGCTCGCGTTTTCATCATCGTCGGAAGTTGTACTAAGCTCATCCCATGTTGATGGGTTTGATGTTGTACCCATTTGAGAAGTACATGCTTTTGAGTTGCTCCTTTCATTTGCATATACTTCTTCTAACTTTCTCCATACTTCATGTGTCGATTTAATTCCTACAAGATGATCATATTCCAAAATGGTAAGTGAACAATAAATAATATTAAGAGCTTTACCATTTAAGGAGATGATTTTCTTCTCTTCATCATTGAGCTCCTTGAGGACTTTGGAGGTGTGTGGTGTATCTTTTATCGGAATAGATTCTTCATTGATTGACGATCGTGTTCCAAATATCGAATCCAGAACCTTGTAGATAGAATTCCATTCTATCTTTCCAAAATGTACAATTTTTGGATTCAAATAGTGGTGGCTTGGTGGTGGAGGTGCGGTAAGGTAGACTTCATTCGTAGCCGATGATCGTTCCTCTTTACTCGCGATGTGGAACAAGCTTGCCAAAGAGTTTGGCTTTGATACCACTTGTAAGTCCAAGCGCTACGATAATCTAGAGGGGGTGAATAGATTATCTCCATCTTTTCAATTATGCCCTCTTTTTGAAACAAATAAGCAAGACAATAATAAAGTGCGGGAAGTAAACAACACGCGTCGATTTATAGAGGTTCAACCCACCTAGGGCCTAATCCTCTACCACCCCAAAGATATCAGGGATGGATTTCAAAAAAGAAAAAGATTTTATTAATTACCAAAATTAGTACAACACCTTACAACATCACCTTGAAGAGCACCACACTCTTCTACAATACCACTTTTGAGATTACCACAATCTCTTTTGAAGATTACCACAATATTCCTTCAACGACACCTTGTGAAGATCACCACAACCGCAATCTTGAAGAACACAAAATTCTTCAAACACCTCAAGAGCACCACACTCTTGAAACACCTATCACCTAGATCACCCAAGTGTATTCTTTCCATGAGAATACTCACAAGGATGTCTTGTGTTGAATGATTGACCAAAAATCAAGATGACAACTCAATAATGAATATTACAATTTGAGTGCAAGTGTAATCAAGAATAAAAAAGCCTAGACCTCAAGATTGTGCAAGTGCAAGAACTTAGGCTTATTACAACAAGAATGTAAAATATGAAAGCTTGGAGAATTTGCGATTTTTCTTGTTGTTTTGATTGCTTGTGTTGTTCTTCTCTTGTGTCTTCAAATCATCTTCTATTTATAGGAGAGTCTTCACAAACATAGGCTCCTCCTTCTTCTCTTTTATCTACAAAAAGAGGATCACAAGATGTAGAAATAATGTACAAAAATGAAAAGCAAATCTCGATAAGGATGTCCAACTGTACAAATTTTCTTTGTCAAAAGATTACATTAGCCATGACCGATCGCTCTATAGAAAATTTAACGTTGAATGAAATTAGTGCGATCTAGTACAGTTGCGGGGGTCGGCCGGTCGTCTAGGGTCCGACCGGTCGGCCTAGTGGACCGTCCCCCGCTTAGTTTTTCAAGTTCGAGTGTTCTCTGTTTTCATTTACGCATTCTTGTGTCAGTCGACCTTCAATTTGAAATGTTGTCCAATTTTTGTCAAAATAAACTTCAAATACTCCAAAAATTAGTAAAAACATTTTTAAATCAATTGGGAGTATTTGGACAACAATTATAAACATTGTTTTGGTGTAAAAACCAATTAACACAAAATCATCAAAAGTGTTGTCCAATTTTTATCGAATAATAAACTCTAAGAAATACTCCAAAAATTAGTAAAAATATTTTAAATCATTTAGGAGTATTTGGACAACAATTATAAACATTGTTTTGGTGTAAAATCCAATTAACACAAAATCATCAAAAGTGTTGTCCAATTTTTATCGAATAATAAACTCTAAGAAATACTCCAAAAATTAGTAAAAGCATTTTAAATCATTTAGGAGTATTTGGACAACATTTATAAATATTGTTTTGTTATAAAACTCATTTAAACAAAATCATCAAAATCTTGATAAAAACATTTATCTAACAGTGGTAATCATATCATCCATCCGGCTTATTTGGCACATTCGGAATGATGTGATTTTTAATGACAAGAAATGGACTACGGATGAGGTGAGTACAGATCCCTTGTCCCTTTTCTAGCTCAGTTAGGCATTCAATTTCGTCACCCTTTTCCTCATGTTCATCAGCAAAATGAAAAGGCTAACAGAAAACACCTTCATATAGTTGAGATGGGCTTATCTATGTTTGCTCAAGCATCCTTACCATTAATGTTTTGGTGGCATGCATTTCACTCTGCTGTTTTTGTCATAAATAGGCTACCTACTTCTGTTCTTAATTATCTATCTCCTTTTCTGCTTCTTTATAGCCATCCTCCTGATTATTCATTTTTCAAAGGGTTTGGGTGCACTTGTTTTCCTATCTTCGCCCATATAATAACCATACATTTTAGTTCAGATCCTCCAAGTGCATATTTCTTGGATATAGTGACTCTCATAAAGGATATAAGTGTCTCAGCAGCACAGGAAGAGTATATATTGCAGCCAAAGTTGAATTCAATGAGCATGAATTCGTTTATCATACACTTTTTCCTTCCTCTGTTGCCCCTTCTCAGTCTTCCTCCTCGTCCCCTCTCCTATCTTCCTATGCTTCCTTTACCACAATTTATCCCATCTTCCTCTTCATCCCAGTCATATACTCTAATCCTTCCACATTCTCCATCATCTGAGTCTCAATCTGCTTCTTTCTCTTCAAATCCCTCTTCCCATTCTCGCTCAGCAACTGAAGTTGTTGAACACACAAACTCAGCAGGCCTTCCTCTGGTTGTTCACTTATCCATTCCTCCAGCTCCTCAGCCCCCTACCCTATCTTGCTCTAGTCATTCTATGATTACTAGATCCAAGAATGGTGTTCATAAGCCTAAAGCCTTTCTCACACAACCTTCATCTCCTCTTACTTCTGAACCAATTACTGTCAATCAAGCACTTCTTGATCCAAGATGGAAAACTGTCCTGTTGTGAAGGCCTGCTCCATAAAGCTTATTTTTGCTTTGCTATTTCTTCAAACTGGTCAATCCAACAGGTTGATATCAATAATGCATTTCTGCATGGTGATCTCTTAAACTCAGTGTTTATGCAGCAACCTAGAGGTTTTATTGATCCCTCTCCACCTCATGCTGTGCGTAAGTTGAATAAGGCTCTCTATGGGCTCAAGCAAGCTCCAAGAGCATGGTTTACCAAGCTAAAAACTTTTCTGATGTCTGTTCGTTTCCGTGTCTCAGTCTCTGATTCATCATTATTTTATAAAAGATCATCAGGGAAGTTGTTGTTATTACTAGTCTATGTGGATGACATCTTGATTACTGGGAGGATTCTCATGCTATTTCTCACATCATTCAGATCCTACACCAGAAATTTGCCTTGAAAAATCTGGGAGAAATAAATTACTTTTTGGGTATTGAGGCCTCTAGAACCTCTGCAGGTTTATTGTTGTCCCAAATAAAGTACATTCATGACCTTCTTGGAAGAACTAAGATGACTGATTGCAAACCTACATGTACTCCTCTCAGCACTTCTCAAAAACTGCATCTCAAGGATAGCAAATTGTTTGATCAACCTTCCTTGTATAGAAGTGTTATTGGAGCACTGCAGTATCCTACAATCACCAGACCTGATATCTCCTTTGCTGTTAACAAGCTTAGTAAATATCTTCATGCACCCACTCTCAATTACTGGACTGCATGTAGGCACTTGTTAAGATATCTCAAAGGTTCTCTGCACATTGGTTTGTTTTTTAGACCAGCCACCAGGATGTTGATAGAGGGTTATTTTGATGCTGACTGGGCCAGCAATATTGATGATAGGAAGTCTACTGGGGGCATTGCATCATGTTGGGTGGAAATTTATTAACTTGGAGTTCGAAGAAACAGGCTATAGTCTCCAGGAGTTCTGCTGAGTCTGAATACAGATCACTTGCTGACACTGCTGCTGACATTATCTGGCTTCATGCTTTGCTTGCTGAGTTGGGAATCAAGATTGAGTCTTCTTCCTTGATTTGGTGTGATAATCAGAGTGCAGCTGCTCTTGTTGCGAATCCTGTTTTCCAAGCACGGACAAAACATGTGGAAATAGATGTACACTTCATTAGGGAGAAGGTCCTTGCACAAGAAATTGATGTGAGATTTATACCATCTGAAGATCAAACTGCAGACCTATTCACTAAGGCTCTCTCAGCTCCACGGTTTCATCATTTGTGTAATAGGCTACCACTTGGAGTGCTTCCTTCCCCTGCTCCAGATTGAAGGGGGAGTATTAGGATTGTTACTGTTCACTAAAGTTAGTTATCAATAACTAACTTTATGTTATTTCTGTTAGCTTTCGGTTATTTCTGTTAGAGTGTTTGTTAGCCTTAGTTGTTAGCTGCAGCATTATAAATACCTCATGTATCTGTCATTATAATCAAGTCTCAATAATATGAATTCAGTTTTCCTCTTCACTTTATATTCAACACCTCATCAACTATTTTCCGAGAAAAGTGCTTCTCTTGCCGGCCTTCTTGTCGTTGTAGACGTTGTGTTCCAGAGTTTCTTCAGGCATCGAACGGCGTCGTGGACTAAGAACGAACTCGACAATGCATGACGTAGGCGCCCGCACATTGGCTGCTTTATTTTCTCTGGGACTTGTGGAACAGCTCGCACAGATACCGAGTTTAGAGTAAGCAGTTCCCTTGTATTTTCTTAGCACATTTATATGTTTTTTTCATGTGAATATATACTGTTTGACGAATTGATCATGGTTGGCTAGAGTACTGGCTAAGCATTTTATTGCATTGTTTGTCTCCAGATTTGATCCACGCCTTCTATTACACGGACAACAATACATTAAGATCTACAAACCGCTTCCTTCTAATTGTTGTGTATGGTTCTTAAACATGTGGTGTTATATAGTTCTACGTCTATCTATTATTTATCTCTATTTCTGCTTAATTGAGCTGATTAGTTTCTATGTCAATTTTTATGTCAATTTTGTCTCTGAGCGTTTTTCTTGTAGTGAAGGCTACTAATTATTGATGCTAAAGCTTTATAAACCCATATTATGTTAATCACTACTTTTGGAAACATGCTAAATTACTAATACAATTTAGCTTATCAAGTGAATATTATTTAGCTCAGGTGAATGGACTAGGAATTACACCTTGATCTTATTGACTCTAGTCAGGCTTATTAACACTGTTTTGTAAATTATTAAGATTACACAAAAACTCCGACCGTCTAACGGTCCGACTGTTAGACGGATTCGACTCATGGGACTGCAGCATTTCGTCGCTGAACATACTCCAAATGTACAAAAAAAATGTCCCCCAAAAAGTATTAGTAGTTCTTGAAAAAGTATTAGTAGTTTTCCAATATAATTAAATTTTTTCTCGAAATGTATTAACAAATTCTTCTCGAAAAGATACCGCCCTTCTAAAAATATTAAACAGCTTCTTCCAAATGTATTAGTAGTTCCTTCCACGCCTAAGGCCCATGGACATTCAACAAATCTCGTTCTTCTTTCCACGCCCGATTCATGGACATTCAACAAATCTTATTCTTCTCCACCATTTCCACGATCGATTCAATCAAAATCCTTTCGATTGGAAAATCCCCTGTAACCATTCTCGGATAATAAATGAATAATCTTTTAATAGATTCAATAATAATTTAAGACTCTATTTTATTAAATCTAAAATATTTTCTTTTAGCATAATTTTACTAAATCACAGATATAAAAAGCTTTAAGATATGATTAGAATATAACAAAAGATTAAAAATACAGTTTTTGAAATGAATTTGCAAGACTTAAAATTAAAAGTCACCAACTACTTTTCCAAAGCTCTTGACCGTGTAAAAGAACGTATTAGAAATAGAGCTGATTGTATTGCGTTGAGTTCTCAGTGTGTGATGTGTGTGAGAGTGTGAATGCAAAAATAAAAATGTGGGTGTAATGAGTTATGTATAGTGTGCTAGGTGTCAAGTAGTAAGAGAATGGCAACATGTAAATGCTTATGTGTCCAGTTGTTTCTAATCGTATATATTTTAGTATTCAAATGTTATTCAATTGTTCAATTTTACTCTTCTTCACAAATGGTCTGGAAGTTTTTTTTATTTTTTTAATTAAAAATATGTATAATAACCATCATTGCATATGCTTTTGCCTGATTCTAGTTAATTACCTAATGTAATATGTATCCCTAATAGACAGTTTAAAAACTACCTTTAAATATACGAAAACTGAAACAATTATAAGGTTATCCGAATGTGGGCTTATAAGAAAAGTGTTAATAGTGTTATAACATTGTTAGTTTTATATAAAAATCTATACATTAATTAGGAAAATCAAGTACCCATTAACTATTTTTGATGTAGTTTTGAATTATATTTATTTTGTGCCCTCGTTGTAAAATATTCATGGATCCGTCCCCGCACGTAAGTGTATCCATAACCTTACAAAGTAATGAAGTATGTCAGTTTCACAGCTAAAAAAAATTCATAATTAAAACTCAACAAAATTATACACTTATGCTTAATGAAAGATGTGAAATGTTTGAGCACCTCAAGGCTCGTAAGGGTTTATTCCACAAATAATTTGCTGCAAAATAATTTGAAGCTAACCATATTGACTTAAAATAAAAAAATCAAATTCACAACCACACCCTCAATTTGAATCTGAGGATATACAGTTTTTTTTTCTTTTACCAACCACACATTTTTTTGCCATAGCAAAACAAATAGTACATTGCTCACTCCTCCAAAAATAAAAGTCATCCGCCAAAAGCCTTATTCAAACTTCAAATACAACAACATTTTAGCTTTCACCTTCCAAATACGAGTATCCTTGATACTGGGAAAGTGGAAGATTCAGAATTATCCTAATTTTAATAGTTAACCAAATCGCATCATCCAAAACATCTTAAGATTACTATTTTGTCATCTTGTAGAAAGTCTTTTCTGTGCGCCCACGCAAAGTCCAACCATTTAAGTATTCATCCGAAAAAACAACATATCAGATGTTAACGAGCCTTTAAGGCTCTCGTCTTTTATTCATTTGCCTTTTCTTGTTTTATTAACAAGAGGGACGCAGACGGAGCAGGGCGCGCCCGAGGCGGTGAAGGTGGCGCCACCGCACAGTAATCTATCAAAGAAAAGCCCCCAATTTTTATTTTTTTATCCATTTTTATATGTATGTTCAAATTAGCTATATAGAATAAAGGTTATAGTGAATAACAAAGTCGTTAGTTGGTGGAGTGGCAATACTTTATTCTCGTTGTTTTGATTTCGATTTCGTCAAGCGTTTAATATCCTTGAATTTTGGGTGCCGATCTTTAACTAATTTTCTTTCTTGTTTTTTTTTTCTTTTCGTAAAATCCCTCTCTATCCAACTATTTTTTTTTTTTTTTTTTCCTTTTGCAAAAAAAAATTAAAGAATTTAAAGAGCCACATATTTATGCTCTCATTTTGTCTTTCATATTTCCCAAATTTGTTTTTGCAAAACCAAAAATCGAGTGAAGAATTAAAAATGCAAGAAAACAAATTTTTCATAACTAATTTATGAGTAGATTTTTTTGTCTTCTATATTGAATTCATAAATTAATTTAATAAGACTAAATATTAAAGTTCGATTATAATTTGTTATTACATACCTTATTTAGTATGTTAAATCAATGAAATTATGTTTGTAACATTGATTTTGTTATTTTTAAATTTTTTTTTATGTAAATAAAGTGGCCACTTTTTTTTGCCCTGTGCCCTCGAACGTAGACCGACAGCATTTAGACCTGGGTTAAGATGTATTGTTTACTTGATGCCTTACTCAATGATCGAATAGATGGGGCAATGGGGTCAGATCGGGCATATCGGTAAGACGCAAAGAATAAAACCTCCAGCCGACTACATGTTTAACATTGATAATATGAGAAAAAATATCATAGTATGCGATTTTTATCGCCAGAATAATTTCCAAAATTATGAAGATCGATTTTGATTTGTTTTGCCTTTCTAGACTTATGGTATGTTTATGACTTTTAGATTTGGAAAGAAATCATATTGATATGGTATTGATATATTAGACTCTTGGATAGTTATCTTGTTTCGAATATAAGTGATTTACTTGTCATATATTTGTATATATCTTCTTTTTTTTGTGTATTGTATCTTGAAGGGTTTGGACTGGGCTATATAAAGGAAGAGGACGTGCATAATCATTACACAAGAAATACACCGTAGATACAAGAGTCTTTGAAAGAATTAAGAGTCATGCAAGCACAAGGAGTCCGAATCGCCCGGATGCGATCTCGAATGTGACTACACTTGAGATCACATTCACCGCAGATTGTGTTTGTTAGCTTTTCATCCATTATTTTTATTATTGTGATTAACAAAGTCCACACATGTCTATTGTTGAATAAGTTGAATTACATAGATCGATACACTCTAGATGTGAGTTTTTTCTAATGAGTTTCTACTACTGGATTTTAGTATTTTTGTATACTAATAAAATAATTTTTACTAGTGGAAAGTTTTGCCATATCGCACGCCCGCAAGTTTGTTGCTTGTAGACAATTTTTATTTCATGTGTCTTGTTATTATTTTCAAAATTCCAACGATGTGATTGTGAATGTGACCAATCACATCCTTACTTTGCAAAACTTTTGGTAAATATCCATGCTATAATTCTTTCAATTGGCATCGAGCTTTACACTGACGCATACACCGTGTCCGATCCCCGAGTGTTTGTTAGCACGGATACCCAAAATAACCCCACTTTTCGCCCCTCCCATTCTCGATGGCTCCAATTATTCTATTTGAAGGTCAAAGTTCGAGCCTACATCAAATTAATGATGAAAGTGGCCTCGCGATAATCCTTACTTCGTGGTCACCAAAACTCATTGATATCAAGGTGACTACAATGACAAAGGAGAAATTTATCGACTAATGATGAGTAATTTTGTCCAATTATAACTCAAGGCATCATGGCAATCTTTGGTACATGGATCAAAATATGTTCAAAATTATAACAAATTTTATCTGTTGCCAAAGATGCTTGGGATACTCGCAAAGTCATTGTGAGGGGTCTCACAGGTAAAAACCAAACTTAGGTTGGTTACCAATAAGTTTGAAAACCTTAGAATGCGGGAGGATGAGAATATAGCTACCTACAATGCCAAACCGTGATATTGCCAATGAAGCTCAAGCCCTAAAGTGAACCTATCTCCAATGATAATCTTGTGAGCAAATGATGAGATCTCTTCCCATTTAGGTACAACATCAAAATTTCATCCATAGAAGAAGCCCACAATATGCCATCCTTAAGTCTCAAAACTTGCTGGCATTCTTCAAACCTATGAGATGAATATGGCTCAACAGATGGAGAGTACGGGTTAAAAAGTTGCTTTTCAAATCGAGTCTCCTTTTCAACTCGAGTCCAAAGTTACCAATGATTTTGTCGATCTTACCAATGAGATTGAAAACTGATCTAGAGATGATTCTATGGCCATGTACTGAAAAAACGCTTGATAGATCCTTAAACTCAAAAGTTTAAAAAGTCTCAAAATTTCACAAAGCCTTTATGTCCGAGCCAAGCAAGTTCCCTCAAAAGAACACCTTTGATAAGAATCGAGAACGTTTTTCCCGTGATAAATCGAACAAGTTCCGACACTAAAACTCTTGACTCCATTAGTGTGTAGGGCATGTACTAGGTATGGCCACTATGTCGCCCAACGTGCTAATACTCTTATGAAAAAGGAATGAGCCCGAGTGTGACTTTTGAGTGATAAACTTAACCGACAAATGAGAACAATGAACGTGTAGTTAAGAACATAAGGTCCACCACCTTGTGAAAGATCGAAAGTCTCTCCAAATAAATCCTCCAGTGTGTCGCCAGAGGTGTGGCCCAAGATGTGATCACACCTTCTCTGGTCACATCTAAGGTCACATCTCAAGATCGTGATTTCTTATCTGTCTCTAACCTTTTTGTTTCAATTCTACCGCTTCCCGATGATGTGAACAAGATGGTGAATTTGATGATGAAAGTCCGAAAGACACATACGCGAACCTCGTAGAAGCGATTTGGTCAAAATGATTAAAGTGAACGAGATGCAAAAAGGAGAATGATCGATTCAAGAAGGCGAATGACGATCAAAGGAAGTGATTACTGTGTTGGAGGCCTTCTTACCAAGAAAGAACTTGAGTTCGAAAAGGTAAATTCTAAACTTAAAGAGTCTCTTAAAAGCATGAAAAAGTTTAATTTCGGGAAAGCAAAATCGATGATATTCTTCCATGGGTAGTGATGATAAAGTCGGCCTTGGTTATAAAACTCCTGGTTTTTGTTAAAGCAAAAGCAATGCGAGAATCATCGATTCCCCAACAATAAAAAAGGAATTTTTCCTAGAAGTCTAAAAACCAAGAAAATGCTACTTTATTTGTCATTATTGTCATGCTCCTGACATATTAAACCATTTGGTTATAAATCTAAATCGGATGAAGGTATGGACGCCGATGTCATCGCAGATGTTACGACATCCTCGTAATCGCTTTCAAAACTGCCTGGGTTAAAAATCTGATGTTAAATGTCATGTTATCTATACTTGAGATCTAACGCTGCGGTGATCTTGGTACTTGATAAAGGGATGCTCACGGTTATACATATGACATGTATTCGAGTATTTAATCGATTTTGGTGAAGTTTACAATGGTGACAATGTTACCTATGGAGGTGGAGCCAAAGGGAAGATAGTTGGGAAAAGGACGCTGAACGTTGAAGGACTACCTGCACACGTGAACATGCTTCATGTAGTTGGTCTTAATGCTAATCTCATCAAAGATAAGTCAACTATGTGATGATGATCTCTATGTGAAGTTCACCAAAATTCATGTGAAGTGTTCGATGAGGTCGCCACTTGTATCTCATCGCTTGAGCTCTTTCGACAATCGTTATCGATTCTCAGAATGATCAACTTTGTCACATGGGGCACACACTAATGACACCGATCTACGATATAAAAATTAGGCCATGTTAGCCATAAAAATCTAATGGAACTTGTGAAATTTGAAGTCGCAATTAGTTGCCAAAATTGTCTATGAAAAAGTGTCAAAGGTGTGTGAAAGTTGTCAAAGTGGGTAAATAAAAGAGAGTGTCGATCAAATGACATCACATTTCCACACCACTAGATGTCCTGAGTTAGTTCATATGGATCTCACGGGTCCTATCGAGATTGAAAGTGCGGGTGGTAGAAAGTATTCTTATGTGATTGTCGATGATTTTTCACGCTATACGTGAACTTATTTTCTACGTGAGAAATCAAACTTTTGATTTCTTTAGAAGTCGCATAAAAAAGGTTTGTAACTTGTATAATTTAATCAAGCTGTCTAATTATATCTGACCATGGCAAAGAATTTGAGAACATTTCTTTTCGTCTTTCGTGATAGAAAGGGGATTTAATTTTCCGCACCTAAAACTCCACAACAAAATAGAGCAAGTGTAAAGGCAAAAAATCGACATTACAAGAGATAGCCCGTGTCATGCTTAGTTCTAAAAGTTTCAAAAAGGTTTTTGGTCAAGCTCAATATCAAGCCACATATAGCAAATCGCGTGTGTATTTGTGCCCCGGATGTTCTATGACCTTATGAAATTCTTATGGGAAAAAACCTAACCTCAAATATTTTCATGCCGGGGTGTGTATGCTATGTTCTTAATGATCGTGGTAATCTTGGTAAATTTGACTCCAAGATTGACAAGTATCTTTTTCAGTGCTACACTTCAATAGTCATGCGACGAGTTTATAATCTTTGTACTAAAATGATCATGGAATCAGAATGTTGTCTTCGATGATCTCTCATATATGCAGGAAAGAGTGGAAGAAGATAATGCGGATCTCGCCGAGTTTGTTGAGATCGCTCAGGGAAGGACGTAGTACGTATGTAATGGAGAATGTGATCAAGCCCCATCCACACTTGTCTCAAATGCGTAACCCAATGTGACAAAGATCTCGAGCCTACATCCGTGTCACGCCGCAACCGAGCCGATCACTCAACAATGAAATCGCTGAAAAACTAATAATCCATTCGTGGATCGGCAAATGACATACCTACAAGCGATTCGTAAAAATCACCCACGCCTCGCATCATCGTAACACTACCGATGGTATTAAGACAAGAGGGAAAGGTAGAGAGTGAACTATCATGATATGGTAAGAATGGTCTCGCTTGTCTACTAATTGTATCAATGTGAGAACATGTTATTTTGTGTCCACTTCAACCTAAGCATGTTGTTGAAGCTCTTAAAGATAAATTTGATACATGCTATACAAGAGGAACTGCACCAATTTGTCAAAAATGAAGTGTGGTTTTTAGTCCCTTAAAGCCGAGGATGTTAATGTAATTGGAACAAAATGGATTTTCAAAAATAAAACAGATGAACCAGAAAATTGTTCGCACAAAGCTCGCTTAGTTGCTCAAGGGTACACACAGTTGAAGGGGCAGATTTTGATGAAACATTTGCTCCCCGTGCAAACCCGTATTGAGTCCATACGCTTGTTGCTTGATATCGCATGTTACTTGGGATTAACTCTTGACCAAATGGATGTAAAAAGTGCTTTCTTAAATGGATTTCTAGACGGGGTTGCTTTTGTGAATGTACCTAAAGTGCTTTGAGGACCCTTTAAGCCTAACCACGTGTATAAGTTTAAAAATGCTCTTTATGGTCTCAAACAAGCCCCAGAGCTTGGTACGGCAGTTAACCGAATACCTTCTTCAAATTGGTTTTAAACGGGTGAAGTTGATAAAACCTTATTCATTCAAAAGAAAAAACCATAACATCACGATTGCTCAATTCTATGTCGATGACATTATTTTTGGTTCCTCCTGATAAAATGTTAAAGGAATTCATTGCTTACATGTCCTCCACTTTTGAAACGGGTATGGGTAGGTGAGTTAAGTTGCTTCCTGTGCTTGCAAATTAAACAATTAAAAGAAGGAATTTTTATCTCACAAAGCAAGTATGCCAAAATCTTGTGAAAATTTTGATTCTGAAAATGCTTTGCTTTGAAGACTCCCATGGGGTCGAGTCAAAAGTTGAGCAAAGAAGGGTGGTCAAAAGGTTGACCACACTCAGTATAGAAGCATGATAGGAAGTTTGTTGTACTTGATCGCTAGTCGCCCCGATATTATGTTCAAGTTTGTTTGTGTTCTCGTTATTAACGATCCCAAGATTACTTTTAAAAGCCTTAAAACGATTATTCGACACGAGGAGGCACAATTGATTTGGGAATTTGGTACACAAAATACACTAACACTAATCTCAGGATTTAGTGATTCCTGATTAATGAGAGATATTGTTGATCGAAAAGTACAACGTGGATGTTTTTATTCGGGGTAATGTTGGTCTCATGGTATAGCAAAAAGCAAAATTGTGTATCTCTTTCGATCAAGCTTAACGGTATAATACTGGGAGTTGTTGCAAATTTTATGGATGAACCAAACGATTGAGGACTATGGTTTGCAAAAAGTGAAACACTGCTTTGTCTATTGTGATAATATGAGTGCGATTGATATTTCAAAAATCCCGTCTTTAACACTCGTACTAAACACATAGATATTAGACATCAACAGTTGAGAAAATATCTTTAATCGAGATATTCTATGAAAACATCTTCACCAAGTGTTGATTTTGAGAGATTCTCCAATCTAAGGAAGTTTCTCGGTTTTGTGTGTTCTCTCGAATGTTACACGAGATGTCACAAGATTGCACATCACATCCGCCGTGACATCCAAAGTCCGTGATTCTTTTCTTCTCCTTATTTTTTTTTTTGATTTTTTAGGCATCCCCGCATTGTACGCTTTCATGCATATCTACAAAAAGTGGAATGATGGTTCAACTAGTCATATATATATTGTCTCCCTTGAAAATCGTGTGAGTTGATCTCTCCCATTCAAAAAAAAAAAATGATGATATTTTTCCAAAGAGCCGAGTTGTGAATAAAGTCTTGATCATGCTTGAGGCCTTCTAGAAAAAAGCTACCAACCCATCAGTGAAGCTATTCCTGTGACCAATTTCTTCTGCCGCATTGCCTAAAAAGGCATGAACATGTGAAAAGAGATACCTTTCGCATTCGAGTGAAAGCTCCTCGTTGGTTAACCTCATGAGACTTTTCGAAAAATTGAAGAAAACTCAAATTTTTGATAAGTCGATTTTCGATTACATTCATTAAATCGCTTAGTACATGTGTGACTCAAAATGGGATTGACATTTGAACCTATATCCATTGCCGCAAAGATGCTCACCTCTTGTGTGCATTTTTGCAAGACAGTATATTAGGTTTTGTATGTCCGGGGTGATTTTAGATTCTTTGCCGAGATTCGTTTCCATATATAACCGAGAGTAATATTTTTCTTCCCAAAATCTTGAAAATCTTGATGGATATATCTTGTGGGTTGAACCGATTTGGGAGGATCGTGGTAAATCTTATTTTGATTTTATCTTATGTTGACATAATTTGACACTTTGTGAACTAGAGTTCGAGATTAATCGTGGCTCCCCGATTCTTTCCTTATTTTTCATTTTTTTATCACGAGGAATTATTTCCTAATTAAACTCTTCCTATTGTACTTCAATTTACATGTGTGACATGACTTTCTAATCCCTATTTACTTGCACGCACTTGATTACACTTCTCCCACTTTCTCACAATTTTCAAGATTGTGTGGTTGAGATTTTTTTCGTGTTCAAGAATCTTCTCCCTTACCATGGCTCGATTTGTTTCCTCCATCAAGAATTTTTGGAAGCCCCACGAAATCATCATCCTCCTCGCATAATTCTAAAGCCCTAAGTCCGATAAGTCCATGGAAGAAAGATCGCTCTAAATGCCGCCGAGATGGAACCCCATCTCGACATCGCATTCTCCATCCCGCCTGATCCGCTTCTCCGCTTTTTACGGAGAGTTCGATATCACTTGACATCAGCAGTAACTCCTTCCTCCACTCCCACAAAGGCTGGCTGCAGACCATCACTCATCCATCTCCAAAAATCTCACTTCGAGTTAGTTCAAGATGCCCTCGATCTGGGGCTTGAAGATGTCCCTTTACATCTGGGATCGCATCTCCCATCGATCAAACCAAGGAACCAGGCACGAGTCCACTCCTCCACAACACCCATCTTCTCCAAGTTCCACACCTACAGCCTATCATCCAAGTTCCACTTCAAGATGAGGCCCTTGCCTCCTCTCTAACCCGGGAGAAAGATAATGAAATGTACGTGATAATCCTCCGACTTTTGAAGTTAATTCGCACTATTCACGGGCCTTGGGAAATCCCAATGTGCGATGTTCGTCAAAAGGCTCGTGGATACTCTTCGCAGACTTCAAGATTCCTGTTCGACCCTTGAATTTCACCTAAGCAGCACAAGATCGCTTGTAGAGGGTACTTCAAGCAGGGGAAGATGATTTGCTTTATTCCGCACGTGTCTTTCAAAGTTGATTCCGACGATAATGTGAACCAATTTGTTATTCAACAAGAGAAAATCTAACGTAAGGAGCCCAAGGATAGTGATGATGATGTTGCTGCACAAATGGTTCGTAAAGCAAGTTAGCGGCAAGTGGTGTGGCTGCCGCGATATGATCACATCCTAGCCTACACCAATCGCGATCCGAAGCCGAGTTCGAAGTTCGATGACTCGAGGACGCAGGATTTTGATGCATCTAAGGAACCGACAACAGATCGACATGAGGCTATGGTTGATGAAGTTGGTGATGAATTGATGGTCAAGTTAACTGAAGGAGGTCGCCGCAGATGTAGAGAGGATGTGATGTCATCCGATGACACATCCGACCAGTTCGATATTGATCTAGCTCACTACGAAAGTAATTTTGGCTACCTGCAAGGTACTTTCCATGTTTCATGCTTTACTTTCCGCTTCTTTATCGATTTAAAAATGCGTAGATTATGAGCACTTTGAAAAGATAATCTAAATCGCTTTTTTGAGAGACGGGAAATTATTAACCACGATTGACACCACTTCCTCTCTTATACTTACTCGTGGTATGTGAGTTTTATGCCAACATGTCTACAAGAATTGTCATTCTCCGCTCTCTTAAGTTTGGCAAAGTTTTTGTTCATAATAAGATATATGAGTTCAAAGTTCCCCTGGCCATTAATCATTTTTTGACATGCCCGATTTTGAGGAGAGTGAGGTGCCCTCTGATTACAATAAATGACTCATTTTTCACAGTGGACGATGCAAGATTGGTCCGCCCATCCCCAAAACTCGCTCCTCCCGCTTTACGCCCTTCTATGGTTTTTGATAAGATATGTTGTGAAAATTGGTCTCCTTTAGAATAATTCCATTGTCACAAGGACGCATGAACGGTTTTTTATACCAAATTGGGAAAGTGGCTATCTTTAACTTTGGGAAATTGGCGCTCGAGAAAGTCACATTCTTTGCTACTGCTGAATCTAAAAGTCTGGTCCTCGCTTTACCCACCTTATCTATAAAATAACTCGGTTTCAAAAGGATTTGAGCCAGCAGGCGATCACTTTACAAATCAGCCTTGGTCTTTCACAGTGTCCCACCCATGCTCGCTTCTCAAAATCGCATTGCTGATCTCGCCCGCCTATCCAGAGATGCTCCACCAGCCTCCTATGACTCCGATCTCTATTGGCTTCTCAGATATCGATACCATGTCTCCGTGGTCAAAATGTGCATGTGGCCCTGATGTGGTTCTCGATGTTGGCCACATTCTCGCCTCCTATTTTCTCTAACATTCCTCTCGCACTGCTTTTATCGCTTTTTTGTTGCAGTTCAATCAAGCTTTTGCCGAGCAACAGATTGCCACTTCAACGCTTCTCCGCCTCAATTGCAACATATGCTATCACCGGGCTCTATTTCTCGCCAAAAAGTGGGGAGAGAATATACCGACCAAGATCGCCAAGTGGGGAGTATATGGATCGAGACGCCTGTAATCGATGCTCCATTCCTCAAGATGTCGCGTTTCAAGATGTTGTTGCAAGCTACACCATTGGTTGGACAGTGAAGGCGCATGAGGGTCTTCATTTGACTTCAAGCGATGGGGGATGGATGCAAATGTGTCCACCGATGAACTTTATAATCTTTGATTCTCGGGATGTACTAAACAATATTCTCTAGCCAGTTTATTTACTTTTGGTTGTTGATATCTTGCTAAAACTCTCTTTATGATATTTTGCCGCGCTTCATGAATGTGACTTAAAATGTGATTACATCCGCTTCATTTTTTACCAAAGATGATATTTGTGTGGGGAGTTGTTATGCTAGTGAGGAGTTTTGCTTATTTTGTGCTTGATAAAGTGTTTTGTCCAAAAGGCAAATAGGGGAGATTATTAGTGGCGATTTTTATCGCTGTAATAATTTCCAAAATTATAAAGATCGATTTTGATTTGTTTTGCCTTTCTAAACTTATGGTATATTTAGACTTTTTAGATTTGGAAAGAAAATCATATTGATATGGTATCGATATATTAGACTTTGGATAGCTTATCTGTTTCCTAACATAAGTGATTTACTTGTCATATATTTGTATATATCTTCTTTCCTTGTGTACAGTCTCTGAATGGTTTGGACGACTATATAAAAGGGGGAAGAGGACGTGTATAATAAGTACACAAGAAATACACCAGAGATAGAGTCTTGAAAGAATTAAGAGTCATTCAAGACAAGGAGTCCAATCGCCCTGGATGCGATCTCTAATGTGACTACATCTCGAGATCACATTCAAATTCTCGCAATGTGTTTGTTAGCTTTTCATCCATTGTTTTTAGTATTGTGATTAACAAAGTCCACACATGTCTATTGCTTGATGAGTTCAATTACATAGATCGATATACTCTAGATATGAGTTTTTCGTTGAGTTTCTACTAGTTGGATTTTAGATTTTGTATGTTTTAATCAAACAATTTTGACTAGTGGAAAGTTTTGCCATATCAGTACGCCTCGCAAGCTTTTGTCGCTTATGCGCATAATTTTTATTTTGAGTGTCTTGTTATTGTTTTCAAAATTCCACCGATGTGATTGTGGAATGTGATCACATCCGCAATCACATCCTTACTTACAAAACTTTTGTAAATATTCGTGCTATAATTATTTCAACAAAATATTCAAGTCCTAAAATCAAGAATATAAAACTTCACGCTGATATAAAACCTCTCCACTTCCTCCTCATGTTGGGTCTACAAGTATTGTGAGTAATGTTTGTTTAGTTGTAACAAAGATTCAGTAGTTAGTTAGCCTCATGTTAATCAAGTCGTTAATAAGTAGCTTACCTTTTAGCTTCATCTCAGACATATACTCATCCATCGTAATAATGAAAGCAAGTTTGCCATTATCTTCCATCTTTTGTTCTTCATGTATTGTTTCTCTCTATTCAAATATGGTATCCAGAGCTCGGGATTTTTTTTTCTCATAGTCGCTACCTTACTTCCTTTCCATTTCCATTGTTTCATCCAATTTTGATCGCTTTAATCGCCACAATTATAATTTTTATAAGATTCAAGCTTTTTGCCACCGTGCAAGCCCATTGCTTTGAGGATTATCTTCTAGGACCATTTTTGCTCCATCTAAATTTCTTTCATCTATAGCCTTTGATCCTCCAGATATTAATCCTGAACATCGTATGGCTTCACGATAAATTTATCTTTTCATGGTTGTTTTTGTTATCCGAGTTTATCTTGTGCCATGTTACCATCGTGGTTATTTTCACGAGGTTTGGAAAACTATTGAAAATTTATTTCTCTCACAATCCAAGGCTCGTGATCATGCAATTACGCTTGCAACTTCAATCTACTAAAAATAGTGACGCCTCAATTGATGATTATATATCAAAAATGCATGGTATTTATGGCGCTTTGATGGTGGTTGGTCAAATTATTGAGATGAGAATCTTGTCATGTATATCCTTGGTGGATTAGGTTCTGAATATGAATATGTAATTGTGAATTGATCGTCAGACGATAGTTTTACACCTCCAAGATCAAGTTTTCTTCAATCTCATGAGATTCATTTACAATAACTTGATTCTCGCTTCAATTTGCCGATATACCGAAAGCATTTATCGATCTTCTTCAACAATTCTTTTGCTAATAAATGATTTTTTTTCTTTTCACATGGTACTCACCGCCGCCTAACTCCGGATGCAAATTGATTTTTTCGATTCACGGATTTTACTTAACCTCACCTTATTTTCATCTTTTCTTGTTTCATCTCTTCTCTCTGAGTCTTCCGGAGTGTTAACTCAACTCCAACTTAACCCTAGCTCATATTTGAGTTCATCAAATCTGATTCACATAATGGCTTGGTAGTCCTGGGTGTGAGTGTAAGGTTTAGAAGGGGGGGTTGAATAAACCTTACCAACTTTTCGATTTAGTCCTTTTAAAGTTCGAGTTGATACTACACAACCGTGTCTCGTGGATAGCCAATTTAGTTAATCAAGAGAGTCACTCAACATTTGATCGAGCAGCCTGATAGAATAACTCAAATTGTTAAGATCAATTAGCTCAATCAGCTTTGTTTTCAAAGGGAAGACTTTACACCCTTAAAATTGATTTAGTA
This sequence comes from Rehmannia glutinosa, assembly GCA_016081115.2. Taxonomy (NCBI): domain Eukaryota; kingdom Viridiplantae; phylum Streptophyta; class Magnoliopsida; order Lamiales; family Orobanchaceae; genus Rehmannia; species Rehmannia glutinosa. The sequence continues at coordinate 336,378 of JABTTQ020002894.1, forward strand.
AAGATTTAATACTTGGTTTTAGTACTTAGGATTATCAAGTGGATAGCAAATTTATCGCCAGAGTTAAACAAATAAGATGAAGGAATTAAAGTGTCGAAAAGTAAATGACACGATAAGATTTTATAGAGGTTCAAAGATGGGTAATTCTTCTTACTCCTCTCTTCTCCAACTCCCGGAGGAATCCACTAAGATTGATCAAGATACATACGTGGTAACAAATTTTATATGCTCTTGATCACACAATGACTTGATCCTTCGGACTCACCGAGACGCTTGGTCACGCAAACCGCTTCGACGACTTCTTCCAGGTAAGGGCCTACACATTAGCCACTTGCTCTTTTTGATTTGATCACGAAGCCCTCCAAAACTCGAGATCGGTTCGACTTGAACCTTCCTACAATCCTCCGCGGAATGTGACTTTTCTTCAAAAAGTTTCTCTTCAACCGATCATATCTTTCCTTCATAGGTGAGTGTTGGATTGATTTCCTTCGAGTGTGCTTGAGAATTAATCTTGAATGATCTTTGAGAATATTTCGATTACGCTTCAAATGTTAGCTTGAATGTTCGTGGTCCGTGAATGGGCGTCCTTCTTTCTCGCAGTCATTCCTCGCTTTTTATAAGTGATCTTTCAAAAATATGCCCGCTAAAGAGATAGCTTATTTTGAAAGTCACTTGTGGTCGCTTGGCTTGTCTTGTCATGCGCTCCTTGAATTGCCACTTACTCGTATTTGAATTGTTCTTCGCCTTTTCGTAGTTCCGACACGGCAGTAAATGTTTCCCATTAGTTCATTCCCTTGCACGCTGGGATCGACCGAGCACTTGAGAAAGGCAGCATGGAGGATTACTTGTTTAAGTAATTCTCTTTGATTGCGGCAATGGATCTCTTTCAGCTTATCTGACTTGATCGCATTTTCTTGCTTTCCCTGTGTGACTTAAAGTCACTTTCAATCATTGGATGACTCTTCTACCACTTAACTTAAGACTTGGCTATCTTGAGTTGATTTGATCGATATTTTACTCACCGAGATCTCACCGCACCTTCAATGAAGTTCCCCGTCTTTCTTCTTTTGCTATACTCACTGCTTTGCAATGAGTCTTCCTTCTAGTCTCCAATTGTTTTTCTTGCATGTTTAGATAGCCGACTTAACTCACTTGACTAAATTCTATTTGTTACAAATGCGCTATAAACAAAAAACGGGTGCCAACTTCCTAGTTTTTGGCTTTATATGGGCATTCATCAAAATCTAAACAATAAATTTCCAACAATTTCCCTTTTTGATGATGCCAAAACTTAAAACATTCAAAATGTAAATAAAGAGATACATATAGATAGTGTATTTACATAGTAGAATGTATGCGTAGAATCAATCTTTTATTGATCATAGCATTCTTGTCCTTTACACAATCAACAAGGTGTATCGTGAGCAAACATCTATATCTACGCAAAAATAGAGAATTTATTGCATTTATTATGTAAGACTTACATAGTATGTATTTACATAGCAAAATACATGAATGGGTGGACAACAACACTTCATCTCCTTCACGCCTCCTTCTTTCATCTTCTTCGCCTTCTCATCTTATCTTCTTTTTTTCTCATCTTTCTTCTTTTTCTTTTATGCCTTCCGGCCTTCATCTCTTCTATTTCTCTCTTGTCTCTCCTCCCAAAGTCGAGTTTGTCTTTATTTTCTTTTTCGATTCTTTTCACGTACTCAAAGATTGTTTTTAGCAACTCTGCGATTGGCTACTTGGTCAAGACCACCTACAAAGATCCCTCCCTTCTGCCCGGATCTATGTACCCAATGTTTTCGGGGCAAGAGGCCCAGGTCTCAAACCTCTTCCTCCACCACTTCTTCTTTCTCTACCTCTTCCTCTCGGGGCGTATTGCATCGGGGTCTTTCTTCCTAAACTGAGTGATTAGCGGAGTGACTAGCAGAGTGGGATCGGCTTTAGTTTGTCGCTCGTCGCCTTCTTCACATAACGTGAGACTTTTTTTTCCTCAAAGATAAGTCCTGTGCTTCGAGCTATGGACATGTTTTGCAAAATATCCTTCAGACAAAGGAAGCATTTTAAATTCATCAATCGATTCGCTCAATTCCGATCCGAGATGGCATATGTTTGCTTCTTTCTACCGAATCTCCATGTTGTTTCAAGATATTCATAACTGCATTCATCCTTCCTCCACTTCCCTCCATCCTCGCTTCTCAAGCCTTTTTTTTTTCATACAGATAGATGTTGGAGTGGCGAGCCACCGAGTTTGTCACGATAATATCACCTCGCTGGGGTTTAGGCAATCATTATGGTGACATCTCCCGCATCCTTCCCCTCAAACTTCTTTTTTTTCTTTTGCTCTTGAGACCTCCTCATTGCCTCCTTCCCTTTACAATGCTTCTCTTTCTCAAATATTCGATTTTTCTTCATGGGTATTCCTCTTCCCCTTTGCATCATCAAAGGAGAGAGGAACCCTGACACATACTAGCAAAGCCAGAAGTGAAGTATCACGATAGCCGAGTTCTCGCTTCTCACCTGGTCAGAAGTATGCTGCAGCAAACTCGTAACGAGTAGCGCTGATTCAGCCTTTTGCTAATCTCATCTCAAACCATGAAAAGGCCAATTTTCGATCCATGTTTTTTCCACAATGCCAGGAGCTCATTCTTATTTTGCTCACGCATCAACTTTATCTCAAAGCAAAGGTGAGATTCACGATGTTCTCTATGTGTTCTTCTTTGTCTTTGCATCAACATTCTCAGCCGCTGCATCAATAAATTTTGCTGAACAATGTTTGAAATATCTAGCCTTGTTCCACACGCGATTGCTTGCTGTTGTTGCCACCACTCCCTCGACTCACTATTAGCATCTTAAGTCGCCAGTAGTTGGCATCTCTATAATCCAGCTTCCATGTCCATCGAGGCCTGGTGCGTCTTCCATCCGCTCAATTTCGAAGAAATAATGCTTTCAACACCTCCTCAACTTCGCTCCTGGTTCCTGGAACGGGTACCGATGGAATGACAGCCACAAACATAGTCACCGAACAATGGTATCTCATGGAATGAGGTGATCTCGGTATGGAAGCCGCGTGAGATCTCTTTCTCGACTTCTTCATGGAGGTCGGGCACTCCAGAGAGAATGGGAAATGATTCTACGAAGGAAATCACTGCCACCGGGATTTGTCTAATGATGAGTGGTGCGTCGTGAAGTTTCTGTGGAGTCGAACTCGCTGGTACCTGGGGAGCCCGCGCAGGACTCCTGCTCACGATGGGGTCCATTGTGAAGTTGACCACTTGCCGAGCCTCATACCCTCTTGTGCCTTCTCGGCTTCCCCACCGGTTTTTCCAATTGGAGCCGACTGTCCCGGCCTTATCATCGGCTGCCATCTGACGATGATGAGATTTATGGGTGGCTCATCATCAAAATTGAAAGTTTGACGAGTAGTCCTCAGGTCGACTTGCTCTGGTTGGAACATCCTTAAATGTAGCCTTTCGGATCACCATGTGGGATTACTCACCATCGCCTTCTTCCGATCCCGTAAAGGTTAACATCAAGATTGTCCTGGGAATCGTGAAACGCCGCTTATCTCCTTTTTCGGGACGGATCAATGATAGCAGAGGGATGTTCTCAGATTTTTCCTTTCTTTACCCCTGAAGTCTCAACTCTCCGCTGGCCTTCATTACCTCCCCAGCCTCAATCGGGTAGCTGGTGCTTGACATCCATTTCGACAAAATCATACCGCCTTAGGGCCTTCATATGGGGCATCCATCGAGTCTCAACCCCATGGATCGTGACTTCACGCCTGCAGTGTTAACTCCTGTGGTTGTTCCTTCCTCGTGCCGGACCGCATCGCCAGCCACATTAGCCTTCGAGCAGCTGGCACTCACCGAGATAGCTTAATCGCCTCGGAAGCGCTGATGACAACTCGCTATGTACTTTGTGTTTGCCTTTCCACTTCGCCTTGGGATTCAAGTAGGAGTCATCTCGCAGATCCTCCGACCTTGCCGCAGCCGGGAGGGAGTTTCCACCGGCGCACCACCGAGTGACTTGAAATGGGTCACTGCCTCCAAACTCCCGGGCCGCTTTTACCGAAGTTTTTCACCGTCAAAGGTGGTAAGACACCTTCATTCGGTTGGCTTCGACCAGTCCCCATTAACCCCATCGCTAACCCTTAGTTCCTTCTTCTCATAGTCAGGGGCGCGAAGAATAAGCGGGCAATATGTTGCACCACTCCCATTGGGTCTATCTCCACCTGTGTTTGAGGACCTCCTGGTCCCTCCATCATTCTTTGTTCATGAAGGACTCTCCGATTCTATGCCATTGCTTGCTGCATTTGCAACTCTTTCAGTGGTTAGAATCAGGTTCAGATCCTCATCGCTTTCGATAGATATCATGAGTAGGATGTGTATGTTCAGGGTGCGGTGATGTGGGGCGTATTACTATCCTTCTCTCACGTGCCTCGTGCCTCCTTCTACTGTCTCTCCTTTCCTTGTCCTGAAGATCTGCAAGATACCGTGCGCTTTCTTCATCCAAACATTGACCACAAAGGGGTCACTCCAAGAAAAATTCATCGCCTCCTCTTCTTCTTCGATAAACTCAAAATATGGAAATGTTCCTGATCACTTAACTTCCACTTCTCCACTCTCGGGCACGATTTTGGATGTCCTGGATAAGGCGATAGCAATACGTAACCGAACGGCTACCG